>JAWNOS010000252.1:0-600000 GCA_035045845.1 Drosophila buzzatii | reverse complement strand
TTGCGTATCTGTGTAGTTGAGTCACCTATGGATTGCCGCTAATATGAAGGAAGCATGACTTGGCTGAACATCACAAATACACTTACAACAAGCAATCGAAGTCTTATCACTTCACTTTAAATTGTTGCATTGTTGGGCTATCAGCAAGTTCAAAAGAGTGATTAAACTACGTTTCAATAGAAATCGTTATCTTGAAATCATATCTAATCTTTATTTAAACAACAATATGGAAAGACTGAAATGATTAAATCAATTTTAACTCTCTCTCTCTGAAGTTTAAAGCTAAATGCAAAATAGAGTAAAATAAGTGGGCACAAGTTGACTAGTGTAAACATGTCTAAGGAGTAGTGAACAGATAATGGAAAAAGAGAATGTTATATGACGTATAGGAAATCGTAACATTTAAATACGTATGTTAGAGTAGGCAGAGTGCGATGGTGCTTATATAGTCATCTCAGGGATGATCTATAACAAAATTGTTATCTCTTTTACACGTCTAGGTCTAGCTCTACTCATTGAGTAGCTGAAACACTTGTTGCCCTTGCCTGCAATTGAGTCAAAGAGCTTAATTTGCGCAGCCCTCGCTGCAGAGAGATAATTCCATATGGTATTGCGACGCTGTGCTTATTGTCATTGGCTTGGATTATTGGGCAGCTTGTCATGTCTGCACTGCCATAAACACGTCGCACACGTAGGCGCCATTTTTAAAAATGGCGTCAGCGTCAGTTCCGCTGCCTGAATAACGGCAGCAGCAAAGGCAGCTTAATTTTTAGGTTATAGGTACAATTGAATTGAATTGAAATGGAAATCGAATGGCTGGCGCTGCTTATGAAGTCGTTGAGCGCGTCTCCTGCCGCCGGCTGCTGTCGTTAGCGATATTGGCACATCATCGAAAATAATTGCCGGAAACACAAAGGCAAACGGCAATGGCTTTGACTGTGTGGCTTTGCCAGGGCCTGTGGCACTGACTGTGGCTGTGGCTATGCCACAAATGAAATCAAATAGAATGCTGCGTAAAGGAAAAGATATTCGAATAGATTTTCAATTTTCTCATCATCTCGGAGAGAAGCACCACAAGGAGCTCAAATACATACGTATCCTAGTTGCTGCCATTGTCCTTTCCATTATACTCCGCTTGCTGGCTTACAGGGCGTATGCTCATCTACAATTAATTAAGACTTTTGCGCAATTGTGTGTGTGTGTGTGTGCGTGTGTGTCCTTTACTTGAGTGGCTTCTTTTCAATTTCAATTGTGTAGATGGCGCCCGAGGTTCATTGACTGTCCGGCTAAGCTGACCAAGCGCAATTGTCGGGTTGCAGCTGCTCTATAAAAACCCATGTCCTGTGCCTGCCAAGCAACATTCCCGACCGGAACAGCCGCGAGCTTGCAACGTTTAGAAGCAGCAGCCAAAGCGCACATCCTTATTCAGGAGCAAAGGATCAGGCATCATCCCAGCTGCTACACTAGCATGGCCTCATTGCAGTTGCTGCTCTGCTGCGCGACAACCCTGCTAGTTGCCAACGCCTTGGAGCTAACGCCCCACCTGCTGAGCGCTGCCTCTAATGACCCGGCGAACAGCAAGGCCAAGACACAGTACACACCCTTTCCGCTCATCGATGACGACGTCGATGTGGAAGCCGTCGAACTTCCACTAGATGTGGACCAGGATCCCGATAACGGCGACTCCACCACACGCAGGCATCACTCACAGCCGCCAGCCTGGCTGCAGTTCGACAACGAGCCCGTCCAGAAGCCACGTGTAAACAGCAAGGGCTCCTTCATCAAGCACAATCATCCACATGGACACCAACATGGCCACGGCGCGTGCACCATTGAGATAACCAGCAAAGTTCCAGGCCTCTGCCAGCCCATGAGCATGGGCGTGGGCAGTGCCTGCATTTCCGGTGAATTGATGGAGGTCTACAGCGGGTCACACTGCAGTAATTTGTAGAGCTCGTCTGCCTGCCTCTCCCGCTTTCTGTCTCTCTCGCTCTTTCTAGCTCTCTATTTGCTCGCATCGATCACCTTGATTGCTTGTTCAGTGTCTATGTTTAGTGGGTTTAATGGAGGAGTACGACTACCTGGTGCGCGTTTTGCAAATAACAAACAATAATATTTGTATAAATAAAGTATATTTAAAAACATTCGCTAAACAATTCTATTATATTGAGATCAAACTTACATATGCTAAATAGTTGAGAGACTTTCAGCAACTTTACAAAATATTCTCTCATAATAGTTATATGCATGATTATAGGAATTTTATTTAAATTATTTTAATAATTTTATATCATCAAACAATAATAATTATTCTCTCTTGAAGAAACGTGATATTTCATATAAATAGTAGTAATCAGAGAATTAGTAGAAGTCGTAGCAGTCTTCAAAATAGAAGTGATTATACAATTAGAAGTAGTCATAGAAATAGTAGTAGTCGTAGAAATAGTAGTATTAATTAGTGATCGAAATAGTAATCTCTGAATTAATTTTTATCAGTTTTAGCAGTGTTGCTTAGCATTTTTATTCTTGTTCGTTTCCACTCCCTCTCATTTTATATTTTATATAAATCAAATTTGAATTTAAACGTTTATTTAAATTCCTTTAAATGTTTATTTTATTCGATTCAGAGGTTTATTAGGGACTACAAATACATAAGAATAAACTTAAAGATGTTGTGGCGCTGGACTAGCTAAAGTCAAGCATTTTTATAAATATATGTTTATAAATTTGAATATTCAGAACAGCCTAAAAGCATGCACTCAGCAGAGCGTTGAGCCGTTCAAAACAGCTGATCTCAAGCGCTAACGAAGGGAGACCATAACATAACAGGAGTAATTGGCACTTTCGCTTGGAAGTTATATCTCTTGCCATGCTTTCTTTTCTAATTTCACTCGCGAGACATACAATTTTACTGTGCCAAGTATACTGTGCAAATTAAAGAGTGAAAACTTTACTGGAAAAAAAGAAAAGAAAATAATTGTTTTTTGTTTATTTTTAAATATTTTATTAGTGCAAGTGCCAAATCGATCATTGGTGAGTCAGAAGACCTTCATTTCGATAAATAGAAAAAAAGAGAGAGAAAATTATAATGAACTGTTGAAAATGTAACTGAAATTATCATTAACATAAGCATACATGTAATCTGGCAACACCATACGAAGAATGTAATTAAAATCTTATTCTGTTTATATTACTCTTTATTAAACCCTTAACCGAATCCCTTCGTTTTTATACCCTGAGCCCATTGAAAATGGGAAATCAGGGTATAATGGTTTTGTTAAAAGTATGTAACAGGCAGAAGGAGGCGTGGCAGACCCCATAAAGTATATATATTCTTGATCAGGGTGACGAGAAAAGTTGATATAGCCATGTCCGTCTGTCTGTCCGTCCGTCTGTCCGTCTGTCCGTCTGTCCGTCTGTCCGTCTGTCCGTATGTTTGAACGCGTCGATTTCCGAAGATACAAAAGCTAGAGAGTTCATTCTTTTTGTGTTAGGTTCGTATATTGCACGCGCAGTACGAGTTTGTTTCAGAAATTCGATAACTTGTATATTTGGCAAGTTATCGATAAACGAATTTATCGGGAACCAGTTTTAAAATTCTAGCTAATTCATCTTTAGAATTAGAGTCTCCAAGTCTTCTGCATATATATAGATACTAATTTAATACAATTTCGGTTTTTGTCAGATTTTGGATTCCGGTCCCCAATTAGCCCCACCACCCCCAAATGTGTAAAAAATGCATTTCAAATACTAGAGACATACAGTTTGGTTTGGCATATAGATATGAATATCATAATCTTAATCTGAACATATCAATATGATTGTCCATCTAGAAACAGAATTATTAGTCCATAAAGTTTTCTATTCAAAACCCATGTGGCGCAGCAAGCAAGGCAGCGATACAGCAAGACGCATTGCGGGCGCACATACATACATACATACCTATGTATGTATGTATGTATGTATATGTGTGCAAGCGTAGATCAGCGTGTGGCTGCAATCATACATACATATGTACATATTTGTGCATGTAAAGCTAATTGTAAAAGAGTTATGATTTCTAAAAAAAAAACCTAAAATGTTAAATAGAATATGTAGATCATATGCTGAACTCTCATTACATTCCATTATATATTTAAAAATTTTAAAACAATTAAAATAACAATGGAAATGCAAGCAACGTTGAGTAATGCAAATCAATTTTCGTATGCGTGTGCACATATGTATGTATGTATGTATACACACAAAAAGTCTTTGGCTGTTTTCTATGTTGCTATGCGTGTATATTCTAAGAATCACAATTGTTTTTGAATTCCGTTAGAATTGTCTTTGAATTGTATTTGTATTTTCAGCCACTGCTTTAGTGTTTCTTTCGTATATGGCGAATTTCATTCGTTTTCGCTACTCTGCAGTTTAAGTGAGCCGTGGTGTAGATGGCTAGACAGATGCAACGAATGTTAGGGTGTCGGAGGTTCTAGCCTCGCCTAAGCCCTTCATAATTTATTATTTTTATTTTTATTTTTTGTATTATTTCTTTCTTTTTTTATTATTATTTATTCTTTTCTATTTGATTTTCGAAGATACAAGAGCAACTGCGCGGTTTACAGAGCGCGTGCTTATACGTGCGTAAAGAAGAAGAGTATCACTTTTTTGCAGGGTTCAGGGTATCTCGTAGTCGAGCCGTCTCGACTAGAGCTTTCTTACTTGTTACTCTTGCTGGCATTGCATCGCGAACATTAAGCCAAATATACCTAACATGAAAAAATTAAATATTATCGCACAAACCTCTTTGCAGGTTTGGCACCCAGCCTTATTTTAAGTTCTTTCTTGTGCTATCGGCAATGCGCTACGCTTATATCGGCAAGCAGATAAGGCTGGAAAAACTGCCGCTGCAAAATGGACAATTCACACCTCCACATAAGCCAAGCAATCTTTACTAGATGCAAATACTTTTTTTTCGGCCACGCTTCACACAGTCTCAAAATTCCAAATGGCATCGTTGGATGACTCGTTTATAACGAAAAAAAAATATATACATATATATATATCTTCACCTTCATTAATTTTCTTGCTTTATTTAATAATTTAATTATACAATACTCTTATACCCATATGTGCATAATCAATTTATTGTTCACATTGTCATATATTAAAATTCAGGTAATTATAGGAATTGTTTACTATTATTTAAAAATTAAAGTGAGTATATTCCCTAACAGCTCCCATACACTCTCGGAAGGCAATCGGAAAAACGACAAGTTCTTCCAGACGATGTCTATGATCTCAAATTCGTAAGTTCCCGCATTCTCCTTCCAAGTCTCTTCCCAATCGCCACGCAGACAACCACCGGTGCATCGGCAACCGGCTACGTTGCACGGTCCACGGCCGCAATACGTGCCCCTGAGTGGCAATCCATCGGCGCAGATCTTGATTTCGCAGGTGCCGTCATCCAAACTGTGACCTTGAACTGCGCCGCACGTTCCATTCAGCATTCTGTACTTCACGACCTTTGCCTCGGCACAGCACGGGGAAGTGTTTAAGTGTATATATAGCGCGAACAGGCTGGGCAGAGCGAGCCCAGTTATCAGATACGGATGCCAATTCATTATAATATTACAGAAGGAAGGAGATCAACTAACTAATTTCTGCTCTGACAAGAAGCAACTGAGGCTCTTTTTTAGTGATATAAAAAATCATCGATCCACCAATATTTTTCGATTTTTTCGCTGATACCGATGTTGAGCGATGTATCGATATTTTGCAAAATATAATTTCATAATAACACTAACCATACAACACATAGACTGGACAACTGGAACAAATTAATGCGACCACTTATTTTTTGACATTAGATCCCCATCAACTTCGTATTTGCTCGGGTTTTTACTTTTAGGGTCGGGAGAAAAAAATTGCTGATGTCAAAATCATTCCGCTTTGAGCGCTCGACGGTGACGGTCGATATTCCAAAAAGGCCTGATATGTGCCGCTCTTTCCCTTGCTCTCTTTTTGCCCTATGCTTTTCAGTTTCTTTTCTCTTCTCACAAAAATAAATGTATGCTGGCACAAACAGCAAGCAGCTCACAAAAATTGAAATTTCTTCTCGACGCGATCCCGTTGGTTCCCTTCTGAGCGAAGAGTATACCGAATTCTTAAACGGCTTTGCCATGCCCATACAAAATGTTAGCGTTTTCATGATTATTTGTGGAAAGGGTATGAAAGAGTTGTTCCAGTTGTCCAGTCTATGTATTGTATGGTTAGTGATAATATGGAGCTATTGCTGCTCATACAAATTATAGAAGTATTAATACATATTAGCCATTGCTCAAGCAACATGCCACTTATGTAGATAACAAGTAAGAACGTTGCAGTTAAGCGCAACTAACAGCGAAATACTCTGTTCCTGTAGGTGCATTTTTATTTATTTAATAAACATTTAATAAACAAAATAATACGGCCATTAGCAATCGTAAATGGAAAGCAATAAACTCTCGTGCGCGCAAATGAATCGATTCTCAATGCATGCATACAAAGGCTGCATGCTATAGTACTTGACATTACATGTTGTTTCAATCAATCTTTGCAATTACTACTCAGCTATTATAAGCATATATTATGCAGTTGGCCACAACAATCTTCTATGCCGATTTGCCACGTGCCCAGTGGCCGTAGGCGCACAATTTTTGTCAGTTCTTAGAAAGAGCCGAGAGTAACATATCTGCAAAATTTTGTTGCTTAAATTCAAAAAATGCGAGAATTACACGCCCCCAAAGAAGCTGAAAAATTATTTTTGGGTCATCGATAGAGAAGGCCATTAGTAACCGAACCATCCTCTAGCTCTAAAACTGTAGGAGATATAAACTTTTGCGGTTTGCCACGCCCGAGTACACATGCAAGTATCTAGTGTCAATAATTTTCAAAATATAGCACAATTTCAAAAATCTCTATATATTCAGCTCTGATTTGCATCGCCCCCAATGGGGCGGGACCGATCTTCATAGAATCATGCAACATTTTAGCTCTCTAGCTATAAAGATGTAGAAACAAAACCAATATACTCCTTTTCCCTTTGGGAGCAGAGTATAATAATATTCAAAATAGGCAATCAACTGATAAAAATCATTTTGATAGTCTTTTTTCTGTTGCGTAGTATAAATATTGCTTATACATATAAGAAATTATTGAAGCAACATTTGAAAAGTATTCATTCAGCCCCAAGCTCTTGGTTAATTAGAAAGAATTCGTTCCTAAGAATGCATTTGGCAGTTTGTCATTACTTTTTAACTTAGGTTAAAAATATTACAATTTGAATTTTGAATAAACATTTTTAAGAACTTTAAGTAAGGTATATTTATATAAATACACATATAATATATTAGCTAGTTGTTCTATCAAAATCTTGTGCTTCATATTCAATGTTGATTTTTTCTTAACTACAAAATTCCATGTCTAGTTAAATACTATGTATCTCAATTCAATATCGAATATGGAATTAAAAATCTATTATCTAAAGAATTATACAAGATGAATTCTAATTTATAAAATATTCAATAAATTCAAGCGTTTACATTTTATTTAATAAAGCCTCTCAATAAACTTACTCATTTTCACATTTTAGCATAGCTCGCCAATAACATTTAACCGTTTTATTATTCACCACTCGTGAATCACGAGATCAAACGAACGTACTCGCTCTCTCTGCCCCTCTCCCTCACTCATTCTCTCTCTCTCTCTGTCTCATCACATCGGTTACTTTTTCGTTTTGGTATTCGTTAAACTGTTCGTGTGATACTCTCTTTTGCCGAACATCGTTCAGGGAGCGATACGATTGACGCTCGCACAGTAGTGGCACAGTATGTGAGCAAATACTCTTCACTTTCACATGCATATGCATACACATTCACTCTCGCTATTGCTGTGCTCAGCGAAGGCAACCCTCGCATACATACATGCATAAACAACTTTTTGCTCTATAAAACGCAACCATACGATGTGGAAAGCCCGAGCGAATGCTGCTTAATCCATATGTATGATTCCAGTCAAACAACTTACTCATTTTCTCATTTTTGGCCAGACCGTTGGCTTTGTTGGCTTAGCGCCCGGCACCGTGGTGGAGTTGCCAATAGCCACGCATTGGCCACCAAACACCTCCAGCAGCTGGGGTGCCTGGAAGAAGGGCGCACGCTTCCATTTGGCTGGGCCCACGCGATCAATGTGATCATAGATCAGGCCAGTCACATCGATGGCACGAAGCAGCTCCAATTGCTGCACATCCTGCAGATCACCGCCCCAAACGAAGACAACCTGCATTAGATCAAGTCCCAGATCCACCAGCTTTACTTTCTGCTGAAAGTTTTGGACATGGACCGCAGTGCCGAGCAGCTCGGCGCTCTCAGCAAAATTGATGGCTTGCAGAAATGATTGTGCTCTCAGATCCATGTACGCATCCCAGATGTCCGTGCGCCCAGTGGTCATCAGCATGACTGGAAAGGCCGTTTGCTTCAGCCGCAGCATGGTGCATATGTCGGCATCAAAGCTGGTAAAGATCAGCGGACGTCCACAGCCATAATGCGCCGTCACCTCGATGATTCGATCCACAAACACATTTTTGTTGAGCGCCTGCGTTGACTCCAACTTGCCCGAGGCGAGCAGCTGCGGCCACTTGACTCCCACGATGAGGCCGATGCTCTTGGGCAGCGCCTCGTAGACCTCGCTCAATTTCGGGAAGAGTCGCTGCGTCTGGCTGACGTTGCGCACATTCAGATGTGTGTATTCCTGCATTGTCCATCTCTTCAGTACGAAGACACGACTCGCCTTGAGCTCTGCATAGCTGAGTTGCCGTATGAGAACGTAGCGTAGATCAAAGCGATCCTCGATGGGCTGTGTGTTGTCCCGGCTGGTGGTATAAAAGCCGAAGCCACGCCAAATCACCGGCACATAATCTCGGGTCAACTGCACATCCAGGTGCACCATATCGCCCTTTACCTTAGGCACAGCCAAAAAGCTTTCGATGGTGTTCTCTATGACTGCCTCATGCTTGGTGCCCAGTCCACGATTACCCACGTCTAGGGTGGGCCAATTGTTGGGCCAGTAGCGCTGGAAGCTGACGCGTAAATTGCTGCTGGCTGCATTTGGCATGGGCCGCACCACCAGATAGGGCAATGTCAGTTGACCTATGACCTGCTGCGTGATCTGTCCTTGGATGGCCAGCTGCAAAATGCCGCGACTGCCACGCAGCTGCTCAGGCAGTATATAGGCCTCGCCCAGGGGCAGCTGACCCTCAATATCCGGCTCATAAATGGCCAGCCCAAAGGCATTCGCCACATCCAACTCTTGGCTGATGCGAAAGACAACAATGTCGCCTGGCGCATATCTGACGCCTTGTCGGCTCTGTGGCCGAAAGGACGAACGATTGTAGGCATAGCGCGACACCTCGATCAGCGCATTGTCCAGCACGCCCAGCGGCCGCAGCTTGAGGCGCAGCTTCTGCTGTGGGCTGGACAGGCCGGCGATTAGTAAATGCTGCTGCCACACGAACTTCAGCTCGATGACATATTCACGCTGCAGCCAGCCGCGCTCCAGCGAGTGCCCGCCGCCCACTGATCGGGGATAGGCCTCGCCAAAGATATCCACACCCGGCGGCCGATAAATCTCGTAGGTCTGCAGCATGCGCGCCACCTGCTGCCCCTCCCAGCGGCGCAGCACACGATCGCCAGCCGAGTTCAATGTATATATCAGATAGCGATAGTAGACACGATGGCTGGCGCATATCCAACGGCGCAGATACCACTTGCTGCGCTGCTTATTTTGGGCACGCAGCGTCAGCGCCTTGGCAACGTTCCAGGCACCGAGTGCCGGATGATCGCCGCTAACAGCGATCACCTCGTCGGCAGCCAGCTGTAGGTCAGGGCGCAGATCCACGTTGAACACGCGAAAGAAGGGCAGACAGAGAAAACTACGTGCGCTTATCTGAGCTGGTCGGTCGCCATCAAATATCTTGAAAGCCTGCAGTTGCGCCTGGCCAAACAGAGACGATCCATTCAGAATGGTTGAATCTGCCGCTTTGCAAAACAATGGCCACAACAACAGAGCGATCTTATAGAGTATGCTAATTGATTTTAGCACTTGATACATTTTCGTTCTTCTCCAAATTAGGCGGCAGCAACAACGGCACCATCATCTCGCACAATATTTAAAAAAGAAAGAACAAAAAACTAGTTTTCTTCGACCACGCAACGCCAAGAAGACGATCTTCTTGGTTGAGCTCTTAACACGGCGCTAACAGACGATCGAATGAAAGAATTTCTTAATGTTCCGCACAGTTTTGTGGCCGGTGAAGCAGCTGTGAATGCACTGAACGAAAATTAACAACATTTTATAGAATTTAAAATATAATTGGACAATGAAAAACAAAATTATTATTTACCTCGAAATTGGTATTTTCTGAATTAAAATTAATTATTAAAAGAAATTCATCCAAATATTTCTGTAGACTTTAGTTTACATTTTTATTATTATTATTTTTTTTAATATTAATATTTATATTATTTTATATTTTTTATTTTTTTTATATATTTTTTTTTTAATTCACTGTGTATAGATTTTGTTTTTTTTTCTCTCTTTGAACTTGGTATAATATTGAAGCCAAATAAAATATTTTTATCCACTTATTACTGTTTACATTTTAGTCTAGTTTACATTTTTAATTAATATTTTATCTATTTATTAAGATTATTATTTTTATTTATTCATATTTTGTAAGTTTTCTCTCACTGTAAGCATTTTAATTATTCCTCTTGGGGCTTGATTAATAAGTTGCCACGAACTAATCAGGTTGGCCCCAAAAATTGGCATATGCAAATGCCGCTGGTTGTTGGGGAAGAAAGTTCGAATGAGCAGCTCAGATATTTTGGTCAGTAACGAGAGGCCTCACATAATGCGGATGATAGCCCATATTGAGGTACTTGGATAGATGCCAGCGCTGAATGGGCTCTGTGGAATTCTTGATGCATGTTTTCTTGTCGATCCTGTGAAAATCTTTTATCGATACATTCACGGATTTCAGATAGCTTATCGCCTCAGCAATTATACTTCTAGAAGGGTACTCAGATCGAGTATAGATGATCATTTGCTGGCGGAACCAGGGCAGGGAGCAATGCAGCTCCACGGCAAATTGACTATAGTCAGTCCAAGTGATGCGGTTCCAATACGGGTCCACTGAAAGCAGTTTATCTACTTAATGAACTCTATAATTAGCTGATAAAACTCTCTGACTTACTGCCTTCAATGTAGCATATATTGACTGCCTGTGGCATCGAGGCGTAGATATACCAAATGCCTCGCATCTACAGGCACATACACATGTATACATGTAGACATATGTATAAATATATAAATGTTAATTTACTTATCTGGTTCAAGATCAAGGTACATTTATTCACCTGTGTGTCGTCCACTGGAAACTCTTCGAACAGGCATTTCCAAGCGAAACCCAAACTTACCAGAAGTGACGCACACATCAGACACAAAAATAGAATCCGATTTGGTCTCAAGCAGAGATTCGCTGTCAACATTGCCTTTATCTTCATCTACATGCAAATGAGTAGCTCCACAATTGAGCATGAGACACACTAGGCCATTTTGTTACTAATGTTTTCTCGCTATCCAAATGGATCGAAAGAATTCGTCAGAGACTATTAAATAATGCCATATCGAATTTATTAAGCGCATGTTTTCTCTATTATTAACTAGCTCAAGCTCTCACTCTCTATCTATCTCTTTCTCTCTCTCTCACACACTCTCTGCCTCTGACGATGCGACTCTTTCCCTCTCTTTTACTCGGTGGCTTCCATTCTGGGGTTCCCAATCTCTCTCATGCTTCTACCTCTCTCTCTCTCTCTCTGTCTGTTAATCACTTTCAATCTGTTTCTCTCTCACTCTCTCCCATTCTTGTTCGTTCCCACTCCCCCTCAGTTTTATGTGCATGGATAGATCAAATTTGAATTTAAACGTTTATTTAAATTCCTTTAAATGATTATGTAAATAAATTTAAGAGCTGATTAAAATATTGAATTCTTTTTCATTTAAATATATTTTAATTGCTTTTTATTCTTTGCAGAAAGTTTATATATATATTTAATATATTTTATTTAATTTTTTGGTATTTATTTTATTTATATTTATTAATTTTTTTTTAGCATTTCATACCAAATGTATTTTTTTTTTTTTTTTGTTTTTCCAACATATTGTCATATTTTAAATTACTTTTCATTTTAATTCATTTTGTTTATGAATAACTTCTTATCATATTTATTTTTTATTTTTTAAAAATTCCTTTTTTTCTATTTTCTTTGCTTTATGAATGAAGCTGGTTGCATTGTCTTTTATAATTGATATAAAAATAGTGTTTCATTGTTGTTCATGTGAATCAGAACAAAGATTAAAAATATGCAGAGCAATTACATATAAATTTAGTTAAAAGCTTTTCATTTGAATTGTTTCATAGAAATTTCAAATTAATTTTCCATCCCTGAGCTCGCCAGCGAAACTTCTGCACAATTTTCGTTTTCCATATAATTTGAATAAATATAAAAACAATTTGCTTAGAACGAAATACAAATATAGCTTCAATTTGACTTAAGCGGAGTTCGCATAGATTATTACAAAATATATATTAATTTGTTTTTCTCAGGTATTTACATGTTATAGATAAAGGTGCAATAGTATATACAAATTCTTGTTATCTGGTGTAGATTAGCTTGAGTACTTCTTGTTGATTGTGACCTCAATGTAATGCTTAAGACTATGTATGCGCAAAGCCCAATGACTACCCTCAATACCCATCCCTCGTCCCTCATCCCTCATCACCCATTTCCCCTTTTACTCTCTGCATTGAGCCTCGAACTCGGCGAGCAGCGCGCTGGAATTGAAGAATGATCGCTCCTTGGTCTCTGGCATATTGAGATCGCTGCGATCATAGCAAGTGGCTGTCGCTCCGATTTCCGTGAAATACTTGACGCGCTCCTTTGAATTACAGTCGTCTCCCCAGATGACGGTTATCTGGCCCTGGGCACGCGCCTGCTGCAGCATATGGGCAGCATTCTCGCCCAGGAAATCCTCGGCATGTGGCGCCGTGCCAGCTAGCTCGAAGGCCTGTGCATTGTTCACTGCGGCCAGGAAGTTGCGTGTGCGCAGATCACTGAATGGCTGCCACTTCTTCGTCTCGCCCTGAGTGAGGAACATGACTGGGAAGATGTTCTGCTTGAAGCGCAGCATGGTGCACATGTCTGCATCGAAGCTGGAGAAGATCAGCGGACGTCCACAGCCATATTGAATGACCTCGTATAGCACACGATCCGCAAAGTAGTTCTTATCGATGGTCTGCTCCGCCTCACTGCCGCCGCCCTGGCGCCGTTGCGGCCACTTGATCTCCACATCGATGCCCAACGATTTGGGCAGCTGTTGCAGCACCTCGACCAATCTGGGAAAGATGCGATGATCCGGACGTGGCTCTGCATTGTGTGCCGGATACTCCATTACTTTGCCATTGACCACCGAGAAGATGCGCAGCCGCTTGAGCAGCTCATAGTTAATATCCTTGATCAGCACGTACTCCAGCTGCTCTGGCTTCTCGATCAGCTTGCCCGGCGGTGCAGTGCGCAGGCCAAAGTCATGATAGATCACAGGTATGCCATCAGCCGTCAAATGCACATCCAACTCCACCATATCCGCATGATGTGCATAGGCGCTCAGGAACGAGGCCACTGTGTTCTCCCGCTCCAACGGCGCCTCGGCAATGTAACTCTTTCCATTGCCGCGATGGCCCACATCCAGGTTGGGCCAGCTGCGCGGCCAGTAGTGGGCATAGGTGGTTTTAAAGTCCAGCGGAGAGTACTGATATGGCTGCACCACCACATAGGGCAGCCGCAGCCGAGCCAGCGTCTCCTCGGGTCGCTGAGCGGACTTGATGTGCAGCTGCAGCAGGCCCTCGCTGCCTGTCAGCTGAGCGGCACTCAAGCTGGCGCTGCCCAAGAGCTCTTGGTCTAAGCTATAGCAGTCCAGGCGGAAGTTCTGCAGCATCATGCGATCCAGCGGCAAGGTGATATGGAAGATGACTATATCGCCTTTGGTATAGGAAACGCCATGAGCTGGCTGCAGCTGCAGCTGACTCTTGCCGTAGAGCTGCTTGCTGTACTCTACGACCAGGCCGGCGGACTCCTCGACGGGCACGATTTTCAGCTGGACATGCTGCGGATCGAAGGTCTCAATATCGTGGACTTGGAACATCTTCTCGCCGTTGAACTTCAGCTGTACAATGGCCTCATGATTCAACCAGCCGCGATGCACCTGAGCTGAGCTCTCATCTGGAGAGCTGGACACTCCGAACACATCCAGCGGACTGTGGCACTGCTGCTCCGGGCAGGGGTGCAGCACGCGTGGCTTGAAGTGCGTTTCCCAACGACGGATTTGCTTGTAGCCCGCCGCGTTCTCAACGTACACAAAGTAACGGTACTCAAGCGGGCGACATGACTGCAGCCGCACATCAGTCTGCCAGGTGAAATCGTCCAAGCGCTCGAGCGGCACACAGCGTGACAATTGCCACTCGCCCAAGGCCTTGGCATCGCCAGTCAGTCCCAGCTGCTCCTCGGGTGCCAGCGGTGTCTCCAGCCGCACATTGAACTTCCTCAGCATGGGCTTGCAGTTGCCCGCTGTCGATGCCGACTCCATCAGTTCGTTGCCCGTGCTGCCATAGTTGCTGGCACTGATAGCTGCGGCAGCATCGGCGCACTGTAAAACAGATGAGAAGACAAGGCCAAGGATTAGTGTGATGGCGAGCATGGCGACAACTATGAAATCCGCGCAACAACTGAATGCCAAAAGCATCAGGCAGCGGCTAAAATACACCGAAAACTAACTGAACGATAAGGAAGCTGCGGTCAGCGTACGAATCAGTTATATTATTAGAATATGGATCGCAGGTTATCAGATGCGCTTCAACAGCTCGTGACTTTGCCGCAACTGCAAACAGAATCACGTGTTGACCCCACCCAACAGACAGAGCTCTGCGATTGCGATTGCGATTTAAACAATTTCAAATTACGTTTTAATCAGCTAGCAGCTCAAAAGAGACCCACTTGTCGAATGGGCTATGCTCTCTATGTACATAAATATATGAGTATATACATATACATATTATACATATGTATAGCATATGTATGTAATATTTACAAGACAGACACGTGTCAGCAGTGCAAAACAACATATTGCGATCTACAAGTCTACAATATATTTTTAAATATATATATAGCATATAAAGATTGCGTTCTTTGTGTCCAAGCATACATGGTTAAACAAAGAAAACAAGGAAAGTGTGACGTGTTTGTGAATACAAACTATAAAAGTCAAATATATCAATGATTAATTGAAGATTTTCAAAGTAAATCTAAGCTAATTATGTATGAAAACTACGCATATTTGATATAAATCAATTTTAAAAGCACACATGCATAACTACAAATCGGCACTACGAGTATAAATCAAAATAAAGCTTATCGCAAAACAATCAAAACTTTGAACTTTTATCAAAGAACTTTCATAACAGCTAATAAAACGCGCGCGTTTTAAAACGCATTGTCGCGCGCGATTTACCTGCACATAGAAACGCGCGCGCTGTTGCCAACACAAACGATGTACTTGTCGCCGTAGCTGTAAACAACGCTTCATGACGTCACTGCAGCTGCTGCCTTAGCAACCAAATCGAAACGTTTCTAAATTTATGCAGCCAAAATAGCCATAAAAAACGACATTTATTAAACGGCTGGTAGTATTATTGTTGTTGTTATTATTGTTGCTACGCGATCACGTGTTAAGGTCGCGATTTTGTTTTGATCAAGTTGGACGTCGAAATTTATTGAATATTACAATTTCTACAGAAAGAGGCGCCCACGCTGTGCGCGAGTCGAATCGGGCCAACAGCAACGCGAATGCGAATGGTCAAAATTTTGCGCTTCAGGCCAAAAAAAAAAAAACAAAAAAAATAGCAACGATTTTCTTTCGGGAGAGTCGATTTGGCAGCTATACCGATGCTAACTATATATGCTCATGTATTGCCTATAGTTATGCATAGTTTCCGTATGATTTCGTTGTTGTTGTTGTTGTTACTGTGTGTGTTACGTCAATCATTTGGCCAGGCCCCTTACGTTCTTGGCACAATTAGCGAAACCTTGCTAAGGCTTTCAGAACTAAAACATTTGCCAATGGTCTTATCTAGCAACAAGCAGTCTACAATAAACTGAAAGCACCTGAGAGTACGCAATCGTATATGTGTCTACAATTTAATTAAATTGTTTATCTTTTTCGAATGATGAAATTTGCCTAATTCTGCTAATAGCAATGTTTTTTTCGTCTTAATATCTTTGGCACGTGTTGGTAACCAAACTCTCTCTCGCTCTCGCTCTCTCCACTTTATTCTTATGGATATGAGCTTTTGCACTCATCTGTTTTTTGTTTTGGGAAATTTCATGTAAAAAGCTTTGCTTTCGGTACATTCTCTTCGCTCTATTTACATGCAGACCAAAAGACAAGTTTCTTACCATCTGCGTAAAATTCTTTCTTTATTTCAAAGAAAATTGCTTTAAAGTTTTCTAATCAATAATTGCAATCGACATACTTATAAATTAATCTGTATTAGGCTTGTAAATTGAATAAGCCATAATCTTATCGAGCAAACAGCCTGAAGTGGCACTTCTGTGAACAAGTTTTTGCGACAGAAATTTGATAGCAACAGCGAAACTGTGGCATGAACACGTGACGCCAACAATTTGCAACATGTGGCAAAGCTTTTTGCAGAGAAAGCAAAAGGGTCAGAAAGCAAGATGAGTCAGCCACCAATAATCAATTTTCTTTTGTTGTTAATAATTTATATACAAAGAAAATGATATCATAGATAAATAACTTCAATGAAAACATAGTTAAAACAAACAAAATAAAACCAAATCGAAATACAACTGATTCGCAGCTCATGTTTCAGCTATTATACCTGAGAATACACGCTAATCTATATATATCTATACTATATATAATATATACTAAGTATTTGCATATGACAAGCAGCTTTGACCTTCAGTTTGAGCAAAATGTCAAAAGTAGGCATAATGCAGTGCAGATTGACGTCACTTGATGCCCACTGCGATTTAATTTACATTGATAATAATATAATTCCTTAAGGATATTTACATTTTGCATGTGCTCATCGAGCGATTGGGTTTCCAGCGGTGTTAATAACATTGGTACAGACATCGTTACTGTGGCTGGTGACACAGATAATCTTTTGAGCTCACAGCAAATATTTAATGAAGAAATTAAAAGTTGTTTATCACAGTTAAGTTTGCTTTGTTTTGTATTTTTATTTTCTTTCTTTTGCACAACGCGTCGTATGCGCAATTTATTGCTTAGCTAGGCAAGCATTTTGTACTAGATTCAAGTTATTTGTTGTTGGTGAATTTCTTGAAATTGTTTGTTTGTTTTTTTGTTTGCTTGATTTCCTTTTAGTTAATATCCTTTGTATGTGATTGAAGGACGTTCTAGACGTTCCGTCGTCGTTGACCGACGTTGCAGTCGCAACTATTCCCAGCGCTTTTGTTGTGCGCGCAATTTAAACGAATTCTTTTTATCGTAAACAGCTCATGCGCTGCAAAGCTTTTTCTGCCTGCTTTTCATTGTGTTTGTGTCGACAACGTTGGCGGTTTGTTTTGGTTTTCAACTTTCGGGGTACAGTTGCGGCTTCGACTTTTTATTATAAAATGTTGTTGGCCTCAGCTGGCGAGAACAACAAAAAAAAACACACACACACTGTTCGCAAAACGTGTATACTTGGTTAATCTATATAATGTAGCCGACTTTACGATACCCTAAAAATAATTGATGATAAGTGAACAGATTGAAAGCAACAAAGAGTCAAGAGTCGTTATATATACATATTTCTATATTATAAAGTGAAATCACTCAAAATTCCCATTATGATAAATGATTTCCCGCTTATATCTCTCATTTAGGTCAGCGCTCTGCATATCCTCACGCACGCCAACCTCGATTTCCTATAGGGTATGTGTGAAGCGTGCAAATATTTGTATACAATTTTGAGTACCTTATAAAACGCATAGCGGCCACTGCTTAAAAGCTCAACATCAGCCAACGGCACACACAACAAATGCCAATTGAGAGAGCGCAAGAAGAGAATGAGTGTGACAGAGCGAGCAGCAGCAGCAGCAGCACAGTCTCCCTCCATCAAGCGTCACGCGTTGCTCCAAACAAAAACGTGTTGGTCGTGTGCTCAGGTCGGCGTCGCTGCTGCAGCGCACGTGTAAAGTTTTCGGTTGCAAGAGGCGTGCTTTGTCGGGCCCTCCTAATGCCGTTGCTGTGAGCTTTTGATCTCAATGCCTGAGTGGCTCTCTCTCTCTCTCTCGCTCTCTGACGTGAACCGGTTTGGGTCGGTTTGTTTGTGTGGTCTTTGTTTTCCTTGTTGTTTGTTTACGTTGGCGGCCCAGTCGAGTGTGTTGATAACGCATAATAAGCGTTTCATCCGAATTCGAAAGCTTTTTGCCCCCGTGTGAATCCAAAGCTCTGCAGTCAAGGTCTTTCCTCTACGCGATCAACGATCGTAATTATAAGCTCATGAACTCAGATGTGCGTGCGTGTATGTTGCCAGGCATCACCACGCCCCACAACATATAAATAAACATATAAATGTTGATTACTTCAGATGTTTTCATTTTTATATGTCTCAATCTGTTGTTTATATATATATTTATATATATACATAGCTGTTGTGACTTCGTTACTCTATTTGCATTGTCACAGTTCTTGATCGCTTCTCATTTGATTTATTGTAAATTGTGCCTTTATTTCTTATTTTTGTTTTTATTTTACTGCCGCCTTTGCTTTTGTTTTGTTTTGTTTTTAAAATATATTTCACGCTGCAGACGAACACCTCATTAGAGTCCAAAGTGCAATTGGCTGCGGGTAGTCTGCTCTCATAATTATATATACATTAATAAATACATATGTATGTACATGTCTCTTCATAAATGTGCACAGATACATACAAATATATAAATATACATATTCACATATTAGTTTATTGACGACGTGCCCTCGATTGCTTCACACATTCGGTATTTTGACATTTGTTTGTGTAAACATGTTTTCAATTTCGTTTTGCCGTTACATTGTGATTTTTTTGCAATAACTATAATATTTATTTGTTACCTTAATGAAAACTTTGCGATACTATATCAGATAACGCTCAAAAATAACAAACAGCTGATTAGCTTTATAAGTTGTGCAAAGTTTATGTATTCCTTAATGTAATTTATAATAGAGCTGGGCTATTAACGACTACACTATACTCGCTCACAATAATCATACTATATATTTATTTACATATACATACATATATATACATATATATATATTTACAGTCGACTTGATTATAGCATTTACAATAAAAAGAATATTTTTAAATGCTATTTTACATACAAATTAAGTTAGACTTTATCAAAGTCAAAGTTTAACTTACGATTGTAGTCAAAATTTAAATATATAAATTTAAAGATTATAATTGCGTATTCGTTCATATTTCAACATTCCCTTATCTTCAAGTTAGGGTCAGACTAATTTCATACAACACTCGTATGAATATATCAAAAGGCATACCTGTTCAGACATGTCAGCGCAGGGTTTACTACAAGTGCACGTAGCTTGAAAGGCGAACTCTGTTTGAGACTCAGGTAAAATTATTATTGACACTTTGCTTTCACTTTTTTGTAAACGATTTGCGCTTTGCAATTTTGCAAACACTTCTTATCAAGTGAACGTATCGCACTGACGAGAGTTGGGAATATGGTTGAGCACAGTTCTTAAACTATTTAACAGGAAATCGCATTTTCGTAGCAGACGCCGGAACAACGTAAATACAATTAATTCAATTTAAAACAATAAAATTTGCTACCCCAGTCGCACAAAGAGAGCCAATGATGGATGTCAACATCGTGATAAGCTGCAGCGGCAGAGCGACCGAGAGGCGGGCAGAACAGTGCAGAGCAGAGCAGACCCGAGCAGTACAGAGCGTCAAGCAAGAGAGGGCTGTAATAAAGTGATTATAAGTGATAATGCATCAAGGTCTCTGATGTATTGAGAAACTGTACCATTGCCATCACGTCGTTGCTGCCAGCGTCTCGTTGCACTCTTTTGTTGTCTCCTGCTCCACAGACTCGGCTGGTGTTGTCTGAGAGTCACGCTCAAACAAGATGACCAGCTCCGTGTGTGTGGTGTGTGGAAACATGTCGACAGCAACAGCTGTCTTTGGATAGAACGGCTCCCCTTTGTACTGTTTGGACTCGGGCCGAGCTAACTCAATAAAATTGCGCTTGGCACTGTTGGGGTTGCATGAGACATACACCAAGCGTTTGATATCACTCGCTGAACGAATTGCGGTTATGGAACGTGTGTCTGCAACAAATGAGGGGGAGCAAAATGTTAATTCAATTATTTAGTTGTAGTTCATCAACTACCTACGCAGTCCAGCACGTGGGGGATCCACAACAGCTATTAAATCAATCGGCTTGCCCGGCTCCTGGCCGTAAATGGCCTCACGCACCATGCTCTTTATATAGTCGTCGGCATTGCCCGTAAAGAACTTGCAATTCTTGATGCCATTCGTTTCTGCATTATGCTCTGCATCCTTGATTGCATCTGGCACAATTTCGACACCCAGCACCTGTTTGCAGTGCTTGGCAAAGGCCAGGGCAATGGTTCCCGTACCACAGCAAATGTCCAGCATGACTGTCTCCTGCTTGGGCGCAGCCAAGTCGATGGCTTGCTGATAAAGGACATCAGCTCCAGCTGTATTGATTTGAAAGAAGGCCAAGGGACTGATGCGAAACTGTAGCCCCTGAATGGTGTCTGTTATGTGCGTGCTGCCCGACAAATGGGTGACGGGATTCACCATTTGTCCCGCCTCACGATGCTTGACATCCTGATAGTAGAGCGATGTGCATTTGTGGGTTTCGTTCTGTTCCGGCTGATCGTAAAAGGCTTTCAGCTCCTGCTGCAGCTCTAGCTGCTCAGCATCGTTGAGGTTCGATGAGTATATGCCCGCCACCAGCATTAGTTCACCTGTGGAACTGGAGCAGCGCACCATCAGCTGCCGGAAGTGGCCCACATTGCCATCGGGATTGAATGGCTGAAATTTGGACTGCCTGACCAGCTGCTGGAAACTTTGCGCCGCCCATTTAGCTTGCGCTGGCAAATGTGGTAGCTGCTGCACCTCGGCCACCTCCACGGAGCCATCGCTGTAGCAGCCCAAACGAAAGCCCACTACAATCTCTCCTTCGGCATTTTTACCCACTGTAAACTCGTTCTTGTTCCTATAGCCCTGCACAGTGGGCGATGGCAGAACGCCTTTAAACTCAAACTTGTCCAGATGAGGCTTGGCATCAGAATTGAGACGCCTCAACTCCTGTGTGTATTTCTTCAACAATGCTGACATTTCATCAGTCTTTTGCTCCAGCTGCTTTTCATAAGGCATCTCAGCCAGGGGACAGGTGGCCTCGACGGCTGTGCGCTGTCTTTTCGGCTTGACATCGCCGTCGTTCGCTTCGCCACGCCGTTTCTGCAACGGATCGGCCGATGCTTTCGCTGCCAACGCTTTCAATACTCTGCCCTTCCACTTGTACCCGTTGAGTGTTTCCAATGCTCGCAGTTGATCCGCCTGGCTGCGAAAGCAAACGAAGGCATATTCCTTGCGCGTGGGCGACTTAATTTTTGTCATGTCAAGCTTCAGCGTGTTCTTCAACAGCTTTTTAAATTCCTACAATGGCACATGGTTATTGAGGGTTTCCCTTAAATATTGTACTTACTTACCCCTATGCCAAAATAACCCATGTTCTTCACTTCAATTTTATAGATTTCCGAGGTAAATTCATTTCGTTCTAAATAATCGAATTCATTGCCGGCTTTTGATTCTACTTTCTCTGCAGCTGTCTCAACTTGTTGCTCCTTTGCTTCTTCACTTTCAGCAATAATTTCGCTATGCTCTGGCTGTTTCTCTACTGCAGCAACACTCATTTCGATTGTTTTATAAACAAAAACTTCAGAAAGTTTATAAAAACGTGCAACACGTGAAATTGTTGAATGCAGTGGATGAACTATCGCAAATGTACGATAGTTCGATTGTTTTGTATAGTGGTGGCTAGTCGATTAACTTACGCGGAGCAGGGCTATTAATTTAAACCAAACGCGTTGCCAACTATTACAAATATTCAAAAGAGAAAACCGCCAAAGTTAGAATATTTGAATATGTTGTTTTATTAACACGTTCAATGATTATTATATTCTTACAATTGCTAAGCATTGTCTGAAAATCGCGCTAATGCCGCATTCAATAATTGTTGACGTTCTACAAGCAGCTGCTGCATCTCCGGCTCATGTTTCATTATGTTTGTTATTTCTTCCAATAGTCCTGCAGCCTGCTTCAGCTTCGCTTCGCATTCGCTGGCCTCATCCGAACGCATTGCCTGCTCCACAATTGCCTCCTCCAGAGCAATTAGCAAATTACCTCGAAAGATGCTCCAGCCGCTATCAAACAGATTCGAAATCTCCAAAAGTTCTTCACACAGCTTCACCTTACGCTTGAGCGAGCCATCGCTGAGCTCTGTTAGCATAGATATTACAGTATAAATAGCAGATAAATAGCAATAAATTGTTCAGTCTCACCTTCCATGGTAAAGCCTTTTACATTGCCATAGATCTGCGTCAAGGCATATTTTGCTTGCAGAATATGCGTATTCGTCTCATGCAGTTCCACGCGATGGCGATAGAGAAAATCCTCGAAGCTTTGCGGCGCAGTCTTGTCCAATGATTCCAGCTCTGCTTCTATTTTGGCATCGTTTATCAAGAATTCCTTCGCTGATCTAATCACATGGCACACCTCACACTTCCAATTGGCAGCATTTTGCAGCGGATTCATTGAGATGAACTAAACAAATTAATAAATATATATATGTATATATTAAAATGTAACTATATTCTAGTCTGATTTATTTACCTTGCCCACTTTGCACTTGCCACACACATGCGCACCTGCATAGGTGCCCAGCTCCGTGGGATCTGCACATCTTGCGCAGGCGCACTCAAAGCATTTCACCTGCTTCAGGTGCAGCCGCCTTTGGATGGTGCTGCGCAGCTGTTGCGTGTAGGAGATGCTGAGGATTTCACCCTTGGCAATCGAGCGTTTTGCCAGGAATATGATGTTCATGTCGTCGTCGAAGCGATGTCGCATATTGGGCACACAATCGTGCGCGAACATGGCGCCACCTGGGAAGAGTCCGCGCACCTTTTTGCGCTCAGCCGTCTGCCGCACCTCAAAGGCGTTCGTGTCCAGAATGGCAGCGATGCGCAGGATGTCCAGCTCCGGCCACTCGCGCAGACCCAGCACAGTCTTGATGAAGGTAATCAGATTGGCGCGCAATACATGATACAGCGGCGTCTCCAGACGCTCTTTCAGGTGATCCTCGAGCTCGCAGAGGCGAGCGAAGGCTTCTGGCTTAGACGCCTTTAGCTGCATGCAACGCAGCAGCATTATCACGCAATAGGCCGACTCCTTGCCCACCGGTTGCCCTGGATTATAGTTGATCTTCGACTGAAACTTGCTGGCTGCCATCAGACGACATTCATCCACATGGAACGCTGACTTCTCGCACTCGGCACCACACAGCGGCCAGCTGCAGGCACTGCATTTGTAGTAATTGACGGCTGGCTTCTGCGGCGGCAACAGATTCCTGTGACAGCCCAGACAGATGGGCATCGAGGCGACCTTTGGGCCCAGCACGAGTGGCGCCTCACGCATGATCAGCTCACCCATCTTGATGTCACGTGTGGCGCGCAGATGCCTGCCCAGCAGCTCATTGGTGGCCAGCTCATAGCATTTGCACTCCAATTTGTGGCCACGCTTCCAATGCTCCTTCTGATGCTCCCGACTACAGTATACCACATTGCGACAGGCCGCACATAGCTGTGTGGCATGTGCCTGGCAGTAGGCACATCTCGTTAGCGTAGTCATCTCCTAATGCTCCTGGCCAACTGCAAACCGTAAACTTCTCTCCGCCTGTTTGCGTAACGTTCGACGTTTGAAAATTCACTGAAACAAACAGAAAATTTCTTTTGTGTCTCTGCCGCATCCGCGCGATCTCAATCTTGGTCTTCATCTCTTGTCACTTGGCACACGACGATTTATTTTAAGATCCCAACCGACTCGAACAATACACAATTTGTGTGTTTGCACAGACAACTGTTCACTCTCTCTGACTGAGTCTCTCTGAGTCTCTCGCTCCCTCTCTCTCTGCTATGCGTTCTCTCTCTCTCCCACTAATTTAATTGCTCTATATGTTTTACTGTATTATTAGCTCTTTAAAACATGTTAATAATGCTGTGAACACAGAATAAGATGTTCACTAAAATAAAGCTAATTATAATTATAAAATAAAACATGTACGAAATAAACATTTGTTAGAAATCAGACTGAGCACAAATACATTTTTGTGTATAGAAAATAACTCTTAAAATTCTATAGGAAGTTTTCTATATTTTATGAGAAAATATTTCCTAAATAAATAATCAAAATTGCATAATAAATATCTCCCAAACTTCTTATACTCCGCAACTGCTAAGCTCAACTCCATTTTGAGCCATTTAACAGATCTACTTTACTTTGCTATACTTACTTTGCATTACATATATATATATATAGAATTCGCTCTATTTAATTATTATGAAAGAAAATCATGTTGTATAAATTTCTACATTTGGTCTACAGCCAAATAATTTTAATTGGCTAAAAATATTATATATTTTACAGAGTGTAACTTTATTTATGTATTTAATTATTTATTTTTATTTTATTTTATTTAGTTATTTATTTATTTATTTATTTTTTTTTTTTGTAAGCTCAAAAATGATATACTTTACATAATATAACTTAATATCTCAAAAAAAAGTCCTTCGAACTATTCAGCTAAATAAATAATAAAAATAAGTGTTAAATCTCAATAAACTGAAAAATATATGAAGATTTTATTTATTTTATTTTTTTCATTGTATTTTATTTTATTGCAGCTTTTGTCTTTATATAAAGATTAATTTTGTAATTTTTGGTAGGCTTCTAAAGTATACAAAGATATAAAATACCTCAGGCATGTAAGACAGCAACAAGTGTATTTACAGAATTTAAGCGAAGAAAGACTAAAGATAATAGGAGAATATGACCGATTGAGACACCGAGTGAGCAGAGGAAGATCATTGGCAGCATACAATCGATTGGCATTCCAATATGATCCCACTGCGATCTACAGTGATGATGACAAGTTAGAAATTGGGCCAATGACAATTGTAAGCCGATATTGCACCGTACTCTTCCAAAATAAATACATTAATTATTCTATCTTAATTGTTTGCCATCACAGATACAAGGACAAATATATCGATGCATTTAACCAAGAATTAAATCGAGAGCTGCAATACAATGTTGATACATTGCAGGAATTCGTTCAAAATAATGTGTCGTTGCTGAAACATTTTCTCCCGAATTGTTATTATTTATTTATTCATATCAATATAGTTATAGAACAGAGAAGTCGAGGCACATAGTTCATTGAAGAGATCAAAATAGAGCGCAGCAACACATATAGCTGAAGAGCAGTCTACGATCTCGCCGAATATGTCTTGCAACTGGAAACATGAGAGCAGTTCGACCAAATTTTAAGTTCGATGTAATAGTAATAGTAGTTATAATAGTAATAGTAGTAGAAATAGTAGTATAACGCCAGATTGCAACCCTGGAGAGCGGGAGCAATAGGAAATGCAGTCCAGCTCTGAGCAATGTGCTCAGAGTGCTAAAACAGCATAGGTATAAATATTTTATACCTATTAAAACGATATACCTAAAATAACTCAGCTTGGAGTTGAGCAGAGCTCCTAGATAGAGTGCATCGGCTGAGAGCCTTTTCTAAAGAGAGAGAGAGAGAGAGAGAGAGAGTGAGATGGAGCGCTATGTTCACTATGTTCATTTTGAGCCACCCTAATGCACATTCCATTTAAATAAAAAACTTCAATTGTTACATTTAATTTTTAGCAATTCAATAATTTATTTAGTATTTCTCATAAATTCTCTATATGTATATATATTCATATAAATAAATATATACATATATAAATATATATTTATGTATAGATAAATATATATTTATATATATCTATATTTATTTATATACGCAGTTAATTAATGTATTGTTTAATTGGAAATCAGTCTTTTTTTATTATTTAAATAAGAGTTAAATGCATTTTGTTGTTGTGCTATTTTGTTTGTTTGTTGGTTGTTGATTGATGAAACGAAATCGTATTAATCAAAGGAAATTAAAATTAATTATAATTATGATAAAAATTAATTGAACTAACATTTATGGTATTTTGTTGTTGTTGTTGTTGTTGCATTGATGTCTTGTTTGATTGGTTTTACAAAATAATATTAATATTAATAGATAATGATAATGATAATGATAATGATAATGATAATAGTTATAGACAAATTCTTAGCACTCTATACACGTACAAGCGGGCGCAATAAAACATTTTCATTTTTCATTTTTTTTTTCATTCTTTCATATATAATATATAGACAACAAATATTTGTAGTTTTTCATTCGTGATTAATTTGCACTAAACAATGAATTAGTTACTTTTGCATTTGTTATGTTTACGTTTGATTAATGTTTTCCTTTTGTTTATCGTACAGCAATGATATGTTGCTAGGCTGTGTGTGTGTGTGTGTGCAGAAGCGAAGCAATCGATGGCTACTAAATGCTGTTGTTGCTAAGGCAAAGGCGCAAAAATCTTAACTTTAGCTAGAGAGAATTCTACATTCAAGGATTTGGAATTCAGATTCAGTTTTCTGTCTATATATATATCTGTATATAAATGTTATCTATAATGTAACTTCATCGTACAAATAATATCAATAAATTACAAATTGCGCTACATTAAAGATTAAACAAAAAAAAATTAGAGTAGAGCTAAGCAACGTTGGATTAGATATCGTTCTGCTCCTTGAAGTGATGATAGTGATGATGTATATGCTCGTGCACATAGCGATGTATCATGGAGCTGGATGCACTCGTGTCCAGGTCAACATCTGCAGCCAGCTGCGCCGACGGCTCCTCCAGATCTTTAGCTGTCACCGCCTCGGCCACAGCCTCGCCCACCTCGTCGTTCAGATCGATCAGCGTGTCCGTGGAGACCACCTTGCTGGGCGTGCTCGTTAGCATGGGACTGGTGGGCTCCTCCTCCTCGCTGGCCAGCAAATGGGCACACTCAAGCGCATCGCCATAGATCTTTGAGCCAGCCGAACTGGAGCTGGAGGTGACCATGGGACGTGTTGATTCTCGTGCTGCTGCTGACTTTGAATGGAGCAGTTGCTGCTGCTGCTGTTGCTGCTGTTGTTGTTGTTGCTGCTGCTGCTTGTGTCGCTGCTGGCGTCGCTGCTCACGCTCCTTTTGCTGCAGCTGCTCGCTGAGCTTAGCATAGATCAGATTGCCATAGTTTTTATAATCCTTGCTGCTGCGCTGCTGTTGCTGCTGCTGCTGCTGTTGCTGCTGTTTGCTGCTCTTCTTCGGTATGGGCTGCACGGTGGCCACATTGCTGGGCGTGGCTGGTGGCGAGTGGGCGGCGCCGCCGCCACAAATGGTGGCATGCAGAAACGAATCGTAGCCACACAGATTCAGCTTGTTGTGGGCGCTGTTGTGACTGTGCTGCGCAGCCACCACGGCCGGATTAATGGCCAGCTGCTGATGGTAAATGGGTATATGCGGCTGCGGATGATAGACACTGCTGTTGGCCGTATCGTGACCGCCCTCTATATGATTGGGCACCGGCGACTGTGTGGGCGGACTGCAGCTGAGCGGCGACGGACCGGACTGCGGACTGTGATTCGCAATTAGTGTCGGTATTTTCGATCCGGTATTGCAGCGTTGGCGTTGCTGTTGCTGCTGTTGTTGTTGTTGTTGTTGTGCTGCCGGTTGCCGTATGGGACTCACATTGGCTTGGGGTTTTCTAGAAAAATAAAAGAAGAAAAAGGAAAAGGAGTTTAGCATTGGCCTTAAAACTTTCAAAGTTTCTCTATAAACTGGCAATTTTAACTACTCTTGTAATTATTGTAATTATTTCTTGGCAATTTTCAATGTTATTTGATAACTATATATGCGTAATACTTTAAATAAAGCTAAAGAAAAATTCTAAAAAATATATATTGATATATATAAAATACGAAATTCAAATTAAATAAAATTAATGCAGTTTTTTTTTTTTTTTTCATTTAACTTCACGCTCACTTTTCGCATTGAATTTATTCGCTTTTTTCATGAAGAGACATTTCTTGGTAATTTTTATGTCTATTTTTTCAGAATATTTCTCAAGAGTTTCTACTGACTCAGATTTTTTAAATTATCTTTAATATAATTTTTTTATTTTCCTTTAATTTTTCAAACTCTCTTAATACTTTGTTTAAGTCCGTAGTCCATAAACTTTCATTGACATTCCCCTGATATAGCATTATGAACATATTTTTAATAATTTGATTTTATATTTATAGTTATAGTTTTCTAAGCTTAGATAATATTTTTACAAAAAAAAAAAAAAAAAAAAAAAAAAATATATAATATTGTCTTTCGTTATCTTCTTTATATTCTTAAATGTTAACCCATACATTAACTGTATTTTTTTTAATCCTCTATAATATAAATATTTTCTACTTCAACACGTATCCCTGACAAATTTAGATTTTCTTCAAATTTATTATTTTATTAATATTAATTCATGGCAAAATATCTATAACAACACTTTTACACTCTTTTTATAACAATATTAAAATTAAATAAATATTATGAGAAATATAAAAATAGGGGAATATTTTGTGAACCAATAAAATCCTCTCTATTCCTATCTCTCTTATTCTTATCCTTATATTTTCACATTTCTTATTTTTATAAATATAAATATTTCAAATCTAGATATGCTTCTGTAGATCTTAAATAAGTTTTCAATTTAAATACTTAAATAATATATGTAAAATAGTATTTTCTTTTCTTTAGCATTTTCTGCAATATAATCTCTTCATTCTGTAGTATGCTCTCTATATTTTTCTTCTTCTTTCTTTAACTACCTCGTTCCCTGTCTTAGCTTCTACATTTGCATTTAAATCTTGCTTTATCCTCACTTTCTCTTACCCATTTAGCTGAAAACACAAGCGATTCTTTTCCATGCTCTCCCTGATGATGCTAATCAAATCGTTGCGATTCAGCGCCGATTTCCAGCACTCGGCGGATTTCCGCTGCTGTTGGGCGAGCAGCGATTGTGGGCGTGGCTGACGCAATTGCACACCATCGAGCATCACCTCGCCCAGCGGTGGCGACGCTGAGGCGCTCTTCTGTGCCTGGCTACTCAATTGATGCTGCTGCTGCTGCTGCGATTGCTGCTGCTGCTGCTTCAGATGACGATTCTGCCAGCAGGTGTCATTGCCCACGGAGAGGCTGCGCTGCCGCGTTTCAAGGCAGTGATCCTGATACTGGGATGGCGCGTTTATACGTGTAGCGAAGTGAGCGATGCGAGGTAATGAGCGAGTCAACCAAAAACGAAAAGAACAAAGTACAAACAAATTATAATCAAGCAAATCAAATGAAATATATAAAATAATGCAAATGATGCAAATTAAAAGAAATTTAACTAAAGAGCGAAAGCTGGACCGAGCTAACTTATTATATATTTATCTACTTATGCGAGTTCACCATCATAACGAATATTTCAAAGTTCATTCATAATATGATGTATAAAATATAGAAATATTTCATCGACTACAATAGGAAGGCATGTTTAAAGAGTTTTGCATGTGCTGCTGCCCACTTTGCATATGTATTGTATATCTTCTTCCTAACTATCTTGTCCGTTTAATTGCTTCTTTTTCACTCTTTCTTTCTTTCTTTCATTCACTTTATTTTCCTTTCTATCACGTTATTTCTCTCTCGCTATCAATTTCCCTATATTTCTCTCTCTCTCTCTCTTTTACCGTTTCTCTCCCAATAACTCTTTTATCCTTCTCTTTTATTTTTCCCTCTCTATTTTTCTTTTGCCACTTCTGACTACCCTATCTCTCCGACATATGCACTTTCTCTATCTCTATTCCTCTCCCTCTGTCTTTTAATTTATCTTAGCCTTTAGACCACCTGCTACCTTTTTGTCCACCTCTTTCTGTCTATCTCTCTCTATCTATATCTCTCTATCTCTCTCATTTCTCTCTGTTTCTCTCTCTCTCTCTCTCTCTAAATATACACATCCCTCTCTATCACTCTCTCTATAACTTTCTTTTTCTTGTCTCTGTTCATATCTCTATCTCTCTTTCCCATCCCTCTCTTTCCTATCTTCTCTCTCTATCTCTCTCTATCTCGCTCTCTCTCTCTATATACCTCTCTCTCCATCTCTCTATCTCTCTCTATCTCTTTCTCACTCATTCACTGTCTCTTTTTCACTCTCTCTCTCTCTCTCTCTCTCTCTCTCTATCTATCTCTTTCTCACTCATTCTTTGTCTCTTTTTCACTCTCTCTCTCTCTCTATCACTTTCTCTCTATCACTTTATCTCTCTCTCTATCACTTTCTCTCTATCTCTCTTTATCACTTTCTCTCCATCTCCCTCTATCACTTTCTCTCTCTTTCTATCACTTTCTCTCTATCTCGCTAATATTTTCTCTTTCTCTCTCTCTAAATATACACATCCCTCTCTATCACTCTCTATAACTTTCTTTATCTTGTCTCTCTTCCCCCTCCCTCACTCTCTCTCTCACCCTTTCGCTCTCACTCTCTGTCTTTTTCTGTCTCTATATATCAAATCTCTTTCTCTCTCCTTTTATCTTAATTTGTCTTTCACTCCACCTACCTCTGTCACTCTGTCCCTTTCCCTTTCTCCCTATGCCTTTCACCACTATTTGCTTATCATAAAATTTCATCTCCAGCTCCACTTCTATTCGCCTTGATGCCACCTGTTGATTAGCCAATTTTTTCTCAAGTCTAACCAAATCTTGGCTTTTAGCTAAATGTATTTGCAATTGCCTAACTGTCGCTTACCTTTTGCTTTCGCGCTTTGCGTAACATTTTGACACGTTGTGTGGCCTGCTTCATGTAGACATCCTGACTGTGGCTATGGCTGTGGCTATTGCCACTGTGGTGGCTGTGGTGCTGATGTCCGCGTGCACGCTGTGGACAGTCGAGGACATCGGCAGCTGCTTCCTTGTTGGCAACGCTGCAACATTTGAGATTCAGCATATTCTCGCAGGTATTGTTATGGCCATTGTCCGGCGTGTGCTGCTCTGAGTGCGACTGTGACTGCGACTGTGACTGCGACTGTGACAGTGACAGTGACTGTGGCTGTGACTGTGACTGCGCCTGTCCGCTGCAGCATGGCTCCAATTTAGTATTGTTCCTCTGATATCTGGACTTTGACTGCTTGCCGCTGCCACTGGGCTGCTCGAGCGCGGCTATTGCCAGCTCCTTCTCCTTGTCGCTATTGCTGTCATCGTCCTCGTCATCGGACTTAATCAGTTTGCGTGGTCGATGACGATGCTGGCGGCGTGCGCCGCCGGATGTCGTTAGTGCCATGCCATTCGCTGCGGCTGCTGCTGCTGCTGCAGTTGATGTTTTCGACATGGCCGCCAGCCCCGTGGGCAGCTTCTTCAGTTTGCTGCTGCTGCTGCTGTTGTTGTTGTTCGTGTTGCTATTGTTGTTGTTGTGGCATGTGGAGGCTGCGGCAGCAGCGGCAGCCGCGGCGGCGGCAGCTGCCTGCGTTTTCGATTTGCCTTCCGGACTGACGGTGAGGCGCACGTTAATTGTCTTGCTGCCACAGTGTGGCACCACCACGGACTTGCCAATGGACTCGTATATGGTGTACACAATGCCCACAATGTCGTCCTTTGTTATTTTGCCGTGATGCCCATCCAGATCATAGAATGTGAATGAAAATTGCAGCGGCTGCGATGATTTGCCACCCTCAACGGATACGTCGCAGGTGAATTCCTATTTTGCAGCAAAAAGCAGCAAAAAAAAAATCGGAAACAGAACAAAAGATTGATATGAATAAAGATATTTTTAATGAATATTTGCATGTGCTTTAAGTTAAGGTAAATCTTTTTAATTTCGCAATCATAAAACTCGCTTAAAAGATTCGTGCTGAAAAAGCTTTCTCCATTTTCCCAAAAACTTTTCCAGTGCCATAAGTTTCAAGCTATGCGCAAATATTGCCAGCTGAGCGAGTGCTAAAAATGCTAATAGAGTGCAATACTTAACTTGTTTAAAGAGCCAAGATATATAATAAAGTAAAATAAGAAAAGCAAACTAAACTCTTGCTGCAGCAGCGCACGACGAAGCCAAATGCAATTTAAAGCGCCAGCCAAAAAGTATGCAACACTTTTTGCTTTCACAGCTGTTAACGCGCTCGACATACAGCGATGTCTATGTGTGTGTGTGTGTGAGTGTGGCATAGCCGCAAAAACACGCAGAACAATTACCAGAGCAACAACAGCAAAAAGCATAAAATGTCTGCAAATAGACTCGAAAATTGTGGCCATAATTTGACTAAATATTTAATTTCTCGCACGCTGCGCCACCAACTGCAGCAGAATCAAAACAAAAACGAAACGAAGCCAAAACGAAATGAAACAAAAAGTAACCGAAACAGAACCAACAGCAACTGTGACTGCGTGCCGCCACCCGCTCTGCCGCTCTCTCTCTCTCTCTCTCTCTCTCTCTCTCTCTCTCACTCACTCCCATCATTCCGCATTTGCCATTGATAAAGTGCTGGCAAAGACAACCGTTCCGTTCCCTCTTGCACCTCTTACAACTTCCACTTGAAATTGAGAGCGGCGACGGCGGCGAGAGCGAGAAATAAATATAATTTCTAGCTACTTGGCTTGAAGATTTTTAATTGCCTTTAAGTGCTTTCGCTTTGAGTTTTCTGGCTGTGTTTTGTTTTTGTTTTTGCATTTTGTTTTGCTTGTGTGTTGTTTTTCTTTCTTCTTTTTTTTTGTATTTTCTGCGCTTTTAATGGGTTTTATTGAATTTTAATGTTTTGATATTTTTTTGGCCACAGACAGGCGAATGCCTGTTACAGTGGGTGGTAATTGAAAATTGCCGGCAACATTGTGTTAATGGTAAAAGCAACGGCCTAATGCAATTGTTGTTTTTGCTTTGGTTTGTATCGCAAAGCAATGGAAATTTAATTAAAAGCACATTTAAAAGTTGAGTTTATGCGCTCCGCACAGTGGGCACATTGAAATATGGCAACAAAATTCAGTTGATTAAACTTGATCGGCAGCCAAGGGAATATAAGTGAGAGGCGTAGCACATTTTCACCTAGCTGGGAGTCCATTAGGGAATGGAAAACCAAACATAATTTAATTTATATGCGTTTTCATTCAACACAAACAATCGCAAATCGGAAAAGTCCGAGCAAATTGTTCAACAAATACGAAATTCTATTTGCTACGCATGTTGTAAATTGAATTATGCACAGATAAACTTTTGGTTTTAATAATTGGCATTTGTAATTGAAACTCCATTTAGTACGAAATGAATGCTTCTCGGCTCATAAAATTGCTTGTTTTATGAGACATGCTAGTTTGGAAAGCAGCATGAAAAGCTCAAGAACTTATATTTGGCATATATGTATATAATATATTTAATATGTGTATATGCAATCTAAAAAGTTTATAGAAATGTTTTCGTAAGTCCATTTAGCTGCTGGTTAAGCCAGACATTTGAATTCTCTTTTGTTCACATGTTTCATTTCCAACTTGTTTCTTTGACTGTGAGGCGATGTAAGCTAAGAGATATTCAGCGTTGCCAACTAAAAAGTATTGCCAACGATATGCAAATTACGTTAAATATGAAACATGAGCAAATTATACTCTGAGTTAAATAGTTTTTTTTTTTTTTTTTAATTTAAATTAATAGTTCTTCAACTTTTAAAATATATACTAGTTTTTTTCTATTTTTATGTAAATTTAGCACTTTAAATAAATTTTGACAATAATTAATTAAAATATATTAAAATATTTTATAAAGCAAAAGAAACAAAGTTTAGATTGAATAAATTTATTACATTTAATTTAATAAAATATGAATACATATTTATTTTTTTAAATCAAATTTAATTTAATAAATTTATTCAATCCACACATTGTTGTTTATTAAAATATATAAATAAATAAATTAATATTTAATTATTTAATTAATTAAATTTATTGATATTTAAATTTATTTATATGCAAATTTAATCAATTTTTACTTTTGTTTCTTTCATTTTCACTGAATATAAATTATTACAAATATTTATTTATATTTTTGTAAATTCAAATTAATAATTTTATTACAATTTTATTTTTCTTTCTTTTGGCTTCACTGAATATAAATTAGCTAATTCTGAACTTTCGATTGATGACTTTATGTATTCCAAAACCCCTTTGATATTTATGAAATTTCAGCACACTTGGAATTTCCATTGGGAAATCGCAATCAAACTAGCTTTGAACTCACCTCCAAGCGTATGCGCTCCTCCTTGCTGTGATGATGCAAATGTCGCGAATATTGCGGATGTGTTGCATGTGGCATGGGCATTGATGCTGCGGCTGCGGCTGCGGCTGCATCGACCACATCCTCCTCCAGCTGTTGTGGCATATTTACATATTTGTTATGCTTGCCATTGGCGCTGCTGATGCGCAAGTGTTTGCTATGGCTGCCACTGCTGCTCATCTCCTGCTGTTGCCGGGTCACATGATGATGATGTTGTTGCTGCTGCTGCTGCAGGAGTGGTTGCTGCTGCTGCTGCTGCTGCTTGACGACTGCAACGTTTGATGCATTGCCTGGGGGCGTGGTGATTATATTAACCACAGGCGATCGAAGTTGTATATTATTGTCACGTTCGCTGACCAGCAACAAATCAGGCGGCGCACTGCATGAGGATGAGGCGCGCACCTGATGGTACATCAGCTCCTCCGAGTCTGTGGTGCATTCCTGAACTGTAAAATTAGAGAACGAGCGTGAGTGAGTGTGAGTTATAGATGTCATTTTAATTAAAATGCAAAGTGCCATGAAATTGATGTCGCTGCCAGCATTATTGTTGTTGCTTATAAACCAACCCCGCTAGCCGCCATACGGCTGGCTTCTCTTCTTTTGGCGGCACATTTTGCCTTTGACTTTGTCTGCGGCTGCTTGCAATTTATTTGCAATTTGCACAAAAGCGCATTACGCGAAATGAAAAGAAGAAAAAGAAACTCAAATGAGAAATGAAATAAACTTTTATGCCTCAACGCCAACACAAAGCGCCAGACAAAACACTTGAAAGGCGACTGCGCCGCCTCTCGAGCATTCCTAATTAATGACGTCGTCAACTGTGAAGTGTCTTCTCTGTGGCGTCGTCATCTCTGTTAAGTATATTTTTAGTTAATTGAAAATGCCACAGCTGGCCAAACCTCTGCAGTTGTTGGCCAATTCATTACTCATACGCCGCGTAAGCCGCAGCAATCAAAAACTTAAGCCCAGCTCTGCCTTTGCGTATTTGCTCTTGCCGTCATCCTTTTGTTAGCGCTCTTAATTAATTAAGTAGCACACGAATTATTTTTCATTTTCTTTGTTTTCCTTATTTTTTGCTGCAGCTCTCACTAAGCTGACCCCATTTCATATTTTCGCTCTGCGCTAGGACATGCTTTTTAATTGCATAAGCATTATGCAAAAGGAGTCCCCAGCTAGTTGCTTTCATTTACACAATTCAAGTCGACTCGACGCGACTCAACTCGCCTCGACAATTGAAGACAATTAGCCAAAGTGCTGTAAAAAAATGAGTTGTTCGGCTTGCTTTGTTGCCCGCCCAGTGGCACTGCTTGGCGCTTGAAGAGCGAATGAGATTCGCCATGGAGTCGACTAAGTAGACTTCATTGTTTAGCCGCGCAGCGTTGACCTGGTTCTCTTTCCATACACAATGGAAAATATGGAATTCTGGGTTATCTGACTGCATTATGAAATGCAATTTAAGATATCAGCTGGAAGGTTAAGATTAACCTTACAGTCACTCATTTAGACATTTTTACTTTTATCTAGCATGGAACTTTCAACATTTTTCAACGTTTTTTATGATATTTGACTTGGAATTTTGTTTAAAATTCATTAAGTTAATTTGTCTGAAGTACGTTCAAATTAATAATTAAATTAAAAAGTAAAAATTAAATATTCAAATTAAAATTAAAAAATAAAATACGTACAATAGATATTTATAACTAAATTTTATTAAATCTATTAAATATAATTTATTTATAAATATTTATCTATTTAATATATTAAATATAATTTATTTATAAATACAATTTAAAATATAATTAAAATATAATTTTTTTATTAATATATATTTTACGCATTTTATTTTAAATTTAAGTTTTTATTATTTTAAATATATTAAAAAATAAAAATAAAAATTTTAATTTAAAATTAAACTTACAAAAAATAATACAGAAAAATATATTTAATATATTAAAAATAAAAATATATTAAAATATATTAAAATAATATATTTTTAATATATTAAATATAATTTGTTTGTATTATTTTTTTGTAACTTTAATTTTTGTTTTTATTTTTAGTTTTAATTTTTAATATATTTAAAATAATAAAAACTTAAAACTACAAATAAAATGTGTAAAATATATATTAATAAATAAATTATATTTTAATTATATTTTAAATTGTATTTACAAATAAATTATATAGTTCTTTTTATTATTTTTTTATAAATTTAATTTTTAATTTAAATTTTTATTTTTAGTTTTAATTTTTAATTTTATTTAATACTTTTCTAGCAAAAAAGTTCAACATTCTTCAAAATTTGAAAAAGTTTTTTTTGACGTTCTTCATAAAATCATATTTGGCTTTGGTTTTCATTGAAATTAAGTAGTTAGATTTGATTTAAGTAAGCAAAAAAATAATAATAAAATAAATATATATATATATAACTATATATTAGAAATTGTAGTTCAAAGAGTTTTTCCTTCTACCTTGAACTCATTGCAAATGTAAATGAGAGGAAATGAAATGAGAATGAAACATACGGAATGAGACATGCTCTGAGCCCTTCTGGAGCAGACTCAACAGCTTGATTGAGCTCAGCTCGTCACTCATTCTGTCTAGCCCTTTGCCTCTTCGACTGTATGAATACTTTTATTAAGGTAAGTAAATTCTTAAATTCTCTAAAAATATAAGTCAGCTCTCTTTTGGCATATTTTCATAATCCAATGATCCATCAGCTTTTTAAGAGAAATATCAATGCTTTAAATACAACTCAGCTCGCCAGCAAAATTATACTTATACATTAAAAAAATATTAATAAAATGCTTAAAATTTCATCATACCAAGACACTTGTTATCAAAATATATTTATACATATATAGCTCCAATCTCTTGAATCTACACATTTGCCAATTCTTCAAACATTTATATGCCTGCCTCTGGCAGTCTTTGTTTTCTGATTATCCTTTTCTAATTAACCTTTTGTCAAGTGCTATTTGCTGCATATCTCTCTTTTTTCTTTACCATATTCATTTAGCTTAACCTGTCGCTGTTTTCCATGGAAATCTGTCAGCTTTCAATTAAGCTGGATTTAGGTTTCACTTTGGCTGCTTCGCTGGGCTCGACAGTGCGCGTTCGTCGTTTGGTTTGCCTTGAGCTAACTGCCAGACATAATAACGCGCTGGCCTGGTCTTTGGCCTATGCGGTTTGCGCTTCACTGTGGCTGGTATACATGGAGACAGACATAGATACATATACACATATATACACATCTATATACACATCATCTGCTTTTTTTTTTTTTTTGCTATTGTTGATCTTAATCATGTGGCTCGAACATTTTTGTGCGTTTCGCCCTCGTTGAAGTTTTTTTTTGTTGTTTTATATATATATTTTTTAGTTTTTGTTTGGTATGCGACTTCTCATTAATTGTTGTTGTTGTTGTTGTTGGTCGTTCGCGTCAGAAACACTTAACTTCATTAACACTTACATGCGAGATATGGCTAGAGCTACGACTAGAGCCAGAGCCAGAGCTAGCGCAACTGCAGCAGCAACAACTTTTGTTTTTCTTGGCCACACAGCCACAATTATGAAGTTTTATCTTTAGTTTATATCTTTTTTGGGCTTTTATTATTATTTTTTCAGTTTTTTGTTGTTGTTGTTGAAAACTTTGTGCCTTGTTGGCACATCATCTGTCTAATAAATTGCTGCACGTAGTCTTAGTTTGGATTCAGATTCCATCCGACATTCATTAGCTGTCGTCATTTTTTATGCACTTTGCAAAGGCAACTTTTGACTCATGATCTTTGAGTGCGTGTGTGTGCATGAGTGTGTGTATGTGTGTGTGTGTGTGTTAGTGTGTGTCTATGTGTGTTGGGCTCTACACCTTTTCTAATTAAAGGCCGACCACTTGATGTGTCTGCTGCTCAGCTCTTTTGGGTCTCTGGTCTCTAGCTGCCTCTCGCTCTCGCCTTCTCTCCCTCTCCCTCTCCCTCTCTCTCTCTCCGTTCTCGGCCAGCTTTGTTTTGCGTTTAATTATCGCCTTTGTGTTTTTTGAGCAAATACCGCGCCCGGTGCCGAACGATCGTGGCGCCAAGATAAACCAAAAGAACATGTTTTCCTCTCAAGTGGTTCGACCACAGCAGCAGCAACAACCACTCGATTCACTGTTGTTGTTGAGTCATCTTGAAAGCATTCTTCTTCTTCTTCCTCTTCTTTTTGCCTTCGATATGAAACATGCCGCCTTGCAAATTAACTTTGGCCTAAGCCACTCTGAAAGATACATATCGTATGTACTTATAGGCGCAAACTGAATGGGAAATTGGTTACAGTGAAGAGCAATGTGTGAGATGCTCTATAAAAGAGAGCCTGTTGTGCTATGTGCAGAGCTTTACCTTGATTTATAATTCAAATTATAAATAAATTAATATGGCGTGAAATTATTAATTTTTGAAACTATTTTTAGCTTTTTTTTGTTAGAGCTGAGCGAAGTCGAACTTAAATATCTTTAAGCTTTGTTTACTATTATATTATATTCTCAGATCTTATAAATGTAAGACTAAATTTTAGACAATTTTGCTTTAATATAATTTTTATGTTACTCTAAAGACTTTTTCGTCAAGTATTCATTTGTTTGATTAATATCTTTTAAGCTTTTCAGCTCTATTGAATATATTTCTTTTAATTCCCTTCAGATGTTGTTCAGGCAATAGTTGGCTTGAATTGAGTGAATTGTTTAAGCTTCAATAGCAAGCTATATAAATTATTTTTTACACATTTTCCAGCTGATTTATGAATTTGGCAGAGTTTTATAATTTGCTTTCTAAACAAGATTAAAACTAATTAATTAATCTTGAAATTCATTTTTAATATTATAAATGAATGACGAACACTTCCCTCGCTCTACTCTAACTTTTCACATAGATCTCAATCAAAATTGTTTACTACAAAATTTCAATTATTTACGCGTCACCAAATGAATCAGAAAGCCCATGTACTACGCAGCTCGCAGGCAAGCATGTTATAGCCAGCCATGGCCAATGAATTGAATTGAATTTATACATTACGCAAATGCTGAAAAGCCAACAAATGAAAATGAACAGTCCGAGCGAACGAGAGAGCTATAGGCTATAGGCTCACCACTACACGACTGCTCCACTCGAGACCATTAGACGGTCGCAACACGCACGTTGCCTAATAGCTGCAGGTCGGGTCTCGGGGGCTATGGGAAGTCGTTTGAAGCTTACGTTGAGCGGCCTCATGAATGTTGTATGATAAATGAACGTCACGGCTCGAGGCTTATCTATCAAAAAAAGTTTCTTGCGTACAGCGTACGTGGCGTATGAGTAATGTATCTTAGCACAATTAAAGGCTCACACACATACTGAGATCTTCTATTGGGCAAGTTTTCATTAGCATATTTTCTTATCAAATATGAAAAACAAGGTAAAGCTTTCGAAGATGCTGTAGATTAGTTTTCAAAAGCGAGGATTTGCATAATTAATTGGCATCTGTTTTTTTTTTTCTTCATTTCATTTCATTTTTTTTTTCTTTTTATGGCGCTTACCTTTGGTTTTTATAGTGCAAATCAAAAATGCGCATAATTTCGCTAAATATTATAAATCGTTGTAATAAAACAAAACAAAAAAACCAACAACAACAACAAAGAGGCGAGAGATGGAAAAAATTAACATGAAATTCAATATAAAACAGGTGGCGTTTGGCTTGTGCACAACACATTGAGCCATTCGCTGGCTGCATTGCTCACGTTTTATAAATATTTAAGACTTATTTATATGGCCATTAAATCGAGCTAATTTACAGCTATACATATATCGGTCGCTATCTGATTAATCAGCGCTAAATGGCTGCGATATATGATACCGCTTTTAAAATATTATGCACAAGATTTAAATGCCGATCAAATTGATTCCAAATTCATTAAATTGTTCAAATGCTTTAAGTTGCCTTTTATATGGCAATAATTTCAATTACAAAAGTATTTGAGATTGGAATTGAGCTTAAGAAAGTTTGAATACATTTTGAGACGAGTGTTTACTTTCCGTATAGGTCAAATGAAGAGCTGTTAAATGAGCTTGAATTAGCTTTTATGAGATTCTTAAGCACATTTAAGCTTTGAATAAAAAAAAGGTCAAACAAAAATGGTTTAGAAACTATTAAAAACAAGTAAGAAAGCTCTAGTCGAGACAGCTCGACTACGAGATACCCTGAACCCTGCAAAAAAGTGATACTCTTCTTCTTTACGCAAGTATAAGCACGCGCTCTGCTAACCGCGCAGTTGCTCTTGTATCTTCGAAAATCAAATAGAAAAGAATAAATAATAATAAAAAAGAAAGAAATAATAAAAAAAAAATAAAAATAAAAATAATAAATTATGATGGGCTAAGGCGAGGCTAGAACCTCCGACACCCTAACACTCGTTGCATCTGTCTAGCCATCTACACCACGGCTCACTTGAACGGCAGAGTAGCGAAAACGAATGAAATTCGCCATATACGAAAGAAACACTAAAGCAGTGGCTGAAAATACAAATACAATTCAAAGACAATTCTAACGGAATTCAAAAACAATTGTGATTCTTAGAATATACACGCATAGCAACATAGAAAACAGCCCAAGACTTTTTGTGTGTATACATATAAACATACATATATATGTGCACACGCATACGAAAATTGATTTGCATTGCTCAACGTTGCTTGCATTTCCATTGTTATTTTAATTGTTTTAAAATTTTTTAAATATATAATGGAATGTAATGAGAGTTCAGCATATGATCTACATATTCTATTTAACATTTTAGGTTTTTTTTAGAAATCGTAACTCTTTTACAATTAGCTTTACATGCACAAATATGTACATATGTATGTATGTATGATTGCAGCCACACGCTGATCTACGCTTGCACACATATACATACATACATACATACAAGGTATGTATGTATGTATGTGCGCCCGCAATGCGTCTTGCTGTATCGCTGCCTTGCTTGCTGCGCCACATGGGTTTTGAATAGAAAACTTTATGGACTAATAATTCTGTTTCTAGATGGACAATCATATTGATATGTCAGATTAAGATTATGATATTCATATCTATATGCCAAACCAAACTGTATGTCTCTAGTATTTGAAATGCATTTTTACACATTTGGGGGTGGTGGGGCTAATTGGGGACCGGAATCTAAAATCTGACAAAAACCGAAATTGTATTAAATTAGTATCTATATATATGCAGAAGACTTGGAGACTCTAACTCTAAAGATGAATTAGCTAGAATTTTAAAACTGGTTCCCGATAAATTCGTTTATCGATAACTTGCCAAATATACAAGTTATCGAATTTCTGAAACAAACTCGTACTGCGCGTGCAATATACGAACCTAACACAAAAAGAATGAACTCTCTAGCTTTTGTATCTTCGGAAATCGACGCGTTCAAACATACGGACAGACGGACAGACGGACAGACGGACAGACGGACGGACAGACAGACGGACATGGCTATATCAACTTTTCTCGTCACCCTGATCAAGAATATATATACTTTATGGGGTCTGCCACGCCTCCTTCTGCCTGTTACATACTTTTAACAAAACCATTATACCCTGATTTCCCATTTTCAATGGGCTCAGGGTATAAAAATATATATATTACAAAATAAGCAAAGTTTTTTTTTTTATCAATTGATTTAAGTTTATAAATAATAAAGTTTGTGCCAATGCAAAAGCCTACAAAGTAAATGAAAAACTTGAATAAATCATAAATAAAAATATAATAAATAAATAATATTTAAAAAAAAATTAAAAAATAAAATTAATAAAAAATAACTAGAAAGCATCGCTTCAATTATTAAATAAATTAAACAAAGACTAAGCAAATGTAAAAAATGAAAATAATAAAATTAATAATAAAGAACTAGAAAGCAAATATAAAAAAAAATTTAAATAATAAAATTATTAATACTAAGCCCACTTGCTCTTACAAATATCTGCAGCTCTAGCTCTGGCTCAATTAAATTATGTTTGCTAACAATTTTGAAGTTGTTCATCAGGCAAAGAGCATTAGTGATCGGACTTAATAGCTGCTATCCGATCAAACTGTAGACTTTGATAGAGCATTGAGCACTTGAATCAAGTGCTTCCTTTATTATTTCTTCTCTTTTTTTTTTTTGCTTTTTTGTTTGGTATTTGTTGCTTGTTGCTGTTGGCTCTTGATAATTTACAACCACAAATTGGCCAGGCGCAAAGGCCGGCAAAAATCAAAAGGCGCGCACAAAAATATTTCACTATCGGCCAAAGAAATCTGCCGCGTATTTTTGTTACCATATTTCGTATTTTTGTTCTATAATTTTTTGTATTTTATATTTCGATTTTTGCCTGCTGCGCTATCTGAAACGCTTGCTAAATACCGGTAGCAATTATCGCCCCACCGCGGAATGGGGCAGGTTTAATTAAACGCCGATAATCGATGGGAAAACAGTTACACGATGAATTCGCCGTCATCAACACGGTGCGACGCAGCGCGGCGAGGCGCGGCGCGGTTGGCGTCAGCGTTCTTATCAGCGTATGAAGTTCACGGCGACGTCGACGTCGTCACGCGTCATCCATGTTGCGACGTCGGCGTTCCCCCAAGGGTACCATTAAATATGCCAACGAATTGCACTTGAGCGAAAGAGATGGCAAGTGCGGAGCTTCGCTTGCTTGCATTTTAGCCAAGACTTGAACCGACGCCTCGGCGTCGCCAGCGCCGCTGCCGTTGGCTGTGTCGGCATTTTATACACTTTGCTTTAATGTTAATGTTACAAATCAAGTGAAACAAATGCCGACATCGACATCGCCGACGTTCGCTGTCTGTCGGCCAGATCGAGCGTGCCTTTCATATGATATAGTATACAATCCCTAACCGATGCTCGGCGCTCTCCACAGCTAAAGCTGAGCTCTGTGTTTGGGCTCAGCGCGTGTCGCTCACGGAGGCCTTCATCTCGCCGCACAACGTGTTCCGAAACGGGTTTGCTGGCCATATAAAATGTACATACTATTCATATGTATGTGTGTGTGTGTGTGTGAGTGTCTTTTTTTTCGTATCGACCCACAAATTTACAAAAAGGGTCGTTGGGCTAAATGAATGTGTTTGCGAAAAGAAAAGAGTTGAGAGCACAAAGCAATGGGATGATCAGCTCCTTACTGCAAGTGAGGCAATTGCAAGTTCAGATTTAGGTGCAAAACTTGGCTAAGCGCAAGGTTGTTGCATTGGATATTGCTTGAAGAGAGGCTTCAAATGGAATTTGGAATTGGAATTAAATTATATTATGAGATATTTATATTTATAGGTAGACCATTTCATTTCATTTAACTTTTGTATTACTAAGCCTTACAATTGAATTGCTGAATTTGTGATATATTTTATAAATAAACAAATAATTAATAATTCTGCATATTTGGTTAGTGTATGCAAGCTTCGATTCGCCTGTTCAACGAGATTTTCTTGTTGTTCTTTCTATATGATTGCATTTGTTGGCTGAGTGTGTGTGTGTGTGTGTGAGTGCTGCTGGGGCTGGTTGAATTGCGGCTTTTGGGGTCTCTCCTGCTGCGGTTTATTTAAGTTTTTGCGCCCAAGTTTGTTGCGGCTAAACACAAACGGAAATTAATTACAAACAGCGCGCTTAAACTTGCCGCAACAGCAACAACAATAAAAATGAATGAGCGGCATAATGAGCGAAGGTTGTTGTAATTGCTCTTTGTTGTTGTTGTTGTTGTTGTTGTTGGTATTGCTATGCTTGGCTTTTTGGTTTGCCATATTGAAGCCAATGGACAAACGCCTTGTTGCTGCTGAGGGCAGTTGCTGCTGTTGCTGTTGCTGTTGCTGCCTTTGCTACTGTCAGTCATTAACTTTGAGGCACTTTGTTACTCTAGTGTAAGCAAATTTTTGTCATTCTCAGCTTTCCATTTTTTTTTCTGCCTCTCTTTTTACTATTTTTGCTTGGCGCCGTCTCAATGTTTTGGCATTTTATCAGTTCGTCAGGCATTTTGTCAATCAAATGTCAATCAAACAATGTTCTAGTTCCATTTTTTTTCTGCTGCTTTTGTAATTTGATTGCTAAAGCGTAGAAGCTGCGACGAATTGTGTAAATATGCATGTACTTTATATCAGTGACAACAGCAACAGCAACATCAGCAGCAGCAACAACAACTAACTTAGCCAAGCGACAATTGATAAGATATGTAGAAAACTGTATATATACAGATGGGTGTGTCTAGGCAAAAGATGCTGCGAGGGTTGAAATTGAAGAAATAACTAAGGCCCACAATTGATTGATGCTTAAGTTTTTTAATTTATAATTAATTGGGCGTGTCAGTCAATGAGACAGTCAAAAAAGTATCAAGTTTCGAAGCCCAGACTAGTAAAGTCTAAAATTTTCATATATGTATATTTTATATATTGATGTATGTATATTTTTACATTTTTTGATGTTATCTTTGATATTCGTATATTTACATGATTTTTATATAATTATATATACGTTATTATATAATTTTTTCTAATTTATATTAATAATATATTATTTTATTTATTAATATGTTGACAATTCTTGAGTCAAGCTTAAGAAGTTCATATATTCATATATGTTATCAATTTTTGATAAATCGTATTTTTATATATTTCATTATTATTTTATTTTTATTATATATTTATTCAATATTTTACTAATTAATTTTGTATATTAATTAATAATTCCCATATATTCATTTATTAATATTTTGCTTAACAGCATTTTATTGTATATAGACATCTACAGTGAAAAACCTGTCACATGACCCTCATATGTCAATTTAATATGAGTATCAATTTGTCGTATTCATATCATATAATATCATATTTTCTTAAGTGCTTTTAACCCTTGCCTTTACGGAATTCGCCTCTAAGTATAGCAAACAATCGCAATACGCTCGCATAAAAATCATAATTATATTGATATTTATACTCAACTGTCAAATCAAGTAAATCAATTTCTACATAGCGTATGATTGGCAACTCATCTTACGACCCTCGCATATAGAGACAACCAAAGATCGTAACATATATATTTATTAAGCATATTAAATTACATTTACGTATATGCCTAACAAATCAAATCAATCAATCAACTATTTATACATATGCATGACAACTCTTCGCATGACCCTCGCAATTATATCATATAGTCAACATTTATATTCATGCAGCATACTATAATTTCATATTTCTATTCATATAGATACAACTAATTTCTTCCATTACAAAATCCCAATATGTTTAACAACCTATCGCATGACCCTCGCATGTGAGCCTTATATGACAGTATCACATATATACATATATATATTCATATAGTTAAACGTCTGGCTAGGCAGTTACGTAAATTATTGTGCTGTTATTTTATGTTGTTTCTTCTTTTATTGATGTTGTTGTTGTTGTTTCTGTTGTGTTGTCTTTTGGCCCTTTTATGGCCAACTCAAAAGTTGGCCAGAAGAGAGCGCGCGCGCGAGGTAAAGTCAAAACTGAAACTCGAGCCACCTCGACAACGCACAACCAAAAGCCATGGAGGCAGCAGCAGAAACATCTCAAGTTTTATGCTCTGCTATTATTACAAATGCTCGCATCTCTTGATGGCCACCTGCAATGCCGCCTAACAGATAAAAAGATACAAATTTGTATAAATAATTCAGTAAGCAAAAAAAATGTGTAAAAATGTTGACGCACATATATGCGTGTGTTTGGAGAAGGTGAGCGTAATATTTGTCCGCATTCGTCGCAGAGTCATAAAACTCCTCTATACAAATTATGAGCTTGAAGCGTGTCGTTTGTTGTTGCACATTCTGCGAATGTGTCGGAAGTTGTGTGTCTGAGACTGCTCTGACATATGCACTCCAAAAATTGTTTTCTTCTTTTCTGCTACGTATACTTAATATATATACAAGCCAGTCAGCTCAGCCCACCAGCCCACCCTGCCACCCACTGCCCCTACTAGCTGTGTGTGTGTGTGTGTAGGTGTTATGCCCACACATTCTTTGCCGACACTTCAAAAGCATTCGGAGCGCTATAATAAAATATATAGACGCGCAGCTACAACAGAATTATACGCTGCTTTCAACTTTTGCGCCTAATTCACACATTTTTTTCCTCTCTCTCTTTCTCTGTGTATGTGAAAATTTTACGTATTGCCTTTAGCAGCATCATCAAAAAAAAAAAAAAAAAAAGAAGACATCAATATGAAATTTTTGTCACGTTTTCTAATGTGCCAAAGGAGCTGCCAACTGTGGGAGGGGCAGTCGTAGCAGAATACTCCTGCCCCACTCACTCGCCCTCCGCTCTCTTGCTCCCTCTCTCCCTTTTGCTTTGTTTCTGAGCTAGAGCAAATGCCGCGGGCAGCGGCAACGTCAGCGGCGCTTGAGCAGAGGGTTTGGCATGGGCTTCTTTTGTCTTGTGGAAGTGTGAAATTGAAATTCATTTAGAGGCGATGTGACAAGCATTACAAAACATATATATTTGGGCATATATTTTTAACACACAACATATCTCTATGCATATATTAGTTCACTCTTAAAGTCTGCACCTGCGAGTGCCTTTTGCGTTTAAAGTTCATCCTGTGCGCCCTCTCTCAAGCTACGCCTCTGCCACTCACTGGGGAGACTGAGAGACTGGGCCAACTGAGTTGCTCTTTATCATTCGCAGCCATCAATGTTTTTATATGTTCTGTTATGCCATGTGCTATTACTTTAGCATTGGCAACGCCCCACATATAAACATAGCACATTACTCCCGCCTCCCGTCTGCTGCTGCTCCTCTCTGCAGCAGGCACCTCCGCTGTCACCCGACGACCATTAAAATGGCCTCACACACACACACACACATTCTATGTATTTATGTTTGTTTGTGTGTGTACAGAGATTACCCACATAGCTATGCTTGACTATAAAGCATATTTTAGCATGTCAAGCGTTGCGCATCCACTTTGATGTTTATTTGACAGTTTTTATAGCGGCTTTTATCTGCCAACTACTTGGCTAAGGCAACGCCCCCTACCGCCCCTACCGACGTTGCCTAACTGCCTGGCTGTGCGTGCAGCTTCCTCTTTAAGTTAGCTATCTAGCATTGGGTCGTCTTCCTATTATTGCCAAAATAAAACAAAAACAGAAAGGAAAACAGCAAAAACAGCAACAACAACGAAATGCTTTGAAGATTTATAATTTGTTTTTCTTTTTGTTTTTTTCTTTTCTTTTTGGCTTTGACTTTGAGAGCACAAATGCGTCACACGCATAAATTGCTCATTCATTTGCCAAAGAGAGCGACAGCAACAACAAACAACAAAACAACTAAATTGCCCACGCAGACAGTTCATTCAGTTTAGTTGTTTTGTATTTGTAGTTGTTGTTGTTGTTGCTGTCTGTCAGCTTATATGCAACTCAAGTGCAGTGTTGCTAGCTCTCATCCGCTTCCCACTTCTCTTAAAGTTGAAGAGACGAATAGCCTCACTCACTCACACTACTATTCCTATCTGCCCCAGTAGAAAATCGACAAGCACTTTACATTACAATTATGTTATTGAAGTAAATAAATGTCTGTATTTAATTCGTGCTTGAGCTACTTTCTTATCAGTATGCGTAACATGAGAGCAGTCATATAAAATATATAAAATTATTGAATACATATGCTAGCTAGTTTCGAATATACATTTTTACTCTTTGCATATTTCCAACTGGGCTGCTGCTTGCAAAAAGACCCAAAAGATAATTACCCAAAAACAAATATCCCTTTATGGACAGCTGTAGTATCAGCTTTTAGTACCGTTAGTTGTTGATTTTGCTATGCAAGCAGCGAAGTACATACATACATATTTCCCTCTCTTCCTCGTCGCAGTTAAGGATTTGGTTGTGCAATTACCTCAAGCACACAAACAAATACTACAATGCAAATTGACACGGCGCACATTTTTGCACAAACGACTTCAAATTAAATTGTTGGCCATTGAATTCCAAATGAAAGCGAGCCGAGAAGCAGAAAGAGAGAGAGAGACCTGACAACCATTTGGCTAAATATTTTATGAAAATATGCGTACTCTTGCCCGTTACTGAATCCCTGTTTGTGTTTATGTTTGGCATTGTCTTCGGCTTTGTCTGTGTGTCTTGGTCTTTGTCTTTGCCTTGTTTTGGCCAAATTGCAATTACATTAGCAATCGCAGTAGCAGCGGTTGCTTATTGCAATCTGGTGGCACGTTTATTATTCATGCGATGGCCAAGGCGTTCGGCTGCCACGCCCCTTTCATTATTTTAAAATCAACAAGATTTGCATAAGCTGATTGCGTTTGTTACATTTGTTACACTTCCTTATATCTATACATATTTAATTTCCTTAAAGCACTTTCGCCGCCAACTTTTATTAAATAAACTTTTACGCTGCCAGGGCAAAAACTTTGGACATAAAATAGTTTTATTGCCCCGGCTCCATTGTCGCTATTTTTCTGTAAGCTACTTGCTACTGTAATTAACTGTTTTCGACTGTGCCAGGGTCGAACGTGGAACCTGCACGAGGAGAGGACGTGCGAAGGGGAAGGGCAAAGAGAAAAGGAGAATTGCGGGACAGTCAAGTAGAAGCTTGAGAAGTTACGTGTGTGCTCAGTACAAGGAGTTAATATGAAGTTTGTTTCTCTCGGAAACTATGTGGCAAAGTACTCAGCGCAGTGGCGTACGCATTAAAGGGATTCAAAATGAGATATGGGCAGAGAAAGTGAGATGTAAATATGTATGTAAAATAATTGTAAAAGGTTACACACATGGCAATAGCAAATATAAATGGTAATGTAAGCTCATGCATATTATGATTTAATCATAAATTAAACTTTCCCCTAATAACAATAGAACCTACACCCCTGCCTTTCACATCAAACTGTTACTCTCAACTTTAACCTCTCTCTCGCTCTCTCTTTTCATTCTAAATATAGATCCAATTGCGTTCTCTCGTGCGCATTTGCCTAAGTCGTTCGCCTTAAGCGCAAGCTAGCTTAATTCCTATCACTAAGCTACGCCACTGCATTTCACAGCATATTGTTACTCTCGCTCTCGCCCTCCCTTGTGCGCCCGCTCTCTTTGCCTCTTGTGTAGCGATTTGGTAGCCTTTTGGCTGTCGTTTGTTTACTTTTCATATGACAAAGTCAACCGACGACGCGTCGTCGTTGTCGGCAACTTCTTGGCAAAAATTTTTATTTTTCTTTGCCGTTTTTTTATTTTTTGAGTGTTCTTTCTTTTTTTTTTCAACAAATACTCAACACGCAGCACGTTCCCCAGTCGCACTCGCTGCACGTAGCGTATTTAAAAGGCCCCGAGATTTACGTACAAAACTTTGAAGCCAACCCGGAGGCACATATGCATGTAGCTGCCTCGCCTTGTCAGCCACACATGTGGGCTGTGCAGGCAGTGGATCATGGAATGGTGTGGCAACGGGAGAGCAAGAGCTCTGAGACTCTGAAACTCTAAAAACTCTGACAACGGGGCTACTGTTTGGCAAGTAAAGCTTATTTTTTTGTTTGTGGCTTGTCGGCAAAACCAGTAGCCAAGAGGCAACCTCGCCTCGCCACGCCGCGCCTCGCACAGTTGCTCCAAATGCCAGGCTCCACGCCACGCTGCACTCGAGTGCCGACCAAGAGAATGTGTTTTGTAGTTGTGTGTTTTTGGCCAAATACCCTGTAGTTAGTTTAAAAGCTAAATTATGGGTCTAACAATAAGGCACGCGAACGGGAGAGCTTGGCAGGAGAGTGAGAAATGAATATGGGAACGATATGAGACTATGTTTCGAACGCGTAGCAATGGAACATTCGAGTTGAAGATCTAGAAGAGAGAGAAACAGTTGAATATACTTTTATATCCATACTGCACTTTCTAAGAGAAGAGTGAGGGACTTCAAGCTTTAAATAAAGTTCAAAGTCTGAAGAATGAAGAATCATGGATGAAGTATTTGTCGACAATGGGTTTCATCCAATGAAACTCATTAAAACTATTCTTATTGCTCTTTCATAAATGGATGTTCTCTTATCCATTCTTAACGCATATGTCTCCACTCCTTTCCTAGGGTATCTCTAAGTCTCTTCAATCCCATTCCCCGACTGCTGCATTCTCGGTTGATTTTTGTGCAAGTCGATTTGTTGTTTTTTTGGGAGAATTGTTGTGGCCTCCAATGGATTCAAAATGAAACTCGCTCGGGCTCGCTTGGCCCGCATTTGGGGCAGTCCGCAAAAAATATTTGTGGTCCGTCTGCAGCGGCTCTTCCAGTTGGGTTTTCAGCTACAGCTTCGGCTTGGGCTTGAGCTTTGACTTCAGCTTCAGCTTCAATTTGATTGCATTTTAACAAGGGGCAGCCAATGCTCAATTCTCTCTGCGCTATGCCGGAAAAACAATAAGCGAAGTTTGAAAATTCAATTGTTATTGCTCGTAGCTTTGCTATTATATATGGTGCTTCGCATCGTTTGCTCGCTTTCCTTTCTGCCATTTTCCCGCTGTCCGAGTCGAAAATTGTTTTCCATTATATGTATTTCTCTGACTCAGCAGCCGCTCTAGAGTCTGGGGAATGCAGGAACAGCACAGCCTCTTCATCAGCTTCGCTTCTTATGATTGCTGTCCAGCTGCCACTGCCTCAGCCTCTTGTGTTGTTTTTCTGATTTGTCATTATATTTTTGCCCTTGCCCCCAGTCCAGCTATGTCTGGATATTTATGAGTTATTGTTGTTGCTGTTGTTGTTGTTGGTCGCGTCCACAACATGATTTCCGTTTTAGGCAAAGGGTCGCCCGTCTTTCAACAGCGTTTACAATTACTTTTACTCATCTCACTCTAGCCCACTCTCCCGCTCGCTCTCTCACTCTGTACGTATTTCCTTCTCTGTGGGCTAGCAATTAAGGCCCCAACAACTTCTTCTGGCGGAAGTCGTTTAGCTCTTCACGTTGACTCGAGAGTTCTTGTCTTGTAATTGATTTTCTTTCTGCACTTAATTGCCTGACACAGACCGCAAAACACGTCGACCGCATGACGCACCAAAGTGCTATGCAAATATATTCCCAGAGCAATAATCAATTTCGTATGCCCATAACTATCCATCCATCTATCTGTCTCACCATATTGGCTCTACAACTTGACCCATTTACCAAAGCTGTTGCTTGCCTCATTATAAAACTTCCACACACACACACGCACACAATTGCAATGTTTATTGTTTGGCTGTGGCCAAGGGCTGAGCGAGGAATGAAAATTGTTTAACCAGAACTTTATGGAAATCGCTCGCATTCTGTTTGGTAGACCAAAGGAATCCTTTAAAGCCTTTGTGCTCTATTAACTAGAGTCATTTAATGTAATGTTGATAGTTTGTGCAAAAGGGTTTCTCATTGTGGAAGCTGATAATCGAGGTTTGTCAGGCTGCAGTAAGCTTTGTTGTCTTAGGCCAGTAAACTTAGTTGACAAAGGCATTTAAAGGTTTATAAGAAAAATAAACAAATTTATATTTGATTTATTTTAATTAAAAGCTAAACCAACTATGGTTGGACTGCCTAATAAACTAGAAAACTTTTACTAATTTCATCATCGGATAAAAATCTTCAACAAGCTCTTGTAAAAGTTGTTCAGCTATTAACGAGGAATGAAACGAGAAATATATATAGCTTAATTCATTAGACATTGTCTATAGCCAGACTTTTATTACCAATTCCTATGCTTCATTTATAGCACTATCTATATAAGCATCTGGCGTTTTATCAATTTCTTTATCGAACCACAAAGGAAAAACTGAACTATAGAAACCCTTCAGTAGCTTCACTATTTCCGCTACCTACACTAAAGTGACCTCAGTTAACTCTCTATATTATTGTTATTATTATTATTATTATTAATATTTTGTGTAAAACTTTGTCTGCTTTAAACTAAAAAGTCCATATCTCTTATAATGCATAAATATTTTGTGCTGCTTTCAAGTCCGATTTATCACTCAAGTCGACTTTCATGAATTTCGTTTACGCTTACAAAATCCTTTGAAGTTAACCTATATTATATCCATTACATTTAATATTCATACTTTGTTATACTTTATAAGCCAACAAACCTATACATAAATGTATATATAGGCTTCTCCCATTCAGTCCTATCATATATCATTCACGCCCGCTTAAAACTACAAAAATCCTTTCAGTGCGAGCTTCGACTTAGCCATGCCCTCACATAGATTGGTAGTTTTCTCATAGTTTGCCAGCTAAAATGAGCTATTTGCTTTGTCACCATGACAGAACGTGACAAACCTAACAAATTGACACCCACTTAACCACATTACTTGGCCATGGGCTATGGGCTATGGGTCCGTTAAAGTAACTCACATAACAAAAAAAAACTTAGCCAGCTTTAAACTTGATTGGGGGTTGGCTGGACTGTAAGCAGTTGCTGCTGAGATGAGTGATAAGACCCTAGAGGCAGGCAGCCACGCTTCAATCTCCGGCTGTAAGTTGGCAGGGTCTGAAGTCTTCAAGGAGTAGACGTGGTAGGCGGTGGACGTGGGACACGGTCAAACCGGCCACGACTTTCAGTCAAAAGTGCGGGCCAGCTTTGAACTTTTGCTTACAGAGCCCGAGGGCAGTCGGATACTCCCCCTGCTCCAATGCCCAAAGCACTTTTGCTTAGCTATTTTTTTGTTGTTGTCGCTGGCATTGGCAACAAAGTTAACTTGATTGAACTTTGTTTGGCTTTGCCCTTAGCTGCTTTTCTTTTCCTATATATATATATTTTTTTCCTTTTACTTTTTTTGCACAACTTTTGTAAATTTTTCTTTGTTGTTTTGTTGTTTTGCTGTTTGCGCTTTATAAAAAACTAAATGGAAAATAAATTTTGTTTGCACTTGGAAAAGAAAGCAAAAGGAAGTCGCAACTTGATAGAGTGTGAAAGGAAACTTTCGAAAAATGTCAGCAGCATGGGAAGCACAAAGCAAATAAATATCTGCCGTGTGATTGTGTGTGGGCTGTTGGGTTTGCCATCAGCTTCAACTTAATTATGGCGCATTTCCTAAACCCTTTTGAAAAAGAAAAAAAACCGACGCATTACGTCATCAGCTCCAAGTCTAAAGCTCAGTCAAACCAAGCCCAACCCTCAGCTGCGACTCGCTGCAAGGCCGCACACTGCAGAGGGGAGTTTCTCTATCAACCCCCCTAAATTTTTTTACGTGGGTGGGACGCCTCACGCGCCGTTGCAGCGGCGCCTGCAATGCCCGCGATAGCGAATCCTCACCTCTTGCCATATTTCTCGACAGACGGCAGTCTCTTCTAATTTGGGGGACGCTTAAGCTACGGCTAAGGGTTGCTGGCTTTAAAAACACGTACGTGACTATTTTTCGGTGTGGCTTTTGTGGCTGAGCTGCCAAAAGTCACCCTCACACAGATTTCTATTTCTCGAAAACGAAAACGAACAAGTCGAAAAAAATATATATATATAAACTAAATAGGCAAAAGTGTCGACTGCGTTCAGCTTGTTTGCCAGTTTGCCTCAATCGATTTTGGTCATTTATCGCTTTAATGCGATTATAACGCTAAGAATATTCTTGAGCACAGTTCGTTCATGCTGAGATTCCTGTCGCCCTGCAAGACACCACCAAAAGCCGAAAAGACAAAGGGCATACACGACTCGAATATGCGCTTTAGTCTATTGTTTAGCTTCTGTCAGCTTCAGCTGGCGCTTCATCTCTTATATATATGTAGACAAACCAATCTACCCGTTTTCACTTCGTTTAGGGCATATGTTAAGGAAAATGCATGCGAAGCATGCGACCACCCTAGACCATGGCACAGACATCTTTAAGGGTGGCCCAAATCACTTTTCCAAAAACGGGGATAAAACTTTAAGCCACTCTGGTACACACCTGCAAGTAAAAGAAGTTGAGAAAAAGGGTTGCATTAGTTTTCAAGTGTGGAAAAGGTTGTTGCCAGAGCTTGACAACCGAATGAAGTCTTCAATCAGGCATGGCCATCAATCAGTTTATTTAATCAGATAAAAGTGCGCCGAGCGAGGGTGACTCAACTCAATGCCTCAATAAATTTCTATGGAATAACAAGAAAACAAAGGCAGAGTTGAAGCTGAGATGTATTTAGGGGCATGTGGTATATCAGCTGCTAGTTTTGATGGGGATAAATAAGTGTAATGAGAAGTTAGGTAGAGCTTAGACGAAAGAGAGAGAGAGAGACAGAAGTAGAGAAGGGAATAAAGTTAAATAGGAAATATGTTTAGAAACAAATTTTGTTTTGCTTTAAGTTTTTGCTCTCTTTGACTTTATTTTCGAGATAAATTAAATTTTTTAGCATTTACGTTAAACTAAATATTAATTGCAGTTCAGACTTTATTACTTTTATTTTTCTACTATTAATTGAATAAAATGGAGTTTGGAAGTATGAAATAGGGCAAAATATTTTTTTTATATTTAATTATTTAGCTCAATTTAATTTTTATTAATAACATAAATCAATTTTAATTTACAATATATTAAATTTGCACTTCTCTGAACTGCGATATTTATTTTAAAATATAATAAAAAATAAATAATATATAATATATAAATTAAATAATTAATAAGCAAAATTTTAATTAAATAAAAAAATAATATTTAAATTAAATTAAAAAACTAATATTTAAATTAAATAAATAAAAAAAATTAAATTAAATTTTTAAAAATAAATTAAATAATTAAATACAAAAAACTAATATTTAAATTAAATAAATAAAAGCTAAAATTTAAATAAAATTAATATTACAATTAAATAAAAAAAAAATTAAAAACAAAATTGATTTATTAACAAAATTTATTAATTTCAACAAACATATATACAAAAATAAATAATATATAAACTAAATAAATAATAAGAAAAAATAATATAAATTTAAATAATAAAAAATTTAAATTAAATAAAAAAATAATATTTAAATTAAATAAAAAACTAATATTTAAATTAAATAAATAAAAACTAATATTTAAATTAAATAAATAAAATTAATATTAAAATTAAATAAAAAAATAAAACTTAAAAAATTACCTAAATTTAATAATTTCAACAAACATACAATATACATCAACTTATCCTTAATTTAGCACTCTCCCTTTCTCCATCTCTCTCTCTCTCTCACGCCCATTTGCTGCATAACTTTTGATCACATTAGAGCCTACACAAACTCTCCTGTCACAAGAACCCTAATAGCAATTTAGTCTCTATATATATCACTCTCCCTCTCTCTCGCTCCAGCACTGCATATATATGTATATAAATATCTGTTTCACTCTCATTTTGTATGGATAACGCCGTATGTTATGCCCATTAGGCCTAATATGCGCTAATGCTATAAATAAAGCGTCGCCATACGATTATGGCATACTAACCAACTTCTTCTGCTGCTGCTTCTTCTTCTTGTGGCATTCTGTGCTAAATGCGTGTATGCAATGTAATTTACAGTTGGACAATGGATACGCTCGCTGTGAGCGAGCGACGAGCTCAAACAGCTCTTTAATGTCTTTAATCCAATTTCCAGAGACATGAGACCAAAAATGAATACAAATGTGCGTACGTGTTGAATTTAACCAATTAAATGGGTTGTTTCACAGTCCGACAACAATGTCTGACTGACATAGTCTCATGGACAACAGAGCACCACTCCAAGTGCAGAGGCCGGGCCAAAGAGAGCGAGGGCCAAACAGGGCCATTTGGATTCAGCATTGGCCATTGAGCTCGTCTCAGTAATCGATATTCATGCTTATTTTGCTTGGGCCATTGACTTAATTTCTTTTCTTTAGCAGCGGAATAAATTATGCAATTCAAATTAATGTGAGCATTACACGACCCCGACGAGATTGAGAGACCAAAGCTAAAAACAAACACAAACACAAACAGAGACGCACAGAGACAGTGCCACAGCTCCACTGGGCTTCAGTGTGGGGAGTTCCCCTTATTTTTCATCCAGTTGCCCAGATACAAAATGAAATTAATCCGACTTGCCAAATGCCAGGCACGTATCGATGTGGCTGCGTTTCAATGTTATGTTTGTCTTTTGCTGCTGCTGCTCCTGCTGCTGCTGCCATTTGACTTTGGATAGCTGCTCTCTCACTCACACTCCCTCCCCCTCACTCTCGCCTGCTCCATCTTGAGTGTTGCAAAAAGGAAGCGCAGGAACACTGGCTGTGTGCTTTGAAATCGAATTAGGCAACAACACATGTGTTGCCTGTGACTGTGCCTGGGCGCTACGTCTTCTATGCGATTCTCATTTCGTTTTTGCGTGGCATGGGTTAAATTTATGCTCGAACGTACCCCCGGAACCACGTAAACTGGTTGACAGCTGTTGCCTGGGGCGCAGGATGCAGGATCCCGCCGCACAACTAGATAACAGCTACAAAAAAAGCTAAATAAGCAAAACGAGAAACGCAAAACGTTAAGCAAAAAGAATGTGACAGGCGTTGCCCGTGTTTGGAAGGCTTTGCATTGTTAGCAGTTGGCAGTTACCTTTCCGATAGGTGGCACTTGGATAGCGGCAGCAATATCCAGATCTAAGGGCATGAGAAACGGGTATCCAAAATGGAGTAAGGCCCATAATTGGCTACATTGGCATTTCACTTTTACGTGCCGCTTTGTAATGCCACAAAAATGGCATTAAATTGACCCAGTTTTGTCTTTAATACACCCAACATAAAATGTCAAAATTGATCTTGAAAATGATATTTTGGTCTAGCATAAAAAATATAACTTAAATTGTAAGTAAAAGGGCAAAAACTTTTATGAAAACTGATAATCTAGCTTAAATTCAATATTTAATAAAATAAAAAAATAAAAATGATAAACATATATAATAACAAAATATTATTCATTAAGTTGAATATATATTTTTATATAAATGAAATATTCTAATTAAAATTGTTTACAAATTTAAATTAAATGGAAATAAAAATTGACATAAATAATTAATATTAATAACTGCCAAATAATATAATTTATATAATAAATAAATATAAAAAAAATATGTAAAATAAATTATTTATAATAAAAATAAATTATTATAATAATAAATAAAATAAATTATTTATAATTATATTATAAACGAAATAAATTAAAAATTCTCTTAAATTGTAATATATAAATTTAATATTTCTAAAAATAATTTTAATACAATTATAATTATTTAATAATTATTAAATAAATTAATTGAATTTTTAAATCAAATATTATTGTAAAAATAATTTCTTTCAAACTAAATATAATATTGTATTAAATTAAAATAAATAATTTATATATATAGTCTAACACCATTAAAACAAATACATATTTATTCTAATTTAGAAATTATTTAGATCCACTTTTCATTCTTTTATCTCTCTTATATTTTTATGCTAATATGCTCTCAATTATATTCTGCTACCAAACTGACTTTGACATCTTTGTCGCCTGGCATTGCCGCTGCCATCCATTTCCCTGCCACTTAGCCAGATGCATGCAGCTTAATAGATACACACAGTACGCATTTTCCGACAGCTATCTCTATAGCTTTTCGTTAGCGCCAAAATTGCTTGCCTCAAATTGGCCATGACAACGCTGCCACGCCTCCCAGAGGAGGCGGCCACATTTTTCTTAACGGAAATCTCTTCAGTGGCAGTTTTCACGCCAAGGCGCAATCGGGAAAGGACTTAACAATACCTTCATTACGAACGGCCAGGAAACGAGACGTGTAGGGACCACAAAACGGTTTGTGGCATGAGGCATGTGGCATGTGGCATGCGGCATATGGCAAGTGGCAAACACTCGAATAAGCGTCTTTTTTTTATATTTTATTTTATTTTATTGTTTTGTCAACGCTTAAAAGAAATGCTTTTCCATTTAGTTGAACGCTTATGAGCATTGCTACGGATATGTTTTTTCGATTTGCTGCGTGTTTCTTTCTTTCAAAAGAAAATGTCTCAAAGTCTCAAAAGTGTGCGTGTGTGTGTGTGTGTGTCTCTGTTGTTTGCCCAGCGACTTTTCACACCACATCAAAAGACGGCGCTCCGAGTGCACTCAAGTGTATAAACAATGGCGTTAAGTGTTTAAGTGCACGGAAATATCAGAGCCATGGATTGGCCCCCTCTTGAAGCGCCTCCCCCACCCCGCCTCTGTTCCTAACCAACAACTCCATCTGTGTGTGGAGCCAGTAAAAGCAGCTTTAATTTTATTTGATGGCAGTTTTAAAAAAAGATGCAGACACAAAGTTTAATTGCCGAGCAACAGCTTGAAATAGTTAGAGATACAGATACAGATACAGATACAGATACAGATACAGATACAACAACGACTGCAGATACAACCGCAACAACTCTTCATTGGTGTCTGCCTGTGGTCCGCGTCCACAGCGGCTATATGTATGATTTTATGGGCGCTATGTGGCCGCCATTTGGCTGCCAGACGAACGGACAGATAGACCGGACGCACAGATGCCTGGCGCCAGGGCCTAGAGCAGAAGCTGCTTCTACCTGCCGTTAAATACATAAAAAAAAAACTAAGCTCTAGTCTAGTATTTACAGGTAAGCAGAGAGAGAGAGAGGGAGGGAAAGCGGAAGAGAGCCGTAGAGATGCTTGGCTTAAAAGCAATGAAGCAATTGACTTGGTCTATTACTCGATGTGAACGTCCGTTATCTTAATTCAATGAACCAACCGGCTTAATAGCCGAACTGGCATAAACTAAGCCTCTGGCTTGGTCTAGAGCTAGACGCCCAGGCAATTAAAAGAGTTTATTTAAGCATTTCCAATCAATCGGAATGAGCAGCAACAATTTAATGGCTGCCTTTGAATGATAAATTAGAAAAAAATACTGCAAAAAAAATTGCAAAGAAAATGTGAAATGTTCACAGAGCCTGAAAGCCTCATCTTGATATGATGTGGAGCATAGGCGGCAGCTGCTTTTAAAAATGATTTGCGATGTCCAAATGGACTTAGAAAACCCATTTCCGATTACACATGAACAGACGTTCGGCAAACTGAGACTTTTCATGTGTGATTTTGTGGTTCTAGTATGATTGTTTTGAGTGCATAACTGGACTAGAGTTATCTTTTTATTGAGATATATTTTATTGTTATTTTTATGCAATTTTTTATTATTTTTTTATATGTATTTTACAACATTTATTATTAATTATATTATATAATATTTTTTCAATAATGTATATAAATTATTATTTTTTTTAATACAAATTTACATGTCTAATTCAATTAAAATATTTCATCATATATAAATATATATTATAATATATTATAATGTATATCAATTTATACAAATATATATATTTTTTTAATATTTATTTTAATATTTATACACATACATAAATATTTTAGTTAAGCTTCAATATATCTCAATCAAGCATGTGAATGCCCTATAAATATATTTCCCTAAAATTCCCTTAAAATTGAAAATTTCCCTTAAATTCACCTAAAACAAACTACAAACTAATCAAACAGGAAAACTTCATTAAAATGCTATTTGTATATATACAGCAGCGCGCAGCCAAAAAACGTTCAATTAACTACAAAAATATATATATTTATATATATATATATTTTATATATAGTATATATATAATTTATGGCTGCCTTGGCCATTGGCAGTGCAGCATCCTAATGGCTGACCGCGCAACGAAACCGTATAGCAGCCAAAGTAACCGTTAATTGCATTTAACACCAGGGCAGACGCCGACACAGACAGAGACAGAGACAGAAAATGAAAGAGACAGAGACAGAGAGAGAGAGAGAGAAGAGGCAGACATTGCTACTCCAACTGCTGCCCGCCCAATCTCCTATCTCTATAGAGTAGTAAAGCACTCAAGCTGCAGTAAATAGCTTTAAAGTTGAAGTTTATTTTTTTTAGTGCTGTTCCATAATTAGATGCATGACTTGGCAGCGCCTTTTAACGTGCGCCTGCTGCTGCTGCTGCTGCTCCTCGACTGGCCGCCGCCGTCGCGTCGGTCCGGCTACTCAATTAGCCAGAAAAGACATTAAACTTTCGCCGGTGCCGCAGATGAACTGCTGCCTGTGGGTTAGTTCAAGAGTCTGCCGCAGCCTCCACGCCTAATGAAGTTAGTGCAAGGCAAAAAAAAAAACACGAAAAAAAAATAACGAAAACATTTGAGCGCCACTTTTTTTTTTATGCAGCTGCTAAATTGAAAATCTAGCCTCGTCTATTGCCACGCCCCGCTCAGCGCTCATACTAAACGTTGGCCATAAATAAAATGCAAATTTTTGCCAGCAAACCAAATTGCAAGGATTGCCACAGGAGCAACAGAGCAGGCAGCAAGGGAACTACAACTCCTGCTGCCTGATGCTACTCCTGCTGTTGCCCCTGCTCTAGCTCTTGCTCCTGGCTGCGGTTGCTGTACGTGTTTTTGTTATCGGCAACATATTTTCAGTATCAAATTTTGTGGAAAATGCGCTCGCAGCTCGATGAAATTCTATTGGGAAATATGTTTGTGAAATATTTTACATAAACTCAACAAAGCCAAAAAAAAGCTGTTGACTTTTAGTGGTGTTGTAATTGGAATTGTTATAAATTGTTTGTTTTTCAATAATATTGCAGAAAATTGTTTTTAAATATATTTAAATTCATGAGATATATAGCTGTGAAAATAACAGTGCTTGGGCAATTATGAAAACAATTTAAGTTTACAATGTGAGAAAAAAAATGTAAAAAATAATAAAAAATCTAATATTAAGTGACATATTATTTATATATGTATGTATAAATATGTATGTAACATATTTATTAAATAATTTATATACATTTATTTATATGTATATATATACAATAGCTACATGTTTATTATTTAATATATTAATATCATTATTATTATTTATTATTATTATTTTTTTTTTTTGTGATAAGATAAAAATGAAAACTATAATTCTATAATTTAATTTAATCATTTTTAAATTATTTATATATTTTTTTAAATTATATATAGTTACACATTTGTTATTTAATATAAAAATTGCTGTTGCTAAAAATCTCTTTTCTAATTTCAATTAATTTCTCTCTTAGAAGTAAAGCTCAAAATTTTACTCGGAACATTAATATTCCAGTGAGACGAACAGCTCTTGTAACTTTTTCTTTGACCTTTTCATAAATAACAATTTTTGAGCAATTTTTTTTTTATTAAGCGCCTTGTTAAGGGTACTGCTACTGCTGGGATCATTAAAAATGATATGCCAACGCACTTTTGACGAACAGAACAGGGGAAAAAAAACTATTTGTAGGAAAAAGGTTGTTGTTGAGGCGAGCAACTACGATTAATAACTGAGCGGCGGAGAGGAAACTGCGGCGCAGCTGATGCGCTTCTAATACAATCATATAAATTACGCTGCCCGAACAATCAATCAATGTCAAAGTCAGGCACTGGCCGTGGCATAGGCCCAATGGATTTGGGTAGATTTAAGCTAAGCTGCCCCACGTACTTGGCCGCTCATCAATTTCAATAAACGCGAGCAACGGCACAGCGGATCGGCTCTGACGTTCCATCCGCCGTGCAAGTCCACGGCAACGGACCACCAACGCCCCATTAGCACCTAGCTAAACGCAGCGGCATTTGTCAAAGTCCAACAGACGACACCAGTCGGGCGTTGACAAGCGCGGGGGGGTTGCGGAGGCAAGCTGGAGTCCGTCCGCCTTTTCATGTGTTTTGCATTTTAAATTGTGGCACAAATGAAATTGAAAATGGCAGCAAAAGATGTGCAGCTATGCGACGACAATGTCTCAATGTCTCGCTGTGTGCTATCTATCTGTATCTGTATCTATGTGTGTGTGTGTGTGTCTGGTGTCAACAATGGCAAGCGCTTTGGGTGGCATTTCATTGACAAGAAGTCATAAATTGTACAAATGACAGTCAGCAAGTGGCAAGCGACACATAAGCAGCAGCAGCAGCAATGGAGGCAAAGCAACTGTCAGCAGCAGTCACTTTAGCAAGTGTTCACTGTATATGCAAAGCGTTGCAATCACAGCTAACAAGGCTAAACAAATTGATAGAGGGTTCAAAGCTCCTTGCAGGAGTTCAAAGGTCTTAAGTATTCAATGTAGTCAAGCTGTATAAGAAATAGTAAATATAACTGCAGAAAAATTTATATAAGAAATGTGACATGCATGGAAAAAGTTTAATAATGGAGATCTAATCAAAGATGCAGGAAAATCACAGAACTTTATACTGTATATATTTATTAATAATAATAAAAAAAAAAAAAGCTAAAATATCATAAAATTCTTATAAAATTGAATTACTGTATATAATTATGATATTTTTATTTATTTGTTTGAATCTGTTGAATGCTATTTCGCTTACATTGAAACTGTTAAGCAGCTGCAATGCTAAATTTTGATCATTAACATTTATATGTTATGTTAAAATACTGTTTAACAGCAGCTAAGCAGCTTAACATTTCAAATATGCATTTAGCTCGATTCAGCTCGTAAGCTTACATAGAAAAAAGTTTTAAATAATTCATAGAAAAACAATTCTTGATTGATTTTAGTTTTAATAATTAATAAAGTTGTATTAATTGTATTGTATTTATTATAAAATTAAATTCAGTATAAATTCAATACAAAATTAAAAGCTTTTTTGATTAACATTTTTTCATAATTTATATATTATTTATAAATAATTTATTTATATTTATAAATATTTAATATAGTTATATTTTTCATGGTACGATACATGTACATAGCTCAACAATTACCTCTCGCTCTCAATCGCTCTCCCTTGACTTATATGTGATATATATTGCTACATTCTCGGCTGCTCTTCATCTTTAATGAATCCGAAATTCTTACACTCATTAAGTGACACAATATTTCTCAATTGGTGTGCGCTGCTCTGTCTCTATCATAAATCTGTCTTTCATCTTCAGTTGACCACACACACAGACAGCGATAGAGAGAGAGAGAGAGAGGGGGAGAGAGACAAGTTCATCAAATCAATCAAACGACATTAAAGCAATGTGCCTGTGTACATCAAAGCAACCAATTATCTGTCTCTTTCGGGCAAGCAATTTCAGTAAATCCCTTCCCGTGCTGAGAGACTCTGCTGGCTGGCAAATCAGCTTAATAAGAACTTTACAACGTTACCCGGGCCAGCATTTGAGTTTCGGGGCAATTGAAATTTAGTTTGGCTTATGAAATGCTGGCAGCCCAAACTGAAACTGAAACAGAAACAGAAACTCAAGCAGCGACCACACCCAAAGCGTTTCCTCGAATTGCCAAAGCCGGAGCACTAGTCTCGTTTGCAGCAGTCCGGGCCGACCACAGGCAGCCGGCATAACGGACAACACCTGCCTATCAGGTGGCCATTGTGCTGGCGTTGTGGACTGGGAGCGGAAGTGCGGCTCCAGCAGCTCACGTTGATATCAAAGGCAATGCTAATGGATGGGTATTAGGGCGAGAAGAAGACGCAAAGAGTGAGACAGAGAGAGAGAGAGAGAGGGAGCCAAAGAGGAGCCGCAGCATTTGGAGCAGCTGTGCATGCGGTTTATGAGCTATGCAGGCGGAAGTTTTAACTGCTCGACACACACACACACTCTCTCGCACACACACACACACACACACAAATCAATTGCATTGCAGTGGCAGAGTGTAAAGTCGAGGGGTTGGTTTCTTAATACAGCCTGCCAACAGCTGAAGTGAGACACACACGACGCTGTTGCCATCATTTCGTCTTACCCATCATTAGCTGTATGTCGCCAACGAAGTCGCATCGTTCAGTTTCTCAGTTGCATGCTGTTTTTGTTGCCACGAAAATCCCGAAAAACCAAAACTGAAAGATTGCCCGCCATGTGTCCTCGCTTCCCTATCTCTACTGGCTTGTCTGTCTGTCTTTATGTCTGTCCGCCTGGCTGCCTCCTGGCTGCCTGCTGACGTTTTTATAGCTGCTAACAATGTGTCAGGTTTTCTTAGAACTCACGATGAGACTTTGCCTCAGAGCCTTGTGCCATGAATATCCGTATCGAGATACTACAGCCGAAAAGGCGACTCATCCTGGGTTGATAATTAGGCGCAGTTGTTTTGAAAAGCAAAAAAAAACTACGCACCTACTCAGAGCGAGAGAGAGGGAGGGTGAAGGAGATAGATAGAGAGGGAAGATAGAGATATAGATACCCATAAATATTGCTGCTGCTGCTACAGTGCATAATGACTAAGAGGGTAATGGATTTGAATAGCTGCAAATGGAATCTAAGATATGAGATTAAAACTAAAATATTATTTTTAAATATTTAAATTATAAATAAGTATATGTACAAAATAATATATTAATTTATCAACAAATTGATAAATTTAAAAAAAAAACTCTAAAAATAAACTTTTAAAATAAATCCAAGATTTTTATACTTTTCAAAAAATGAGATAAAAAATTATTGCATGCGATTTTTGATTTGATTAATGCGTGCATTTGATTTTTTATTTTATTCTATATATATATTAAATATATTAGCTAATCAATACATATAGAAGATAGCTCAATATATAATTGTTTTTTTTTTTTTTTTTTTTATTTATTTATAATAATATCTTTTCAATTATTTTTAATGTAATCTAATATATGAAACAAAGAACTCTTCTGCTACCCATATGAATATACAATTATGAAACTATTTTCCAAATTATGATTAAGTTATAACAACTCAAATACATCAGTTATTCATAAATGTATTTAGTTAGCTCTTAAGCATTACTTGGGCATTGATGAGCTCTCAGCTGCATCCGCTCTATCAGCTACAGCTGCTCGCTTTTTATAGCACCTCAAGGAAGCATCATTTATGTATTATTTGTTTTCTCCCTCTCTCTCACTCTCTCTCTCTCTCTCTGTTTCTTCTCTTATTTGTAGAGCACACACAAATTGCATGCGAGTTGGAATAAATACATATTTTTGGTCGGCCCCATAGACTATTTTTATGTTGCCTTGCTCGACTGAGGGCCGCACAAATTATGCGTAAATATGTGATATTTTGCCCTGCTCCTCCGCCATCGCTGCCTCCTGCTCCACACGGCTCACTCACACTCAGCGCAGCGCAATAATTCTCGTTTATCGTTTTGCGAAAAGTCAATTTTTATAACGACGTCGACGAGTCATATAACCCGCTGAATATACGCACAAAAAAAAAACTGAAATGATTTGTGGTTGGCTGAAATTGGCGCAAAAGTCAGCGGGAGCGTAGCCTCTATTGGGGAGGGCGGCGCAGGGTAGTCATGCGTGCGAGCTGTGACTTCCTACGCGCCAGAGAATATGTAACAAATTTTGTAATTTGAACGCAACAAATCATAATTTTACATAATGATCAATTCATATACGTCAAGAAGGCAAAATGGATGTGAAGAAAAAGGAAAGAGAAACTAAAGTTGTTGTTGTTGTTGGCCCACTCGCAATCGGCAATCGTAAAGTGAATTATGTGGCCCGTCGCGGCAATTTCGTAGAATTTTTCCTCATTTTCCACGACAGGCGAGACGATTGGCCCGTGTCCGAAGTCACTTTTGAGTGACTAAACCATTTCAGACCGGAAGCACATAGGACATAATACAGACATATACAGCTTTATGTGTCTGCATGTGCATTTAGTATGTATGGAACGTGAGGGCGGCTGAAGCTTTCTACGAAAACTAATTAAACAAATTACAATTTCTCTGTTTGTGTGTTTGCCCATTTGTAAAGTTAGTGCAATGCACTCACAGATCTGATTACAGGGGTTGCCACAAAAGTTATAATAACTTGACTTAACTCTAAAGATAAGAATTGAATGTAATTTTATAAAACAGTTTTCTGTTACCTAACAGTATGCATTATAGCTGCTCTGTTAACATTACAGCAAATCAAATGTGAAGGGAGAAACTCTGCAAAGCAATTAGCATGGCTTAACAGCTTGTGTTCTAAGAGCTCTGTTAACTTAACATACAATTGCACTGCTATGATAGCTGTTATTAACATAGTCACTCTCTATCTGTCAGCTTGATAGAGTAATACTTTAGCTTGACAGCCATTAGGTCTAGTGTTTGCCAGCAATTTATCAAGCCGCCCTCTGTGGCTAAACGCCATCTAGCGTCCAACTTGGGCTGCAACTACAAACTGACAGATGGCGATGGCTCCTGCTGCCTGCAGCATATCAAATTAACACAGACACGAAGCATTTGGGCCCCAAAAGGGGAAGTGCGCGCATGCCGCTGAGGTAAAACTTGGGGAGATGCTGTTTGGTGCCCATTAACTGTGGCACTTTTGGGGGCAGCGCGCCGCAATTTGTTGGTCAGGTTTACAGTCAGCAAGCAGCGGGCCGACTTGAGCGAAGCCAGCAGCAGGCAACAGAAGGCAGCCAACATGGCTGGGCTTTATGCTCGCATGTATGTTATTTTTGTTTTCTTGCTTTTTAATGAGCATCGCATCGCATCGCATCGCATCGGTTTGGTTCGGTTCGGAGTCAGAGCTCGAGTCGGGCAACGTGCAACGGGCAACTGGCAAATTGCAGGTTCTTCTTTCGCTGTGCCACAAAGTGTTGCACTCATATTTTGCCGGTGTGCGCCTTAATTATATGGCCGCCGACAGAAATTCAAGTGAAAACCATTCGGTTTCGGGCCCAACACCAACACCAACACACACACCCAGACTCTGGCCTAAGCCTATTTCGAGCCGCTCTTTAAAGCATGAAAATTTAATGCCAGCTTAGCCCACAAGACCAACACACACACACACACACACTTACAGAGATACAATGACCAAGCGGGAGAGCGTTGAAAAAATATGTCGATTCAGCTGAGCTGAGCTGAGCTCAGTTGAGTTCGACTGGGTTGGGCCTGGGTTTCGAGTGAGTGCCGAGTTTTTGAGTTTGTGAGTTTTTGGTATTCAAAGAATCTTTCATGGCGCATTTCCGTTTAGGCCGAAGCCGCTTAACTGCCCAACTTCTCACTTTCTTCTCAGTCGCTCAAGTATTAATTATGCACGCATAAAATATATATATATATTCAACCTTTTCTCAGCCTCTTTCAGCATATTTTCTGTGAATGAGCGGGCGCGACATCAATGGGATGCAAATTAACTGTACAAACATAAATAACACTCAAAATTCTTGGAAAATATCCCAGACCCTCGCGCATTTGTCAAAGTAATAAAAATTGTTGGGCTTCTGTTGTTTAGGGCCCATTCGGGAACCCTTTTCTCTCGTCTCGTCTCGTCTCGTCTCTTCTCTACTCTAGCTCAGCTCAGCTCAGCTCTTTTTATTTTTTCCTCTTTGATAAGCATTCTTATCATAGTTAGCCTGGGAGTTGGCATCTTTGTTGCCTTTTGCCGCACTGACCTGTGACCGGTTTTATGATATACCCTTTAATGAATTCAAAGGCACGAGTTGCCATTTCTCTAGCCCAACTCCCCCGCCCATTCAACAACAAAATGCTCTGCGCGTGCTCATTACCCTGGTTACGGAATATGGTGCGAATACTTTGTGTGCTGACTGTGGCTGACCCGCTTTCATTTTGCACTTGTTGCCCCCAAACCATCGTCAACGTTGCGCGATATATATCTCAAAACTCAAATTGAAATTGAAATTGACAAGTGATGCGCACTCTATATACCCTTGACATGTCGAAGGGGTGCTAAAGGGATTTTAAGGTTGTGAAAATGCAAGAGATAAATGATGACATTTTATAAAGTGAAAATCGTTTGAGGCCAAATTTAAATATAGAATTTATTTAGAGGTCAAAATAGAAAGATATAATAATTCTTATTTCATGTTCTTTAAATCTACTTTATAAAATGTTTTAAAATAAATATACCAAATATTTTTTAATATTTTGCGATATATTAAAATGAAATAAAAAATATGCAAAATATTTAAAAATAATTTGTGATATATTAAAATAAAATAAAAATATGCAAAATATTTTATAATAATTTTTGTTATATTAAAAATATATATATATATATATATGCAAAATATTTTTAAATATTTTAAAATATTTTTAAGAGTGAAAAATAAATAAATAAAAAATATATATTTAAAAATGTAATTTAAAAATAAACATTTAGTTATATTAAAACTGTTGAATGGTTTATTAATTCTGATCTTATCTACTTTCAATTTACTTTTTAAAATTTTTTTAATATAAGAAAATAAAATATATACAAAATATTTTAAAATATTTTGAAGAGTGAAAAGTAAATCAATTTTTTAATATAAGAAAATAAAATATATACAAAATATTTTAAAATATTAATGAAGAGTGAAATAAATCAATTAAAAATATATATTTAAAAATATTCATTTAGTTATATTAAAATTTCATATGCTTTCGCTTTAGGGAATTTGTATTTCCTCAATAAATGTTGCATTGCAGGCCAGGGTATCTGTATAGTCATGCACACTCGCCTAGCGCACTTTTGTGTATTTTTAAATGTATCTGCAAGATACGCCATCAATTATTTAATATACTACATTGTGATGCATTAAAAAGTTTTACGCCCTCTCACACGCATACATATATATATATATATACAATATATATATACATACAAAAAATGATTAATTGGCGCTACAAATTTATGACGTCGTTGGATTTTTCACGCCGATAGCGAGTTGAATGTATGATAAAGCCCATTGATGGAGTTTTACTCTATGCCACAATTGAAGCTCGAAGCGATTAAAACTTTTCATCAGACCCAAAAGCAGCTTCATATAATGCAGCATGTATGTGTGCGTTATGTTGATTGTTATTGTTGCTATTGTTGTTGTTGTTGTTGTTGCTGTGCAATAAATTATATGCCATAATAATTATTTATGAAAGTCTCATAGGGCTTGGCGCTACGGGCCCTATTGCGTAATATATGTGGCATAAATATAATGAAATGTGCTGCTTTTATTGGTAATGCTGGGGGCTGTTCTTATATACAGCATGCATAACACATCAATAGAGCAAACCAATGTCTAATCTTAAGAGTAGCTGTAAATGACTCGATATATATAAATATAGATAGACTTTATGCTGGCCAAGCAAGCTGTAAAGTTGTCACTTTATTTTATGCTTAGCAACAGCTTGAAAAGTACATTAAGGCTTAATGAGTCTGCTTGAGCTTTGTGCTAAATGAAATTATAATGAAATATAATGAGCTCTACTATTAAGATTTAATACTGTACAAGGAATTCCTAATGAAAAAGAATCATATTAAAATAGCTTCTTCAGAAATTACATAAGGCAGATACTTTTTACAAGTTTTTGTAGTAATCAACTTGAATATAATTTCAGCTAAATAAATGTTTTAAATTTTTAAAATATATATGATTTATTCAATATATATAATAAATGAAATAATAAATGAAAATATTAAATATTTTTAATTTATTAAATTAAATTTAAATAAATATTTTAAGCTAAAGTTATATTTAAGTCGCTTCGTAAAATAAATGTTTTAAATTTTTAAAATATATATGATTTATTCAATATATATAATTTATCAAAAAATAAATAATAAATGAAAATATTAAATATTTTTAATTTATTAAATTAAATTTAAATAAATATTTTCAGCTAAATTTATATTTTAGTCGCTTCGTAAAATAAATGTTTTAAATTTTTAAAATATATATGATTTATTCAATATATATATAATTTATCAAAAAATAAATAATAAATGAAAATATTAAATATATTTTAATATATTAAAGATATATTGAAATTTATTAAATATATATATAAATAAATATTTTCAGCTAAATTTATATTTAAGTCGCTTCGTAAAAAAAAAAATAGGAAAAAATTCCGCCTTTATAAATTTGATTTTTCATTGAAAAAGTATAATAAAATTCATTTGCAATCGCATTTAATTCTTAATTCGATATATTCTGCAAAGCTTTTAATATTTAAAATTTTTAAACAACATAAATTAAAATACTATATATATCAAAAATCTCAAATAGCCCATTAATCATCTTGCAATAGTTCATCTTTATAGATAATTTTTTACATTTACATTTTTATATACATTTTACATATTTTATAAACGTTAAAATTCGGTAGCAATAAATTCATTAATTAAAAGTTCAACAGAGAAATCAACCAAATGCTTTTATATACATATGTCAGTATCAATATCTTAACTTCCTGCTTCAAACAACTCAAACTCTATTAAATCCAGCAGGAAGCATAACAATTCAAACAATTGATATGCAATATATATCTCACCTCATCGTTTGCTTTGCCCAATTTAAATGAAATTTCTTTTACAATAGCTGCCATAATTGTATTAATTTTTTTATCTTGCTGCGGATTTCTTTGCTTTATTTGGTATATATATATTTTCTGCCAATTTGTAGAGAATTTCAATTTTGAATATTGATTATTCATTTCCTGAAGCGACGACGGCGCACCTATAACGAATTCGGATGCGGATGTTGATGCGATTGCGAATGGTAATGGCTAAATGGAGACTGGGGACTGTGCAGAGGTCTGGCTCTGGGTCTGGGTCTGGGTCTGATTCTGGGTATGTCGATTGCTTCGCTTGCGCCTTTGGCTTCACTGTGAACGACGACGACGTCGCCATCATCATTGAAATGGCAAATTGGACTGCAGAATTCTTTTTTTTTTTATATTGGAATTGCTTTGCTGTTGTAGTTGCCATTTGCTATTATTATTGTGGGTTTCCCTCCACTAGCTGTGTGTGTGTGTGTGTAATCATAACGGCTCGCTTGTTAACATGCTACATTAAATTTTTATCAAGAGCCATGGCAATAGAGCTGAGCATAGTAAGAGTGAGAGAGAGAGAGCGAGAGAGAGCGACCAGCCACAAGAACCCGCTTCAGCATGCATAAATACATAAATATCTAAAATAATGATGTTGTTGTTGTTGTTGCTGGTGTTGTACTGATTGTTGTTGTTGTTGTTTCTTATGATTATTGTGGCATGGCTGCAATGTAGCATGATTAACACGCACAGGGTAGAAAAACAATAAACCGCTCGAAGACCAAATGCTAAAAGCATTGAACAATGCTGGCCACACACACACACACAAAATAATTCACATCCATTACAAATAATCATAATAACAATGGAGGACCTCGTTACGCATACGCCACATGGCACGTTCGAGGAATGAATCTATATATATATATATATATCTCTATAGAAATTGAACTTAAAGTTGTGCTTGGTTAGATTGCTTTAAGCGATGCGAATATCTATTGTAGTTCTAAATGCATATTAAGTATTTGATGTTATCAGCTTTAGGCAAAGCACTTACTCATACCTAAAGCCAATCTCATATTAGTTAGCTACATTAAAGCCATTGATTCCTAGGCTTATGCCAAAAATCTTGTGTGGATTCAATTGCATAGACTTTACTCTTCTAGCCATCCATTATCTGTTGTCGACCAGTTGCCCAAAAAAAAAAAAGCACTCAGCATAAACTTGCTCAGTTTGACATTTTATAGCTGAGCGTCAATGCGTTGCATGCCACACACAAACACAAACACACACACACATATATAGAGCAGCAACGTTTGCAACACGTTTTATCATTTAACTCGCTGGTGCTGGAATTCCAGCAACCATTCGCCAACCACCCACTCTCCCATGGGACATCAACAGCGTGGGAATTAATATCAATGTCGTCGTCGTCGTCGCTGCTGTCTCTGTCACTTGATGCGTTTGCTATCAGCTGCATGGCCACCACGGCGTATGTGTAATGCCTTTTTCTATGGGTTTATTTTATTTTTGTTTCAGCTGGTTTTATTTCTCTTCTCTTTTTATTCTTTTGCTTTTTATCAATTAAAAGCCACTTCAAAAGCGGAAAGTGTCTGTGTGCCGTTGACACACACACTCACACAAACAAAGGCGCACTGAAAACAGACAAGCGCCCAAATAGCACACAAACAAAAACCAAACACACACACAAACACCCCCACACACACGCAAACACACACACAGTCGCAGTACGCTTTTGTTGTCGTCGGTTTGGTTTGTTGGACGCTTTTAGTTTTATCTCTCTGGCGAATACTTTTGGTGCCACATTTTAAGCTGAGCAGAAATACAAATATGATTGCACTGAATACCCTATGGGAAAGGAGTTTCGAATATATAAAAGCAGATTTTGCTATAGAAGAGTGGAAGATTGCATCGTACTATATTTTAAAATATAATGAATTGCAATATATAATTATATTTGATACAGGAAAATTATCTATAATTTAATGTTGGTTTTAATTATATTTTAATTTTTCTTTTTTCAGTAGTAAAAAATTCTGCAAAATGTATTATTAAATTTAAAAACTATTACAAATAATAATATAAATTATTAAAACACTAATAACAATAATTATAACAAAAATATAAATTTTAATAATTGATATTATTATTTGTATTTTTATTTTTTATTTATTAATAAATTTTTTACATTTTACTATATTTTTCTTATTCATATATTTATTATTATTATAATTTTATGTTTTTTTTTATTTATTATTATTTGTATTTTTATTTTTTATTTATTAATACATTTTTTACTATTTTACTTATCTTTCTCTTATTAATATTTTTATTATTATTATTATTTAATGTTTTTTTTTATTATTTTTTATTTTTATTTTTATTTATTATTTATTTATTATTTATTTATTTATTATATTGTTTATATATATTTTTTTTAAATTACATTTAGTATTTTTATCATTATTTTAATTTTTTCCTTATTTTTATTTTAGTATTTGTTTAGTATTATTATTAATTTTGTATTACTTTTTAATTGTTAATGCTTTTCATTATTTTTTTTTCATGATTTTTTATTTATTTTAATTTCTTTTGTTTTTTTTTTCTCTTCAAAAATTTTTCTTAAATATTTTTTTTAGTATTTTTATATTACTAATAATTTTTCTCAATATTTTTTAAATATATTTTAATTATTTTTATATTACTAATAATTTTTTTTTTTTTTTTTCATTTTATTATTTATATTATTTAATATTTTTATGGTATGGTATTTATTATTTTTACTATTTAAACTATTATTAAAATTATATACAAATTGCAAAATTATATACAAATTCGCCTAAAACTCCTCTCTCTTTCACTAATTCTGCGTCATTTTTACAGGGTATTCAATCAAACCAACTCTATACGCTGCCCAGTTTTTGCAGTTCGGCTTTGCATTACAATAGTGCACAGCTTTTAGCTGGGGCTGACAGATCCACCCAAAGCCATTCACTACTCTCTGCCTTCCCCCTCTCTCTCTCTCTCACTCTCTTTCACTTACTCTCTTTCTGTCGCTAAATGTGTTTTTGGCGGCTTTTCGCTTTGACTCAATCAACGAACCCCCAAAACGACGATCCCCAAATGCGGCAACGGCGTCCACTCAAAGCTAATGACCGACAAAGCGTTTTGTATTATTTTCAATTTCATTTTCACTATGTGCGCTCCTCAAGACACACACACACACACACACACACAGTCAGAAATGCACGCACACTTAGACACACTCCATTTGGAGCGGCCTGGCCATGCATTAAATATTATTTAGATAAGGCGAAGCGCGCTTATCAATCAGACGTCAGACGCACCGACACCGCGCGCACAATTTGCCGAGCAAGACGAGGTGGCTGGAAGCGGGGGGGATGGGAGGTGGGTTGTAGCTGTAGTCGTGTGAGAGGGTTGGAGCATTTCACAGTTGACTGACTGACATGATTTTTCCATCATATTCATTGCATGTAACTAAAAGAAGTTAGCCGACAGTTGTACATGTTTAAACTAACAATTTACATATAAGCTATATATTAAGAGTCTTTCTCTTTCACACTCCCTCTCTCTCTCTCTCGCTCTCGCTCAGCGTCTGGTTGTTTGCGTATTGAACTCTTGGCGGCACATTTCCAAGAAGCCAATTGCTAAATCAACAAAAACACAAACAAACTCTGACGAGCAAAACAAAAACCTCGAAAAGTCATTACATATATCTTCTGATTGAGGCACTCCTCGCAACTCCCCCTCTCTCCACTCTCCACTCCTCTCGTCAACACATTGCCCCTCTGCAAAATGCAGAAGCTACAAGCTAACAGCTTTTTATCTCAGCCACAGGCGGCATTGTTTTTGGCGGCCCAGGCCAAAAGAGTTACCAAAATGCAAAAGGAATATCAAAAGGCACAAAAGCGAAAAACCAGTTGGAGCTGGTGTCCAGCACTCGGCTAGGGTTGCTCCAGCCAGGCCTTATAAGGTCGCTGGCATGCCAAGCAATGGCAAAGGCAATGTGCAAAGGCAAACGGCAAAGACAAAGGCAACGGCAACGGCAACGGCAAAGGCAACGTCAACTTCCTGGCTAATATTACGAAAATTGCTTAAAGAGAGTTTCGCTCTGTAGGATCAGCCCGAAAAAATAAAATAAGAAAAAGAAAAACTGCACCACGGCGCGAAGACTGAAGCCTGAGCCTGTCAAGCGTCTGCCTGCTCGACTAGCTGGCTGCTCGTCGGCTGCCTCTGCCTCTGCCTCTGCTTGGCTGCCATTGGAATCGCCTGTTGCCTTCTACCGTAATTCACAACAACGATAATAACAACAACTGAGCCAGAGGTAAGGCTAAAGTTGTGAAACTCGCAGCGTAGCCACAGTGGTAGAAAGTCGAACAATATTTCGTGATATTATATAATGCATTAAATATATAGTATACACATATGTGATTAGCAGAGATTTCTATAATAATAAATTAATCAAATCATAATTCTTATTTTTATATATTATTATTATTATGATTTTATTGTATAATGCGGCACATTTAAATAAGAATAATAAGTATCTATTTTTTATTCTTATTTAAATGTGCCGCATTATACAATAATAATAATAATAAAAATAATAATAATAATAATAAATAAATAAAAAAAAGAATTATGATTTGATTAATTTATTATTATAGAAAATTCTAAATAAATTAAATAATAATAAAAATAATATATAAAATTATTTTTTACTTTGTTTCATGGATAGAGATAAATTTAAATAGGAATAAAAATAGAAAAATTTATAATAAAAATATATAAATTATATTATCATTTACTTATTTATTTATTTTACTAGAAATTATTTCTAAATAAAAATTTTCTTTTAAGCCAGAGCGACAGAGGCCTCCAGGCATTATATTGTTTATATTGTTTTATATATTTGTTTCATCAATATTTATTTATTTTTATATTTTTTTATTTTTTTATTTTATTTTTTGTTAATTTTCTTTTTTTTATTTTTTTTTATTTCTTTTTTATTTTTTTTTAAGTAAATGAATTTTAATTATATTTTTATGCATCAAAATATAATATTATAAGCATATAAAATATCTTCATCTGTTAATTATTATAAGGCTAAATTGAATTAAATTAAAATTGCCTAAGACTTGCTGAACTTACTCTCAATATTACTTTTCAACTCTGATTTATGGGAAAGTCTCGCTTATAGAAAATACGATTTTTCATAAGCATTGCAATAAAATATTTCAAAATTAATAGATATTTTATTAAAAATATATTTTTCGAAATAAATATAAATTTTTATATTATAACTATTAAAATGTTAGTTATATAATAAAAATTTTAAATTTTATATTATAATTTTAGTTATTGTTATTTTAAATATTTTGTACTTTTGTGTAGGCTTTATGTTTATATAATTTTAATTTTCTTAAGTTTGACTCAAGAATTGTCAACATATTAATAAATAAATAAATAAGTATATTAATACCACTATATATCAGATTTAATAGCAAATATATCAGATTCGCTTAAATGCTTTTGATAAGCTAACCTAGACACAGCGCATGTTTATCGTACTATATATACATATATATATATATATTGTATATATATTATATATATATAATTTATAATCTATATAATAAATATCATAAGTGAACTCAATGACAATCAATTCGAATAATTTGCTACCATTCAAATCGCTCTTGTGCCACTGTGCAGCAGTGCACGGCCTCTCTGTGTGTTGCCGAACTTCAAGCAAAAAGCGCATCTTTTGAACAGTGCGCAAAGCGCAGCTTGTCCCGCGGCTCAGCTCGGGCCATGCTCAGACACACACACATACGCGCGTGTTGTGTGTATCTGAAAAAAAAAACAACAAAAACAACGTACGCTCGTTTGTCTGTCTGTCTGTTTATCTGTCTCTCAGTCTCTCTGTCCGTCTCTCCGTCTGTCGATCGTCGGCTCTAAACCGCTTTTGTGTATGGCCGCCAAGATGCTTGGCATAGTTGGAAGCGCGGAACTGGTTGGAGCTGCGGCAGCGGCTGTAGATGGAGCTGCGCGAGCCAAGAGCCGTGAGCCGAGAGCTGTAGATGGAGGAGTTTTGCCGCTGCCTTGCAACGCGCCGACGCCGCCGACGTTTGCCGCTCTCAGTTATTATTATTTTTGTTTGTGGCGGCGACTCCACAACAACAACAACAACAACAGCTCGCTGCTGCTGCTGCTGTTGTTGTTGTTGTTGTTTTGTTTATCAACGTGAGGGCTTTAAAAGGTTTTTGTGGCATAGCAGCTGCCCGTGTGCCTCGGTACCTCGGGCAAACGCTGCCTCTCTACCTGCAACAGGTAAGAAATTTTCGCTCGCTCGCTCGTTCGGCATTTCAATGTGTTTTCTTGCTCTTCTCTTTAGGCTGTTTTGAGTTTTTGTATTTTTTTTTTCTTCTTCTTCTTTTCAGTTCACTTTTTCTGCTGCTGTTGTTGTTGTTGTTGTGCCTGCTGCTTTCTTTGAAGTTGTTGCATGCTTCGGCGTGCCTTTGGGTTTCCTTTGAATTGTCTCGCTCTCTCTCTCACTCTTGGCTCTCACTCTTTCACTGTCCTTTGCCGCTGTGGCAGCATCTGCGAGCAATTAGTGTATTGGGGACTCTTGTGGTATGCCTGGCAACCTCAAGCTCGAGCGAGCCCTTGGCCCAGCAAAGGGTTCAAAGTGTTGCCCTGGCATTTAATTGATGCAGTAATTGTAAACGCAGCCCCAAATGCTGCCCCACCCCACCAGCAACCACAATCAGCTGCAGCTAAACGTTTCCATCGAATTGCCACAACAACAACAACAACAAAATACAACGTAGAAGAAGCAGAAAAAAGGTTGATTGATTGATTGATGTGTCGCGACGTTTTGTTTGTGCAGAAAGGTCGCTTGCAGCTTGTATTTATTTACAATTATGATACACTGCGCTTAGAGTCTCTCAGCTATGCATTTGATTAGGAGAATTCGATCAGAGTTTGTCTAGCTGCAGCAGCAGCTGCTCTGCGCGCTCTCTCTCTCTCTCTCTCGCACTCTCGCTACTCTGACCACTTGGTCGGTGCTCTTTGGTTTTTCCATTTTCTATTTATTTTTCGTGCGTCGTTTTCTTTTGATGTTTTGTGAGTTGCTGTTGTTGTTTTTGGATTTTCTACGTTCTATTTTTGTGCGCGTCTTTTACTCTGCCGCTGCCGCTGCCGCTGCCTCTGCCACTGCCTCTGCCTCTGCCACTGCCTCTTCTCCTTCTTCTTCTCTATCGACCACAAGCGAACACCGCCCTGTTCTGTGTATCTTGCAGATAAAGAACGCAGCGCTCTGTCGATTGCCTACAATTTTCTTCATTTTTTTTTTCTTCTTTCTTTTCCATTTGCCGTTGTTATTCTCGTTGTGTGTAATTATTGGAAAAGGATGTGGGAGAAGCCCTTGACTGAATGAATCTTCAAATTTATATCTTAGACAGCAGCGCACACACACTGAGTGCCGCAGCACTAGGTTACAGAAAAACAAAAACAAAAACAAATACAAATACAAATATATCTCGATCATTCGAGCTGCTAGCCCAAAGGGGGAAATACATTCCTAGAGACATATGGAAGTCGAACTAATAGAGATTGCTAAAATATATACTACATATATGGATAGTTCTAGTTTTTGTTTCTGCTCTTGTTAATTAATATTTATAGTGTGAATAAAGCTTTGATGCTGAGCGTTAAATGGAAAATGTTGAGTTGTTACTTTAAATAATTAGCAAAAAAAAAAAAAATCGTGTAATAAATTTAATTGTTTGTGAGGCTAAAATTAGTGAGTTTTCTTAGAAATTTGCAATTCATAAATCAAAGAAATTCATGAAGAAAATTGAAAATGTTTTAAAAAGCAAAATTGTTACTAAGACAACAGTGTAGAAGTGCATATCAGACGTGTGTATAAGACAAGCATACATATGCATACGTATAAGAGTGCTTAGAGCTTATACAGTTTTGTATAAGACAAATTTAGAGCGTATAATGATATTGATAAGCATTTATGATATACTATGGATGCGCGTATAAGAGTATATTAGAACTAATACAGCCTATAGAAGACAAGCTAAGAGCTGCAGTCTTATATTTGCACATATCATCTAAAATGTTAAGAAGCAAATTGTTACTAAGACAACAGTGTAGAAGTGCATATCAGACGTGTGTATAAGACATGTGTATAAGACAAGCAAACATAGCATATGTATAAGATGCTTAGAGCGTATACTGTTTTGTATAAAACAAATTGAAAGCGTACTATGGATGCGTGTATAAGTGGTGTGTATAAGAGGTGTATAAGAGTATATTAGAACTTATACAGCTTGTAGAAGGCAAGCTAAGAGCTGCAGTCTTATATTCGTACATATTACAGACACAAATTGTTAATATAATGATTTAGGAATGTTTGTCTGTAAAATGTGGATAAATAAAATAATATATATAAATATAAGACTAATAAAATCATTTAGGAATTTTTGTCTCTAATATGTACAAATATAAGACTGCATTAGAGCTTATAAAAATGCATATAAGACGCTCGTACATTTCAATATACTATTTAAATAAATCATATTTTATGTACAAAATATTGTAATATGAAGTCTAATAATAATTTTTGTAAATATATATGTAAAAAAAATAAAAATAAATAATTAAAATATTATTGCTTATACAAATGACTTATGTGGTATATAAGTGCATATTAAAGAATGAATATATGTAAATAGATAAATGTACATGCATATATCGGAATCATTTACAGCAGAGCAATATGCGTGATTATATTGTATATTTATCTATATAAGACATATATATGAGAGGATATTAGAGCTAACACAAATATATCTTTATATAAGACATGTATATAGACTATATAAGACATATATTTGAGAGGATATTAGAGCTTACACAAATATATCTTTATACAAGACATGTATAAGACCTGTATAAGAGCCGCAGCAGTTTGTCAAACAAAAACCCACAAAAATGTCAACCCAGAAAAAAAAAAAAAAAAAAAAAAAAAAAAAAAAAAAGAGGCAAAAATTAACTAAAAAATGCCCAATGAAAATATTTTAAAATATAAAATATTTGCATATTTTTTAATGCAACCGATACTCCCCCTTCATCTACATAAAAAGTTAAATGTGCCAAATATATTTTGTATAGCTCAAAAGACACATGTTCTGCAGCATGTTTACAGTTTGGTTACACGATTCTTAAAGTTTCATAGCTATGCAATTTAGGTTTACCTGAGAATTGTTTATAGCCGCCGAGTATTTTGTGCTTCCACCATTTGACAATATTGCCCGCCATCTCTGCTGTTTTTTATTTATTTATTTAAGGCGTCTTCTTCTTGCTTTTTGCAACAACAATTTCGGTTGTTGTTGGTTTATTTGGGTTGCGCTTTGCTTTGTTCAGCTGGCTATTTACGAGCCTGTGTAGCGACTGTAACTGTAAATGTTGCGTTGGCCAAAATGTTTTACGGCCTTTGTGGGTGGGTGGGTTATCCTCGGCGAGTGCTCCGCGTTGCTGCTGCTGCTGCTAAGACTAATACACTTGCTCTCAGGTGCCACAACGCAACGTAGGTGGCGACCTTAATTTGTATTTGGCATTATTCTGTTTGTGCAGAGGGGGGGCGGTGAGCGGATGCTTTTGGGGGCGGTGTGCTTGGCGTTAAGGCTAGATCGTAAAACTTTTTACAGCCTTGATATGCTGCATTTTAGTTGAATTTTGCGCATATTGTGCGACCAGTTCCCTCTCGCTCACACTCGCACAGTCTCTCTGTCTCCCGCTCCCTCTATTTTTGTCGTGCGTATGTTTTGGGTGTGTGTATCTTGCAGATACTTTTTGACGTAGCGCGCGTAATTTTAATTGTAAATTTGTTGTTGTTGTTGTTGTTGTTACTTGCGCGACGCGACGTAAATAACTTGGCGAATGAACGACAACAAAAATTACAACAACAACGACGACGACGACGACGGCGGGCCAACAACAATAACTGCAAAATGCTAAAGCGCAAAACACGATTTGTATTTCCAAATGCGAACAGCGACGCTGACTGAGACGGCGACAGCGACAGCGACTACGACTGCGGCGGCAACTTTTTGGGGTGTAATTGTTGTTGTTGTCGTTGTTGTTGTTTATGTGGTTGTTTTTGTTTGCGGGGCGGTTTTATATTTAACGGCACTTGCTGTTTGCTGCACACAATGCACAGACGAAATAAATTTTCAATATTTTTTTGTTTAGTTGTAGTTTAACGCTTCTCGTAAACACTTTCCATACCGGTTTTCATTCACTTGGCACACAAATTTTCAGTCAAATGTTGTGTTTATTTATGATTTGTTAAGGACGCACGTTTGTTTGCCCGCGTATTTTCCAGAATAGTCACAAAACGCGATACGTATCTCAATCTTGAGCAGATACACGACCAACTCGATGCGCGTACAGAAACGAACTGAACATGCGAAACACAAAACGTTGCCTTTGGACTTGTACCAAAAAGTGGTACGAATTGAAGAGAAGAGCGAAACACAAAAACATTGACTCTCTTTGGCTGTTGTCGCTCTGACAGTTAACAGAGCAAAGAGCTAAGAGTGCAACGCATGGAAACGAAACGCAGCGCTCTGTTATCTTTTGCTGTAACAGCAATCGCTGCTGTTCTTGTTGGTGTAATAGAGCAAGCGTAGCTTCGACTGCTGTTAAGCGGTACATACAGACATATGTATATGTAAGGTTGATGTTCACACATGCCTAGAGTTACAACAACAGTCAAATGCTTAGCATGCTTAAGAGCGGGCAATTAAGAGTTGCTATTTGCTCTTTACAATTAGTTGTGGGCATTATGCCCTGTAACTAGGCTATTCGAAATAGAGTATTTTGAATGTAATATAGAATGAAGTACGTCTTTATGCTTATAATTTTATATATGCTTGTATAGATGTCTATAGATGTATGTGTTTTATTGAATACATTCTTTTATTCGAAATTTGATTGTTTTTTAATTTGAAGGCTCAGCGGTCAGGTCTTTCAGTTTTTGGGCTTCTGCGTAGAGCAGCTCTGACGTTGTTGTTGTTGTTGTTGTTGTAATATTGCCGCCTGCTGTGCTCGACATCGGGGCAATTACCCAACAGCAGCAACAGCAGCAGAAGCCGCCAAGAACTTGCCCCAGCTCCAAGACTCAAAGCCCGACGATAATAACAGAGCAAGCAGAATCCTGAATTACGCTGCAAATTCACTAAAAAAAAAAAAATGAAGAAACGAAAAGAAATAAAAACAAATGAGTGGAAAAAAAAGGGGCTCTGCCTGGCAAGTGGAGAAGCTGCCGTCGTCGGCAACCGGCGGCTTTGTGCGTCCAGAGGCCTCAATCCTAAGACCTGCGGCTGCGGCCGCTGTCGCCGTCGCAGTTGCTGCCGCGGCACCAGCTTCGACACCGTAAACGTTCCGCATTCGTATAATGGCGCTGTAATTGAAGAAGAACACGCGATCGCAGCGGGACCCGCAAAAGGAGCAGACGCCCTCTCCCGCTCACACTCTGTATTCCCAAGCGCTCTCCCTCTCTCTCTCTCTCTCTCTCTCTCTCTCCGTCTATCTAACAGGCAGAAAGCAGCGGAAGGGTTTCTTCAGAGTTCTTTTGGTTTTGGTTTACTTTCCTGCAGCGCCTTTGTTCTGGCTTCTTTCAGCGTCATCGCCATCACCATCATCATCATCATCATCAGTGCTGATTATCATTGTGATGCTCATCATCGGCATCATCAATGATCCGTCTTAATTTCATGTATTTTTTTTTGTATAATTTTTGCTGCTACTACAAGCATCTCCCTCTCTCCTCTCTCCCCGCTACTCTCTCCCTCTATCACCTACGGGCATGCGGGCAATTTTCGATTGTTCCCCTACGCTCAGTTAACCCACTACAGCCTTTTGATTGATGTCGCTCCAATGTCTGCCCAAACCCTGCCCAGTTATTGATTTATGTTTTATATGTTCTGTTAAATTTCGCACAATTTTCGCAATGCGTTTGACAACAGTTGATGAACATTCTGTTCGTCCATGCGCTGTCCGCTCTTCTCTCTCCGCTCTTCTCTCTCCCCTCTCCACTGTCCGCTGTCATATGTCGCCATTGGCCTCTGCTGCCTCTGCAGCCTCGCAAATGTAATTACCCAAAACGGGCGTAAAATGTGGGCGTGTCTGAGTGGATGTGCAGCTGGATAGGTCATGGGCAAGGCATAGAGTTTTAGCACTCCCTACAGAGAGGGAGAGGGAGGGAGAGGGAGAGACGGGCAGTGTACTTCCTACTCCTATCGATGCTGGCCATGGCAACTGTCACTCTAATTGACATGGGCTCTGCAGGACTGGAAGGGATTTCGACTGTCACACATGTGTTGCTGGCGTGGATGAGCCACTGGACGCTTTACTTGTTGATGCCACTTCATTAGGCTAAATGACATTTTATAATTAGTTTTCGAAAGAAAATTTGCTCTGAGGAAAACCCGATAAGATCAAATTAATTAATGGAAATAAATTAATAGCTAGATAAATATATAAGAAAGCTTTAGGAAAAATACTGTAACAAATATAGAAATAAACAAAATATATAAAGAAATAAAAGTAATAAAAATTAATAATTTGAAGTTTCTAGATTATGAAAATTGCATAGAACGGCGCTATTCTAATGAGTGACAAAAAGAGAGAGAGAGCATAAGGAGCTGCAACTTATGCAGATTGAAAAAGAATGTAATGAAAATAGAACAGAAAGGGAGAGAGAGAGAGAGATGAAGAGATATCGCATGATATACATGCAAATTCAACTATAAATGTTGCTCTCTTACTCTTTTACCTAAATTTATGTTAATATTGGAAGAGCGAGCGAGAAGGAGCAAAAGACAAACAGCATTAGTCTGAGCAGCAAAAAAGTTTTATTACAATGATAATGAAACATAAAGCAGAAATGTGGGAAGATAGTAAGAGAGATTATGTCAAGTGAGAGTAAGTAAAAAATAAAATATAGCAAAAGGGCAATGAAAATAGAGAGCGAAACAGAGTGTAGCTAACAATCAGCTAAAGCAAAAATAATAGAGAGATCGATAGAAAGAGAGAGGGCGAGAGAGAGAGAAATATATGCAGAAATAAATAGTATATAAAAAATAATTAATAATAATAATTTAAAAAATATATATATATAATTATATGTAACTGTGAAATAGTAAAAAAAAATAATAATAAAACCCAACAACTCTTAACAATATTAAATAATCTTAGTGCTATGAAAATCGCAACCCAAATAAAATTCAAATCTCTCATAATGAAAATGACCTGAAAATTGTTTTTTTTTTTTAATAATGGCAAAAAATCGCCAGCGAAGTCACACAACACTTGGTAAACTCGATGGAATCATGTAAGAGGTTATAAACATAAAGGAGATCATACAAAAAACTAATTTAAGTTGTTGATTAATTTGTTGATAATTTGTAGTGTTAAGTGCAGTGCACGAAATAAGCTGTGACATAGAAAAGGCCAGTTTTTTCTCATTTTTCTTTAGTTTTAAATGTTATTTCTTAGAATAGAAAAAAAAACTATCCTATGTTAGAATTAATATAGCTTTAAGTAGTTTTATAATTTTTTAACTAATTTCCATTTAGATTAAGTTGCCTAAAAGGTAACGGTACGTTGAGCTGTAAATAAACATTTATTTAATAAAATAAAAAATAAATAAAAATAAATAAAAAAAATAATGAAGTGCTTTAATATATATTGAATGACTAATAAATAAGAGCTCATTTAAATTTTTTGGATATCTTTACTTTTCTGGCTTTTAGCGGGAATACGTCTTTAAAGTGTTACTATGCCGCTGCACGAAATAAGCTGTGAGCCACTGTATATTAAATAAATAAAATAAATAATAAAATTACCGACTTCATGTTAAATAAAATTACCGATTAAAACTAGCCAGCCTAAGTAAGTTGTATGGGCCCACAACATATCTAGAGAGCATATCAAAAGTCTTTCAAGCAACAGCTAAGAACTCCTAATGAAACTTGGGCAAACGCAGATGAATCATGCGCCGCATAGATTCCACTAGCTAATTAAAGAATTCGCCTTGATTTAATGTTTGCTTGTTAAAACAAAACAAAACAACAAAAAATATCTCCACGAACATCAGAATTATTTAGTATCCACTTAAATAGCATCTACTGCTCACTACTCGATGATGTTCTTCTCACTCACATGTCGTACATTTCGAGGCTCTAATGATGCACATTCTGGTGTTTGATTTTATGATGGCTCTTCCCGAAGTTTCCAGCGTTCAATTAGTTTCGAAAAAACAACAAAAACCCCTGTGAGCTATGCAGCTTAAGTATCGAATTAGCTTTTCGAGAAGAGCTGAGAAGAACAACAACAACAAAAAAAAAACTGAAAACTGTCTTGCCTTGTTTTCAATACTTATCTGGCTGGCATCGTGTTCTCTTTGGCATCGTTAATCTCGCCATAAACTTGCCGAGCCGCAATTTTGAAGGGCCTAATCGTTTGATGATAAACCTCTGGACACGAAACTCTCTTGTAACTTGTGTGACTGAGCATCGTAAAATCAAAGAAAGGCGGCCAAAAAATCAGCCCAAAATAAAAAGCTCATAAAATGCGCCAGCAAATCGAATGGCTTCATTTTGTAGACAATTTTTGATATATGTGGATTGCTTACTTCCTCTCTCTCGCTCTCTTTCTCTCTCTCTCTCTCTCACTCTCTTTCTGTCTCTATTATATAGATTTTTCTTTAACCATTTCGGTCTTATAAGCAACAATTGTTCGTTGTTCGCAATCGCCTGGAACAACGTGAAGAATAATTTTTTTTTTATTTTTATTTTATTTTTGTATTATTTTTTTTATTATATTTTCTATTTGAGTAGGAGTTGCTTGCATTTGCTTAAATGAGCGCGAGGCGCGTTTATCAAAATTAATTGGAAATGTTTTTTTTTTCTTTTCGATATTTAACGACTTCTGCGTAAAAGTCATTTTGGAAAATGAGGCAGCGACATCAAAAGGAGACACGAGCTGCACATGTGCAGCCCAAAGAGATAGCCTCTCTATCACTATAGCCCTCACTCACTCACTCTCTCTCCCTCTCTCTCTCTCACTCTCTCTGTCTCTTTTTTGGATATATTTTGAGTGTTGCTGCGGCTCGGCTGTCACTTTAATGATCTTACAATATAATTTCCTGTCAAGTGCCAGCCGGATGACCCCAAACAGACAATTCATAATTATTTTTCATCATTTGCTTATAGGCGCCCCCAACGCAGCCCCCCTCCCACTGCATACCCTCTCTCATTCTACGTAGGCTCCAGCGACGACAAGTTGATTTGAATATTTTTATGACAGTCACATAAATATTTATGAGCAGCACTTACAACCAAGTTAATTTATTTAATAGTTGCACTGTGCACAATGTTTCGACTCAACATTTTTACGAGTATCAAAAGCAGCACATAAAATATAAATATAAATATATATGTACATATATATATATGTATTTTTTATAATTTTTGTTAGTCTCTTCCTCCAACAGTTTTTAATGAGCAACGCACACACTCAGACATGGCGCAATCTATATCTATATCTAATTTATGCCCCGCTCATAATTTATTGAAAATATTTTGTGCTTTTTAAGTTTTCTTGTTTAATTTGTTGTTTCACTCGCTTGGCTGCACCCAACAAAATATATAAATAAAATGCACGAATTGTTGATCATTGAAAATATGAAAAGAAAACAAGACAACAAAAAAAATAATAGAGAAAAAAAATCTTATTGAAATTAACGAGAATTCGTTTGCTTGGGCAGGAAGCCAATGAAGTGTGCGTAGCTGATTGGAAATTTTATTTTGATTTTCAATCGGGCATAAACATTCAATTTTTGGAATTGATAATATTTTCAAGGCAATAAACGAAAGAAATACACTTGTACAATATACAAAAGAAATAAAGTTCTTTTTAAATAAATAAAATGCAAACGATGCGTAAAATAAAATAATTAATTTTTTACGAGCTTAGAAATGAATAAATTGTGAACTTATGCTAGGCTGTGATTACCCGATTTGGAAGTTTCTTATGGAAGCTACAGCGTTTGGGCCACACATATTATCTCTCTCTCTCTCTCTCTCTCTCTCGTGCCTTTCTCTTTCTCTCTTTGATCTACACAACATCAACTTTCTTTCCTTGATACTCAACATCTAACATAATAATTAAGTGTTGTACTCTTCACAATTGTTGGAGCTACACAAACATATTTCTTGAAATCTATTATAGACCTGAAGCCACATGCTCTCAACTAAATATATATTACATTTGCGCTATAAATTATAGAGGGAGAGAGAGAAAGGGAGCGAGCGAGGCGCCCATTTGTGGCCAAGCTAAACTGTAAAGAAAAATCAAAATCATTTTTTAAAGTGCGGACACAAAACAGTGCAAGGCGTTGCCACAGTCACAGCCAGGCAGCCAGGCAGTCAGCCAGGCAGTCAGTCAGTCAGCCAGGTCGAGTGGCCCAACCCAAAGCCAAAACTCAAACTCAAACTCAAACCAATGCAGACTGTGAAAACTTCAAAACCGTGGCCCGCAGCCTCCAGTCGCCGGGGCATTATCTGACTGTCATGGATAATGATCAACCGTTGGCCACCGCCTTTGCCTTTTAATTAAACGCTGAAGCCGCAGTCGCGGCGGATCAGGCCGTAGAGGAGTCTTCCAATTGAGTCGGTGAGTCGTGCAACGCGTCGGCGCTGACTCTTTGACGCTTTTCATTTCGGTGTCATACAAACCGAACAGGCAGCAATGAAGCGAGCCAGCGAGACAGGGATATGATAAAGCTGGGGCATGCCACACAACACAGACAGCCATGCCGCTAGCCGACTCTCATTCAGTCATTGCCTCATTGTCCATGCGCACATCACTCAACGGACACGCAGCAGAGAACCCCCTAGTTGAGTGTATGTATGTATGTGTGTGTGTGTGTGTGTGTGTGTGCCTCTCCATAGCCCATACATAGCCCATCCATATTCATCCATCCAACCATCTGTCTAGCTGTCCATGCCCAAAGTCTTGAAAATCAATTTTCTGCTGCGTTTCAAAAGTTTTTCTTTGTGGCACATCTTTCGTCATTTTTTTTATTAAAAAAAAAAAAAAAAGAGAAACCAAAAAAAACGCAAATGAATATAAAAAATGTTAAATTTTTAAACGTAAAAAATTGATTTGTTGTGCAATGCGAGACAGACAGACAGACTGAAAGACAGACGGACAGATAGAAACTGCGAGACAATGCCAACACTTTATATGACCATTCCCAACATATGACCCCCCACAACATTGTTTATGAAGCTTATTCGTAATATTTCGTGAAGACCCCCTTTTGAATATGTGCTAATGAATAATGAATAGCATTGAATGTGTTCGCAATAGCTACGTATGGAATATCAATTTTAATCAAGTTTTGATTTTCAATATTGTAAAAAAAGTATTTTAATTAAATAAAATGAATGTAAATAAAATATAATAGAATGATATAATAAATATTAAATAAATATTTTTGATTAACAAAAGAAATATATTTGTTAAAAATAAATCATACAAATTTAATATCTATATTTATAAATTAAGAATGAATTAATCAAATATTTATAATTTATATCAAACATATTAAAAGCTTATATTAAGCACGAAAAAAGTAAATGGGTCAAGTAATAAAATTTTTATATTTTCCACATAATGCAACCTTTCGTTTTCCTTACAATGAGCTTATATTAAATATATGAAATATCTTAAGATCTAAACAAACAAGGCTTTGGACTATATACAAATTTATGAAAAATTTATTAAACATATGAATATACAGCTGCGAAAAAAAAATAGCAGCACTTTGAATTTCAAAGTTTAAGAAGTTCTCCTGGCTACATTTATCAATGGATTGGTCTGCAGATTACTTTTATTAAAGCAGAAAAATTTTAATTATTGCCACAAAAAAGAATTTTCATCAAAATATTCAACGTTTTTATGTAATTCAAAAAATGCTGAAAAAAGTCGAAAAAGCGACGAAAGAACAAATAGCACAAATTATCATTTTGCGCTAAAAATTATTTTTAAAAATAAAAATAAGTTAGCAACTTTATTTTATAGTTAATAATAAGTGAAAATAATAATAATCCTTAAGTTTAGTATTTAGTTGTGTTGCCCTAATTGGATATGGATATGGGCGGATGACAAAAAAAAGTTTCTGAATCTAAATCAACTAATATAAAGATGATTTGGGTAGTCGTTCTTGAGTCCTGGGCTCAAATTCTCCTCAAACAATGCCAGGACATGGTTGATTCCATAGCTAGGCGTTGTGCAGCCATAATAAAAAAATAAAAATAAAAATACCAAAAATTAATATTAAAATATCAAATATAGTATATTGTACATATGAATGATCAAAGTATGAAAGCTGTTGCTCTGCAGTGCATCCAAAAAAAAATCTACATCTTTTTTTAGTAAAATTTTTAATAAAAATATTAAGTAATTCTATAATATATAAATATAGGTATATGTATGCTATTTTCTTTAGCATTTACTCAAGTGAAAATCAGATATTGCCTTTGCAATCTACAAAAGCTCTTAGAGTTCTCGCATTAATTATTTTCGAATTACAACTTAATTGCTTTAGCTACACACTTAGTTGTAAGCGATGAATCATTATCATATTTCGTTTTCATAACTACTTAAAAGCGCCCCCCTTTGACCCCCGTTCCATGTATTGTTTTTGGGCAGCCGCCTCTGGTTGTCTCTACACTTCGTGTTTTGTATTTTTGTATTCATTTTTTTTTCTTGTCGGTCTTTTGACTGGGCGTTAATGACTTTTGCGGCTGGTCGTGTTTTTTATTCATCTCGGCGAAAACCAGACAGATTTTTTTCTCCTTGCCGACAACCGACAGAAGACAAAGCTCGCTTTTTGTTTTACGCTTGGGAAAGAGAGTCAAAAAAAAAAAGAAGAATATATAAATAAAACACGCTGTGGGGCTAGCCTGAAGATGTTTTTTAATAAGTTTTAATAGCCGTTGCTACAGTTTGACTAATTTCAATTGTCCAAAAATTAATTGACAGAGACCAAAATCAACAGAGTCTGAGACTCGACTCAATTGCAATTATTTGTCGTTGCTGTAAATCTTAACTTGATACACCCACGACTGAGTCTTCCATATGCCACACACTGGTTGCTGGTTGCTGCCCCTGCCCATATCCCTACCCACGCCCCTATCTCATATGTTAATAGCCTTATGCGTCACTTGCATCCTGGCGCACTGCAATCCGCCAGACGTTTTCCTTGCCTGCGTGGGCGTATCCCCCTTTGGCTGGCCTGACGGCTGTCCCGACTCTTGCCTTGCGGCTTTCTGATTTATAACATTGTTTACACGGCACGCCAAAAATTTGATTTACTAGCCTTCCCTGCTGGCCACACATGGGCCCATTTGATTGTCATAACTCAAGACTCACGCATGCGCACAGTTCTCCAAATGCATTCCAAGTGCCGAAGCTGATGATGAATAATGAAGACATATGCATGCATCGGAACATATCTAGAGGTGTTGTGATGTACGTTCAAAATGTTTATGTGTCATAAGATCTTATTTATGTGGTAGATACACCCTTGCTTATACTTAATATACCCTTACCTACATATGTATATTGGTAAACCTCACTGATCTGTGAACACAGCTGGAGCCATGATGAAAAGAGTTTAATTTGATTATTACTTGTTAAGTTATTTTCTCTAATTTATATTAATGATCATAAAAGTTGTCCTATTTCCTTTCCTTTCATTCTGAAAGGATATACCTGGCTGGTACTATTTGTGGATTTAATTTAAAAATAAATTAAAAAATAAATACATTTTTAAGTATTCTTATGTATTGTTCCAGCAAGCAAAACAAGTAAACTTATTGCTTTGAGTTTCTAATTCTAGCTTCTCTCTGAGAGCATAAGTAAAAATTTATGTATTCCCTCTCAAAGATAGTTTCTCACTTTCAAAGAGTATTTATTTTGATTATTTGTAAGCTAAATGGATAGACATAACATTTGAGAGGCTTCGCCCTCACAAGTGTCTAACCTTACATATTATATCATAATTGTCTCGCATACTAATACAGCTCTTACTACTTTTAAATTGAGAAATTAGTAGGGTTGTCGAATATTTTTAAAATATCGTATTGATGATATTTTAAGTTTTGAAAAAATATCAAAATGATATTTGATATTCAACTTTTAAAATATCGATATATCGATATTTTGATATATTTTCAACAACCCTAGAAATTAGCATTTGAATATAACAAATTTTTGGTTTTTATCTAAATCATAAATAACATTTAATTAAATAAATTAATAATATATCAACTTATTGGCTTTAAAGGCTTCACATAATATATAATGCATAATATATAATATTTAAATTTCTTAAATTATAATATTGTTATTTTACACCTAGAGATCGTTGCGTTCTTATGGCTGGATAGACAAATAGATAACAGCTGGATATAGATTTAGATTATATACATATGCCTTATGCTAAATATTTGCCAGGCTTATTTCATTCTGAATTCGCATTTCCCATTTTGATTAGAGATAAAGGCATGGATTTCAACTCTTTTAAAAAACCTTTAGACTAAATGTATGAATAAGATAAATCTAAGCTGCTAAAATTTCCAAGTTTCCAAAATGTAGTTAATATATAGAACACATGTTAGTCTTGGCAGCATTATCAACTGACAACACACACCAAAGTCTTCTTTTGGGCCAAGTAACTGACCAAAATGAAAGCCCTTTTCCTTGCTTTGCTCTTTCATTTCCATATGCCTAAACACACACACATGCACGCAGCGTTGCATTTGGTTTTTGACGTTGTTTGGCTGAGTAGAAAAGCAACTTGAAAGCTCTCACTCGAACAGCAATCGTTAGCTGGAGCATAGCAGGAAATGTACGAGTTTCCGCAAGGAGCGCTCATGCATGTGTGTATGTGTGTGTGTGTGAGTGAAGAGTGCCGGCAGAGCAGTTGTGTTGCTTGCATCCGTTGCAATGCACACACACACACACACATACACACACACACATGGATAGAGTGAGAGAGCCCGCACCCAGTTGCCGACTGCTAGATGCAGATAACAGGCATATACGTTGTCAAGATTTGCTTTGATGTCTTTTTCATTTACCGACTGAATCGAAGCGAACCCGAACCCCACAGCCGAACGCTATCGTTGCGGGACGAGCGAGGGGCGACTGAGTTTTTGGGTGCGGCTGCTCTTTGTGTCCATCTCTGTGTGGGTTGACAACAATTAAAATGTGACGGCCTGCATTGGCACGAGGCAGAGCCGAAGAGGGGCGATGCGGCGTCATAGCTGCGAACTTAAGTAGGTAGCAAATACATTTATGTACAACAACAGCAACAACAACAGCAACGGTAAGAATGAGCTTGGCAAATCTCTTGCGTGCTCTCTCGTTCTGCCTCTCCTTCGCTCTAAGCATTTCAATTGGCTTTGTTGCTGAACAAGAAATAGCCTCTCCCCCTCTTCAAAGCATTTGCTTTGAAGTTGAGACCGTCTCTCTAACTGTACATTTATCTGTGTCTCTTTCTCGCTCTCTGCTATATTTTTGGACCAATTTTATTAGCAAAGGGTTGGCCGAACGCGCGCTTTGAAGTTCAAGTATAGCGACTGAGCATTAATATTTCGATATACATATGTATGTATGTATATATTTATATATATATATTTATTTGTATGTTTATATAAATACGCATGTGCACATCAAACATGAATACACGAAGCGTCGTCAAGCGTCACAAATTGAAATATCACATAAATTTGCCATGCCGGCCGTCGCGCTTTGTAATAAAAGTAAATAATAATTTAATAAAAGCCGCAAAAAGCATTTAACGCTCGACGGCAAAGAACAAAGGCAAATACAGCCAAACAGCCAACAACAGGCAACAACTAAGGCCAAAAGGCCGCCGACAACAGCTGGCGATTGGCGGATGGCGGATGGCGGATGGAGATGCCGATGCCAATGCCGATGCCGATGTAGATGGAGATTCAGATATACACTATAGTGCAGCACCTCATGCCTTCACATTCGAGGAGCGTGCGAGCGCCCTCTATGTGTCAGTCATTCAAGTGGCTTTTAAACGCCGCCGCCACCGCCACCGCTGCCGCCGTCGCCGTCGCGCATGCGCTCTGCTAGCCCATTGCCCAGTTCGCCTCCTGTGTGGTGGCGGTGGCTGGGGACCGCTTCAAATTGATTTGAACGAGCGCAAAAGCTTTGGACAGTTGATAAGAGCAAGCCGACAGCAAAGTTTTCGCACGGGTGGCGCGGACATCCACAAAGACAGCCAGACGGACGGACAGACCTCAGAAGAGACTCGGACCAGTCAGCTAGCCCAGTCAACTGTGTGCTGGATGGCGGCACATCAAAAGCTGCAGATCAGAGACGCCTTCGGGCCAAGCTGAAATGAGCACACATGCACAGCGCAACAGCTCGAAGAGGAGGCGGAACACACACCACACACACATGCAAGCACAGAGTGAGTCTCTCTATAAGCTAGCGCGGGCGATCGACGCGATTCAGTGCGTCCAGCTGCTGCTGGGCTAATCAAGCCAGCTCATCGCACATTCATTGCAATGGCTTTAACAGTTAGCTGAGCGGACACGTGGCCAATGCTCATTTGATTGACGAAAGGAATGTGCAGAGTAAATAATTAATAATCAATTACGATTGAATAAATTTCTGTTATTTCATCACGTTAATTAGGAATTTCAATAAATAGCAATTGCATGTTTTTTAGTCAGTTAATGAGTTTGAAAGAGGTGAGGAAATGGATTTATGAAAATTTAATTGCTAATATACAAATATGTATTATATAATAATAATTTTAATATATAAAATATTTATAAAAAAAAGAATTCATAAATAATAATAAAAATATATAAAAATAATAATAATAATAATAATAAAATAATAATAATAATAATAATAATAATAATAATAATAATAATAATAATAATAATAATAATAATAATAATAATAATAATAATTTGAATATAAATATATTTATTTATTTATTTCTTTATTTATTATTACTAAGAATTAATTCTAAATAACAATTTTCTTTTAAGTCTTCAGGCAGTAAATATAATATTAACATTATACTTTAAATACAATGTATATGGTAAAAAATATTTTTTTTAAATTTATATGACATAAAAAAACTTTTAAAAAATTTAAAAAATATATATATATATATAAATTTACAAAATTATACATTTAAGAAAATCGTCTACTTGGTTTATGTCTAATACATTTTCCTTGTAAATTTATTTTATTGAAATTAAAATTTGCAGAGCAAAAGAAAAGTATTAGACATAAGCAAAAAATTTGTTTATACACGAAAATATTGTTCACTCATTGAAGAATTAAGTATAACGAATAAAGAAGCATAAAATATATAATATATGCATACATATATAATATTTATATGCACTTCTTAAATCCTTTTATTCAATTCCCATAAAATTCTCCTTTCAAAACACAGCATTAAAACCTATTGCGCCTGTTACACATGAGAATCACATAGTAGAGCGCTATTAAATAATGCATTTTATTCATTTCAATTCATTAATTTTTAATTCCAGAATAGCTTTCATAAAGGTAGAGCAGACTTAGTTTATATTTACTACAAAAGAGCAAGCTAAAAAGTTGAAAAGTTGACAAGTTTTAGTTGGGAATATGCAACTAGGATATACCCTATAACTAACCTAGAGTTGCCATGATAAGCATTCAAATAAAGTTTGACATATAATAGATTGATTTTGAAGTAGTTTTATGTTTCCGCTGAACTTTTTACAGGGTATCTTCTAGTGCAACATTTCGTTTCGTTTTTAATTTGACTTCTCACATGTCCTCTGACTTTTTGCTATGTTGTTTTATTTTTGTCTGCTGCAGCAGCTGCTGCTGTTTTGTATATATTTTAATTCAGAATTTCTCCTCTTTTTTTTGTAAACTGTGAACATTTATGCAAATTTTGTTGTTGTTTTTGTGTGTCAACAGAAATCTGTGAGCCGGCAGTGGGCAGCGATCGATAATGCAAATGGGGACAACAGCTGGCGATGTTTTTTTGCGTTCTTTTTTTATTTTTGACTGTATCTGTGCGCTGGTCGCACCGAGCTCAAATTTAATGCAACCTGAACTTAAATTTGAGTATTATGAATTTTAAATATGGCAGCAGAGAGAGAGAGAGAGGGCCCCATGGAAATCTGGCTGGCAGCATGTGCACGGCACTCTCTGGCCAGATCCTGTAAGCTCGCCCGTTCGTTTCGGCCAACGTTGTGCCGTTTGCTTGTTGCGTAACTCAAAAGTAATTAAATTGCAAACTGCACACAATGGAGCATGCACACACAGAGAGAGGGAGAGAGAGTGAGGCAGGGGTAGAGATTTGTAGCATGTGCGTGGGATTTGGCCAGGCAAAAGTCAAGTGCTGCAGCTAGTACAAAGTGTTGAAAGGGAATGAAGCGCACAGAGCAACTGGCAACATGTTGACAGCATTCCCCCTTGGCCAGCTGCCTTGTCCATGTCTGGGGCAAAAAGTTATAGTTATGATGATTGTTGATTTACAGTTTAAAGTTCTAGTTGCCGTGCCGTTGCCGTTGCCCGTTGCCGTTGCCGTTGCCATGCTCCCTTTGTGGCCGCATGTAGCATGCAATTAATTTTGTAGCTTGTACTTCAAAGGCGCCACAAGCCGCTGCAAGTTGCCACCGAAAATGAGGGGCAGCTGTGGCAAGGGCGTTGCCGTCGCTGTCAATGGGCCTTTGATGCTGCCATTGCAGCGCCCTTCCTGGCCTCAGTTGCATTTGTCGCCCGCCGCCGCTGACAGGCGCGCTAATGGTCGGAGCAAACGGGGCCTCCGGCTTTTCGATCTGTTCTGTTCCCAGCGGTAATCCGAGAACATTGGTATGTCTGTGCGCTTCACTGCATTGCTGTTGTCAAAGTCAAGTCTCGACTCTTGGTTTCTTTTCGCTTGCGGTTGACAGCGGTTGACATCTCTGACGCAGGCAGAACTCCTTGCGGCCCACCTTGCCAGGTGTGCTGCGACCTTCGCACGCAAAAAGTGCTCTGATCTAAGTCAGATTTGTATTACTCTGTCTATTAATAAGATATGCTGCACATACAGCGCTTGCGGTTGCCCCCCTTCACCCTATGCCAGCTGCATATCAAATTCCTGCAGAGATCTAACCAAAAATATGCGCATAAAAAGGCTTCGGGACTAAGAGCTGAATGGCAGCTGAAAAGTCAGTGGCAAGCGCTGGCTTTGCCTTTGCTGGTGCCTTTGCCTGTGGCACATAAGCGTGCAGCATAATTACACTTTTATTAACATGCAACAAGAAGGAAGCCAACTGAATAATTGCCCCAGCTGTGGGCTAGCAGCTGTGCCACCCAAAATCCCTAGTCGTAGCCAAAACCCACTTCTGCTCTTATTTCCACACGAGCTCTAACTCCTTGCCCCGCCCCCTAACGCTTTGTGTGCGCCTCTCTATGCATGGCTTGAATGTTGAATGCAAACAGGTGCCGTAACAGGCAGCGACTCCTCCTACTCCTCCTCCTCCTCCTCTTGGTCTGTGCACCCAGCCCCAGTCCCAGCTTTGGCCACAGCTAGTCCCAGCTGCATCCGTCGCAACGCATCGCATGGCATTCACATCCTTTAGAGACACTTGAGGCGCACTCGGCTTAAATGAAGTGCACACGCCGTCATGCACATCAAAGCGCGCCGACAGACGACGCCGCCGCTGGGGCAGCTAATTAGACACGCCTCCATTGGCATCGCCGCCCGTAATTAACATTAACTGTTACTCACACTTGAATGCTACCCAAAAAAAAATTATATATATTAAAAAAACAACTCACTGATTTTTTGTTTTTTGTCTTCTTTAATAATATCCGCTGGCGGTTGTTGTTTTTTATGCTTTGTTGCACAAGACAAAATCGAGGCGAACCAAAATCAAAATAAATAAAAGCAGCGATCGAAAATAATGTTCATTTCGATTTATACGCTAAATTAAGGTGCTACCAGCTAGAGTTGATCATTAATTTTACTACCCTGTACTCGAAGCGTAAATGGGACTTTAAATTTGTATGGGAATTGTGAAAGAAATTTTTTGTTGTATGCAATATTTCTTTATAATTGTCCCTATATCAGACTTTTGCGAAACTTAAGTACGTAAATAAAAATTATAACTAACCAAAATTTATGTTTAAAATAAATTTTGAAAACAAGCGTAAATTATTAAAAATAAAAAATAATTATTAAAAATAACATAAAATAAAAATAACAAAATAATAATAAATAAATAAGTTTAAGCAGAACATTAACTTCATAAATAAATAAAATAATATACAAAAATAATAATTTAAAACCCTTTACAAAATTAAATTTGAAAAAAAAGAGTTAGACACAGTCTAAAGAAAATATAAATATAAATTAAATAAATAAATAAATATAAAGCCTTAAATTTAAAAAATCTTTAATTAAAAAGAAAATAGAAAACATAAATAAAAAATATCTTAAATCAAAAATCAAAAAGTAATTTAAAAATATAATAAATTAATAGAATTTAAATAAAACCAATTTAAAAATAATAAAATAAAATAATAAATAATTGAAAAGAAAATAAAAAACTTAAAAAAGAAATATCATAAATCGAAAAGTAATTTAAAAATATGATAAATTTAGAATTTAAATAAAACCAATTAAAAAATAAAATAAAAATAATCAGAATAAAATAAAAAGAACATAAATAAAAAATATCATAAATTAAAAAGTAATTAAAAATATGATACATTTAGAATTTAAATAAAATCAATTTAAAAATAATAAAATAAAATAAAAATAATTGAAAAGAAAATAAAAATTAAAAAAATAAGAAATATCATCAAAATAAATTGAAATATAAATAAATAATATAAATAAAACCAATTTAAAAATAATAAAATACAATAAAGAATAAATTAAAATAAATTAACCTCAAATATAAAATTTACATTAAAAAAAAAATAAATAAATAAAGATCAAATAAAAACATGGATAAAAAGAATAATAAAACAAATTATAATATAATCTAAATAAACATAAATTTAAAATATAAAATAAATAAAAATATAAATTGTAAGAAATTAAGAACAAGCATTTTCAAAATAAATTTTAAGATTAAAAAGTCACTAAAATTTCTGTTTCATTTTAAATAAAAATTTGTTTAGGCTTTCAGTATTTAGTAAACTATACCAAATTACGACAATTTAGCAGCTTTGCAGGGCTCAAATTGACAGCATTTGACAGTAGCATTCAAATATATAACACATATGTACATATGTATATGGTATATGGATTGTGCTTTTCTGTTCTCCAATAAATCGTTCAACCTTCAATCAATCACTTAATAGAATTACTAAAATAAAACTCTCACAACAGGAATTTCATTTGCAAATATACATATAATATTTCTTGAAGCCTGCTTAAATATTAAATATTGAGATAAAAAATAACTATACAATTCAGCCAAAAGAAAATACAAATTGTAATTTTTCATCAAAATCCCTACAAAACATTTGATTTCGTTAAACGAACTTGACAATAAAATTAAAAATATAATTTTAACATCGAACAGTACACTTATTATCGGTAACAACTACACAAAATATCATTTCTGAACTCGTATCACGGCTAATTGCTAAGCTAGTTATGATATACATATATAATATAACAGAAAAATATACATTTTCTGGGTGCACAACCCAACACAGATGTACATAAAATCATGCTTAAATTGATGCACATATAAGAGATATTAGATACGACTAAATACATATCTTGCCAATACATATACATATATTTGTATAGTGGGTAAGGTTTGAAATCTAGAGATATATCGTAAGGTCATGCCAATCGCTAGCCATGTGGCTATAAGAACGCGTGTTTCATCTTTTCATCCTGCGCCGCTGCTTTCTGTGTGGCATAAACTCCCTGATTGACGTAGAGGTCTAGGGCGGGCACTGCAGCAGCCGGTGGTGGCGGTGTTAGATCCAGCGGAGTTGTCGAATTGCTAGACGGCGTTGTCGGTGTTGTCGAACTAAAGCTAGAGCAGCTGGAGCGCGCCGATAGCGATTGCGCCGAACGTGTTCGTCTCAACGGCTCCGTCGAGTGGCCAGTTGTACAGCTGCTTCGATCCCCATAGCTGTGCACGCGACCCACGGCCTTGAGCATGGTGCGATACGGTTGCTGTTGTTGATCCTGAGCCGCTTGACTGTGGTACGATCGTCGCAGTATACACCAAGTGACCACAAATGGCACGATTAAAATTCCACAAATACCCAACGCTATAATCAGCTGCACATCCAGGCCCTCGGCGCGCCAAAAGTTGAGCGTATTAGCATGAGACTTTAGGAAATTCGCACCACCCGTGCTTAATATCAGTTCAATGTGGCTCAGCGCTCTCGCCGATGCCTCCGAATTGACAACACTCAGACGTTTCTTCAGCTCACTCAAATGCTGTGCATAACTTTCATTTAGCGTCAGCTGTCGTATACTATGAAGCAGTGCATCATAGGCCAGCGCATCGTAGGCAACTGTTAGCGCAGCGCCTTTCTGTTGCAATCGCTTGGCCAGCACCTCCTGCTCGGCCAGTATGGGTATGGCAAGTATGGGCGTATCACCCGCAATAGACTCCCAAACGCTCAGCTGGCCGCAGCTGCTAATGAACAGCTTGACCTGCTTATGAGCTGGAAGGTAAATAAGTTTTAGTATTAATTAAGATATACTCTGTTGGAACATACCTAATATGGCCTGCTGTGGCCACCAGCTGTTGATCATTATATTTTCTGGCAACGGCTGTATAAACTCCTCTGTTTCCCATTTAAGCAAAAAATGAAATTCCTTGAGATGCGTAAAGACATCGAGCAATATGGCCAGCTTTTCGCTGGGCAACTGAGCCGTCTGCACCTCGGCACCAAGGCTCAAGTAAATGACACCACTCGATGCAGCCTCCATAAACGAAAGCACATGCTACAAACAAAACAAAAACTATAATTAATGTCTCAAAAACAATTGGCGCAAATTTTAATTACATTTGGCACTTGCAGCTGTTGTGGGTCTAGCAAATGTAAACCGCCCACTTCGACCATATTGGGTAAATAGGCGCGTGGATAATCCATAGCAGGATGCGAGTTGATCAACGCAAGGCTCAAATTCTTGCTCAAGTCTCGATAGTTGGGTAGCTCACGCACCAGCAGCTCAAAGTGATTTGAGTAAACGGATTGCTGTGAGATCAGGTGGAAAAAGCTGCAGAAGGAGAATTAATCAGTTAGGCTGTATTTAAATGCTCCATTGCTCTCTCACTTGTAGGTCAGACGCTCAAAGGTGCTCATCAGCATGTTAGCAATGCGTTGCTTTGTATTCATGCGCTCCGTGTAGGGTAAAAAGTTACTCGGATCAAGAGCAGAGGATTGAGGATTGCCAAACATGTTGTTGAGCCAAGAGTTGGCACCGGTGGGACTAATTGCAACGGTGGGCACACCATAGTAATACGCAAAACTAAAAGAGATCATAACATTTTAGACTCTTCCATATATCACCCAGCTTTCTCTCTGTCTCTTTACTCACCCAAGTAATGCATCACTAAGAAACAAATCCACGATAAGTAAATCAAATTTCTCTCCGCTCGTGATCAACTTTTGCACCTGAGCATCTGAGAGTAGCAGATCCACATTTGTGGTGCCCGCATAGATCATGCGAGTGAAGCGTTCCATAACGCTCTGAGCATGCATCTGTTCCGCCTCAAAGCTCATGCCCATATCCAGCCAATTTTGCTTGAGATCCTGATCCTCAACGCGTATCTCACGTATTCTGTAGAGTGCTGCACCCGCATCTGTCGCGGATAAGGCATGCGGACTTATCAAGGTCACCGAATGATTCTGTGGACCGGCCACCAGTTGCTGCAACAGTCGTCGTCCAAATAGATAATGCGATCTCCAGACGCTGGGCAGCACCGCCAGGATGTTGGCTCCGGTTGCATGGCTGCAGAGCAGCCAAAGCGACAACAGTTGTAGCAGACGCATCTCGTCGCAGTGCAATGAACCTCGACGTGTCCTCGGCTACGGACCAGTTTTAATTTTCCGGTTTTTGCAGCCAATTCCCTCACCCTACATCAAGCCGTTGCGGCCTTTCTATTATTATCTTTTGCTATTGCTGCTAGCGCTGCAACAAGACTTCATTGTCGCTTTAGTTGCACTTTAAGCTTAAATAATCCTACAAAGCGCTTAAGCGCATTCTTAATTAATGTAAATTAGTTGAAAAATCGCGAAATTTGTGTACAAAATACGCAACGAAAGTGAAAAGAACGGCAACAACAATAGAAGCACGAATGTGCCAGGGCGGCAAAAAATATGTGTGCCTCACCGGTGAATGACAAATGTATGCGTTATCGATGAGTAATAAGCGAACACTAAATCGATACATACAAATGTATGAATGTTTACCTGCTGCAGTGTAGCTTAACTATTTAACTCTTTATCAGCAAACAAAGCAATTACAGTAAAGAGTTTTAAGAAAGTTATTTGCAGCTGTATCTTAAATGGTAGTTACTCACAAAAACAAACTGTAAATTGTTGAATTTGGGCATAGTAATTAAAGTTCCAATTGTTTATATGGTATCCATTGTGTTGATAAAAAGAAATAACACTTGAATATCTTATTCATTTCGTTACAATAAAACTCATGAAAATTGCCTCTAGATTAATTAAGTGAATGTGATATTGCTCATCATACAAATAATATCTAAGACCGTTATAATTTAAATTATGATTTTGCGCACTTTACTCTATCTTGTATGACCTTTTATCGATAGTTATCCGCGAAATGGCTAATCGTTGGATAACGAAGTAAATAAAAATAAGAGTGGGAAAAAAACAACATGCGAATTACGAATAACAGAATGTATTAACACTGATTTGATTACTTTGTGTATGTGTGAGTCTATGTGTGTTTCTTAATTTAAAGATATATGTATTTATATACTTTTGCCAATTACCCAATTGTTAAATCACCAACAGATGTGCTAACTAGGTAGCAGCCGGCGGGGCGTCTCTACAACAACACCTCAGAAATTTTATTGGAACTGCGCCAGCGAAAGAAAAAAAAAGTGCAGCATTGAACCGATTAGAACAGCAGAACGTAGAACTCAGCACCTGACCGCAACTTATCAGAAAGTCTCTCGAGACTCGGCCCTAGGTACACTCAAGTCAAGTGTAGTTGTAACTAAGTGGCATACGGATAGGATACAAAGCACAAATTGGGGCAATAAATCACGCACATTTGTAAGCAGCGACGCCGACAGCGAACTTTACGTAATCGCACATAACGGACTACAGTTCAAAATTCCAACAACATGACAGACCAATGTGAGTTCTTCAAGGAGAAATATGCAATTATAAGCATAATTTATTCATATTATAATTAACTTAATTAATTCTAATTCCAGCTCTTGTCAATGTGGAAAATCTATTTGATTTGAATACGTTCAAGGATCGCTTTCAATACTATGCCTGGATGACGGATCCGCGTACGGTGCTGGTCTCCAGCGACCGTCTGCTGCAGGCCAAGAAAATCGTGGACAATTATCGCGCTGGCGAAGAGTCACCCAAGCTAACGCCCGCAGAAGTAAAGTACAATTTGAAGCTATATAGCTCGGCCTTTCATCCGGATACGGGCGAGCTGCAGAACTTTGCCGGTCGCATGAGTTTTCAGGCAAGTCGCGTGATAGTCAACTGCAGGTCTTCCCACGTGCACACTTATATACATATATATATATATAGCGAATTGCTTTATTCGCAGAGACTTTCACAGCTGCCAAATAATTTCTTTGTTTTGTTTTTTTTAGGTGCCTGGGGGCATGTTGATTACGGGCGGCATGTTGGCCTTCTACCGCACCGTGCCCGCCGTAGTGCTCTGGCAGTTCCTCAATCAGTCGTTCAATGCGGTCGTCAACTATACGAATCGAAATGCCAATTCGCCCACCAGTGTTACGCAGTTGGGTCTGTCCTTTGCCACGGCCACGGGCGCAGCTCTAGTTGCTGCAATCGGTTGCAAGAACTACTGGGCGAAGAGGGCGACGCCGTTGCTGCAACGCTATGTGCCATTTGCAGCTGTGGCAGCAGCGAATTGTGTCAACATTCCCTTCATGCGTCAGAACGAGATTATTAACGGCATTGATGTGAAGAATGCCGACGGCGAGATTGTCGGCCAGAGTCGCTTGGCTGCCGTTAAAGGCATCAGCGAAGTGATCATCTCCAGAATCACAATGGCAGCACCGGGCATGTTGCTGCTACCTGTCCTCATGGAGCGATTGGAGAAACTGCCAGCATACAAACGCATCAAATGGATTAATGCGCCCTTCCAAACACTCATGGTGGGCTGCTTGTGAGTAACGCATGCAGAACTTAATTTAATGACTCAAACTAATGTGGTAATTGCTTTTTGCAGCCTCTGTTTCATGGTGCCCACGGCATGTGCGCTATTCCCGCAGCAGTGCAGCTTGGATAGCAAAACGATGAGCACCTTCGAGCCGGAACTCTACAAGGACATGGTCAAGCGCACAGGTGGCAATGTGCCCGACCGCGTCTACTTCAACAAGGGTCTGTAAGGAGCCGAAGTTGAAGCCTAAAAACCGTCTGCTAGACACTTAGACAATAAATGTGTTAATTGTTGTTGCTTAGGCATTTATTGAGACGCGCAACGTATTTGTTCCTCGTTCCTTGTTCCTTGGTCATATCGGAGTAGTCATTGTTCCAAACTAAATGATATCATAATTTGTGTTTACTTGTGAACTTTTTAAATGTGTTTTATGTCTTGTAATTTATGTGGATCTGTAAGCTAAAGTGAAAGATAATTTATGTATTGAAATATTAATTTAATATTTCATTTAAGGGAAAATCGTCTTAAGAAAAATGTAAATTTGGCTAAGCAAAAATTCTCAGCTAACAACAGATGGACTCTGAACAAGTTTAAGTTCTTCAAACATTTTTAACACTCACTAACTAATTCTAATTTGTTAATTGCGTGCTAAAACCAAGTCAGTAGGGCAACACTTGAAATAAATATCAAGAAAATAAAAATAAATTATCATAAATGTTATGATTAAAACAAACGAGTTGCGGGCTTATAAACGGTTTTATTAGGTATATTGTTGTATCATGTATATATATATATATATATATAACATATATATTGTAATTAGCAAATGTTTGCGGAATTTCATCATTGGATTGTGTTGTAAAATTTACAAAATGTGCAAAACACAACTAGTTAGATTATTTGTTCACTTTAAATCTTGGTTAATTACGTGGAGAGTTTCGTATTTATTGTACGACTATTTATCGGGCATTTAAACATAGTTCGTGCTCTTGTACTACAACAAATTTTCGTTTTTTAAATGTACTCTTTGTGTTTAAATTTTATTTTTAATTTTGGACATTTTTTAAGGTACAATTTGAATTCATTTTTTTATTTTTTTTAGTTATTTGTTAAAAATTGTTGGCACTGTCGCAAAATACTAAACATTAATGAAAAAATTCAACACTCAGATGTACAATATGTAAAATTGTGTGTTTTTTTTTCACTTAAATGTAAAAACTAATTCGAGCCCTCGAATTGCTTGCGAGGGCCGTTCAATAACAATTCTGCGCTGCCTGGCAGGCAATTTCGTTTTCCATTTTTATTTTTTTATATTTTTTTTGAGTGTGCCATTGAATCAGCAAACATTTAATTATATATTTATTAATAATTAATAACTTTTGCAAAATTGTCGATACACACAAATATACATATTCGTGGAACATTTAAAAATTGTATGTTAAAAATTATTTTTCGATTTTCTTGTTGTTTTTTTTTTTTTTCATTTTCAATTTTATTTTATTTACTGACTGAGGCATTCAACAATTAAATCGCTTGGATTGCGCATAAAAATTATTGCAAATTTCATTATTCAATTGGTAATGTGTATGGATTTATTTTGTTTACATACATATATATTTAATGGAGCTTGTCCAACCAGCTGGAAAAGTTACGACCCTATATATATATATATATGATTTTGGTATACGTCCACTCTTTCAATGGAGGAACTCTTTCCGTTTTAGCTGCCTTTGCAAACGTTGCACTAAAAATTCATTTAAATTTCAGACTGTTTTTTTTTAAATCTTTGTCAACAACTTTTCAAGGAATCTGCCATGAAAATAATCGAATATTAATCGTTGCAATGCAATTGATATAATTTTTAAAATGATTTCTTAACTAATTTTAATTTGTGTTCATAATATTGCGTATACGCCATGAAACGTATTCGTACGAGGCGCTTAACAGCTCCAGTTAACAGAAGTTGTGTTTAGTGCTTAACATAATGTTAATGAATTTATGCTGCTGCAATTTTAACAGAGGTTTCATATTTCGGCAGATTCTCTTTCGTACTTCTGTGACCCTTTAACTTACCCTTACTCTTGCTCTTGCACTTTTCTCTAAGGTATTATGTACAAACATTATATATGACTTCTCTTTCAGCATTTTCGAAAAGTCTCGTAAAGTATACAAAACTTGACTCTCTCTGTTTATCATTTTCATATTTTTACTTAGTTTAATGGATTTTAATTTGCTTTAAAAACCATTTAAGCTTGTTTTGGGTCTTTTTTTTTATTATTTTTTTATTTGCGCACAGCCTTTTTTTTCTCAAAAAATGTTTTTCTGATTTTTCTTTGTGTGTTTCATATGTGTTGTATATTTATTGTAGTTTAAATATTTTTGTAAACCGTTTTTCGTGTTGACGACACCTGATCATTTTTTGTACCAACTTTGCCTGACTGCATATACATATGCATATATAGCTAGATATACGTATATACATATATATACATATGTATATGTTCATGTACATAAGAATCCATATATTACTACAAGACTGCTGGCCTTGGAGTACTTTCAAAAGTTTGCATATTTCAGCATTTTTAGAATATTATTTGCAAATTGTTTCTGCAATTTGTTTTCTTTTCCTTTTTTGTAAAAACTCTTAAAAACTAGACCAAAAATTTATATATAGAGCAGCGACGCCTTTAGTGGGCGTCCGTGTGCTTTATTTTTGGATTTATTTTTCAACTCCTTTTCCGGGCGCTTCTAAAACCTTAGAAAAATAGCCAAACCCTGTTGCTGTGTGTTAGTTTCATTTTGTTGTTTGTTTTCGTGTTTGAAATAGAAAATAATAATAATAATAATAATGATAATAATTCTTTTCTTGTAGTTTATTTCTCATTTTAGTGTTTAATATTTCGCTTGCAATTTTTCTTGGTTGAAAATCTGCTTTTTCTTTTACATTTAGATGACTTGGCTTTCAATAGTTTGTATTATAGAATATATATTTTATAAATTGAATTCTTATTTACGTGTATATAACAATTATACATTTAAAATTTATAAACGTTGTTTATGTTTTAGTAAAATTAAAAAAGCCATGCGCATAAAAACAGATTTTTCATACTTTTTTTTATGTTAAAATTTTATAAATAACGCGTTTCGTGTTTTTTTGTTTGTTTGTATTTTTATTAATATTAATTGTTTATTTTTGTTTTTATTTTTTGCTTCTTTTCATATTCAACTTGTTTTGACTTGGCTTACGAATTAAATATAAACATGTACATAAGGTTCATTCATAGAAGTATGTATACATTATATATAAATATATTTTATATATATATTTCTTGTTTTCATTTCATTTAGTTTTTGCGTGAATAAATTTCAAATATTACTTTCATTTATCATTCTCTTCATATCTATTTTATTTCTCTTTTCTTTTTTTTCTGTTTGTTAGACTTACAAAATTAACTAGAAATTATATTTTATTATTATAATTATATTATATTCTTTATATATGTATATGTATGTGTATGCGTGTGCTGTTGTGTCTGTGTGTGTGTATTCGACAACCAAAGTAGGAAAAGGAGTTTTGTCATCTTCTGCATAGTTCCCAGTTATTATGGCTCCTCACTTGTCGCCTCCATCGCATTGGCTGGCACCAGCTCCACCACTGAAACAGCCTCGGCCGTGGTCGTTGTTGAAGTGGATGAGCTGGTGGTGCTGGCTGGTGACATATTGTCAGCATTGCTGCACGCCAGCCCAATCGCTGGCGGCGAACTGGCTGTTGCTCCGACTCCGACAGCTGCGCAAGTTGCTGTTGTTGTCGATTCCTGACTCTGACTGGGGGGCAGCACAAAACTCTTTCCCATACACTGATCTCATTTAAGACCCGTATCCGACGATGGCGTCCAGCGATCGAACTCAATACCCGAATCGGGTGAGACGCCAGTTGCCTTGGCCAGGTGCGCAGCCATATACCCGCCCGTTTGCATACACTTGCAGTCGGGAGCGATGCAGTTGCACGAGAATTTCGAGCCACGACCGCAGCGCGCCACCAGGCTGGGATTGCCCGAGAGCACAGTGGCCGAAGAGCAGCCTGCTGTGGCGCCAATGATATTAACGCTGCCGCTCTCATCCATGGCCTGCCCATCGCAGGGACTCAAACGCAGTTGACTCTCAAAGGATTGCAGCTGCTGCATGAAATGGAAGTTGGGCGAGACATCGGATTTGCGAGCACGCACCAGCATGAAGGCATCGTTCAGACTGAGCGCCCGCGTGTGCATCAAATAGGCCAACGTCACCGTTACGGAGCGTGAGACACCTGCCAGGCAGTGGACCAGCACCGCCGAATTAGCAGAGCGCGCTTCCTCTGCAAAGCGATAAACCAGTTGAGAATTATTTCAAAGAAAACGAATAATAATCTAGAGTACGCACCTATAAAGTGTATGGCAGCTGGAAAATGCATCGCCAGATCCTGGGAATAATGATCGGTAATGGGTATTTGCAGATATTTTATAATGCCCAACTTCTCAAACTCGTTTGGCAAATCGGGTGTCACATTCAACACGTACTAAAAGAGGGAAATCAATCAAATTTATATAAATCAAATATGATGTTAATGCAACTATATGCCTTACCTTAATGTTGTACTTTTGCAGAGCATTCAAGTCGCTGCTGTGCGTGGAATTGCCCAGAAATAGGCCGGGCACTATCTCAACGGGCGCCTCATTGTAATTATGATGATGATGATGATGATGATGTGTGCTGCTCTCGCAGTCCGAGGACTCGGCGGAACTGCTGCACGCCGAATCGGAATGTGGCGTGGAAATGCGTAGCGATCTGTGAGTTAAGTAAATATTTATCAATATAAAATACAAATTTTAAATATAATTTTTTTTTTAATAAATTAAATGATTCAATTTAGCTACTTTTATATTTATAAAGTAAATATGAAAGATTGTGCGACAGTTGATATAGTCTGCCCATATCTCTACCTCTGTGTTTTTCTCTATATATCTTTTTTCGCTATCTCTAAAGAGATAAATCTTTCGCTCTCTCTTTTTCCATCTGTCTCTCTGTCTCTCTCTCTCTCTCTCTCTCTTTATTTTCCGCTCTTTTTCTCTCTTTCCTTCTTTCTTCCCTCTCTCTCTTTATCTTTCGCTCTTTATCTCTCTTTCCTTCTTTCTTTCTCTCCCTCTCTTTCTCTTTATCTTTCGTTCTTTCTCTCTCTTTCCTTCTTTCTCTCTCTCTCTCTCTTTATCTTTCACTCTTTCTCTCTCTTTCCTTCTTTCTTTCTTTCTTTCTCTCTCTCTCTCTCTTTATCTTTCGCTCTCTCTTTTCATCTTTCCTTCTTTCTCTCTCTCTCTTTTCATCTTTCGCTCTCTCTCTCTCTCTCTCTCTCTCTCTCTTTATCTTTCGCTCTCTCTTTTCATCTTTCCTTCTTTCTCTCTCTCTCTTTTCATCTTTCTTTCAGAGAAACTCTCTCTCTTTATCTTTCGCTCTCTCTCTCTTTATCTTTCACTCTCTCTTTATCTTTCGCTCTCTCTCTCTCTCTCTTTACCTTTCGCTCTTTCTCTCTCGTTACTTCTTTCACTCTCTCTCTCTCTCTCTATCTCTTCAGTATCTCCTTTTTTCAAGCCATTTATTTTTCCCTCTCTTTTCTTTTCTCTTGCACTCCCACTCACTCTTTTTAGATCTGTCTCTGCCCAGGCCAGAGAACATGATCTTAAAAAACTAATCAAAATGAAATCATCCTGACGTAAATTGAGCTCAACAATATCATAATTATCATAATTAATTATACATGCAGTTCCATAAATGATTTTTGTTTACTCACTTGAGACCCATTAACTGATCGGCCTGTGTATTGCGACTAGATTCCATTTCTTTGTTGTGCGCCTGGTTATCATCCTCGCACCACTCCGGAAATGCTTGGCGAAAACTGGAGAAGCCATCTGAAACCAAAGCAAGCAATGTGGGAGATATTATAAATATGAAACTTTAGATACATGCATATGCAAACTATAGATGTAGATACAGATACAGATACAGATATGGAAAGAAATCAACTTTTAAGTATGCTTTTGAACTATGCGCGTGTTTTGTTTGGCTTTTGTACGCTTGAAAAATATTTCGTTATGCTTAGCCAAGTGTGTCCTTTTGCTCTATGGGTAAGACAACACCTATTCAACACACACACACACATACATATATGTACATATATACACAGCTTAGCCCAGCCACGCCCCTGGCCAACACAACAACAGCACTTGCCCCCATCTACCGGTGCGCTGAAGCGTGCGTGAAATTCTTGCCGTTTGCGTGGCTCATTCATAAAATACGACTTTCGTTGAACGTCGCTGCCGTCGCTGTCGCTGTCGTAGATTCCAATTAGAAACGGAAGTGGCTGCCATACGAGACGCGAGTCGCAGCGCAAAGGAAAATGGAAAAATGGGGCACAAACGGAAATGCTCTTTCTATATTTATGCACGAGTTTGCAAGTCGACAGGGCTAGGCCGGGGCACAGCTGGGCCGGGCGTGCGACACAATATTATGATGACTACGTTTGCTCGCTGCGAATTGTCATAACACAAAACGGAAGCATACAATTTCCTACATGGCGCATTATAAATGCGATTCCGCATTTGAAATTGAACACCAAGAGCAGCAGCAGCAGCTCTGCTATCAGCTAGTGGGCCAACGGGTTGTATGCGCTATCAAGAAGCCGGCAATACCAAAGAGAGACAAAGAGAGAGAGCAAGAGAGGAGTAGAGAGCTCAGTTAAGGCCAATAGCAACACCCGCAACACAAGCAACCAAATTAGCCCAAGTAACAGCTGCAGCAGCAACAGCAGTCGAGGCCATTGCAATGGCAAAACATAAAACTGCATTTGATAGCAATTTCCGCTGCCACGAGAAGCAACTGCAACATGCAAACATATTCAAAACGAAGAAGACCAACTGAAGATGGAATGGACTTCTAGATATAATGCTTGGCATGAGTTCTATTTAAGGAGTACTTTGCTAATCATTGCTGTTACTAGTATGAGAATTGTAAAAAATATATATATCTTGGCAAAGACAGCTAATTTTCTATGCTACACATTAAATACTCTTAAAGTCTTCATATCTAAATGTATTTATAGTTCAACTCCATGTATAATGATACATGATCAATATCAGTTATCCTAGGAAATGTTTTCGGAAGCTTAGTTATTGACTGGTCAAAACTGCTTTATATTTCAGTTGATGAAACTGTTCAAAAAATGATATAACAAAGCAAATCTATTAACTACAATCAATTCTTTTTTTAATATTATAAGTTACAAATTTTTTAAATGAGAACTTCAATTTTTTTTTTTATAGATTTTATCATACATAATAAATTAAATATTTTTTTGTTTTATTATGAAATATATTTTTTGTTTACATAGATTTGCATTTTATTCATAACAAAAAAGTTTTCTTTTTTATAATTTAAACATTTTTTTTTTAATTTTAATTTTATATATTTTTTATATTTTATATATTTTTTATATTTTATATATTTTTTATATTTTATATATTTTTTATTTATAATATTTATATATATTTACATTTTGTTATACAACAAGCAACATATTTTTAATTTAATAAACATATTATTCATTTTTTTTTTAAATAATTCGAACATTTTTTTAAAATTTCATTTTTACATATTTTTTATATATTTTATTTAATTTTTTTTTTTGTATTTATTTATTTATTTATTTTTTTTCATTTTCATTTATTTATTTTTCATTTTTTTTTTTTGTTATTTTATTTATTTTTTAATTTACATTTATTTATTTTTTCTATTGTTTATGTAAATGTAACATATTATATTATTTTTTATATTTTTTATTTTATTTTATTTTTTATTTTTATTTATTTTTTTTTATTTTTTATATTTTTTTATTTTTATTTATTTTTTTTTTATTTGTATCTTTTTATATTTTTTATTTGTATCTTTTTTTATTTTTCATTTTTATATATATATATTTTTTTAAATTTTTACTGTAAATATAACATATTATATTATTATATTATTACAATAATATAGTTAATCATATAGTTAAGAAATTGTGAACATATTATTTCCATTACAGGTGCATGTCATTAAAAAAAAATAAATAAATTAACCAATTTTTAGTTTTAAAGAATTTTAGTAAAACTTATAAAAAAAAACTTTTGCCTGAAGTTTTTTAATAATTTACAAAACTTCTTCACATAAGCACTCAATTTAAGAGCTCATATTCCTATGACAGTTATGTGTCATAGTATTCCAAGCTAAGTTCATTGGAATAAAACAAAAACCCAGCTCAACAGCTTTCAAGAGGACAGCTCCAATGCTGTGCTATTAGTCACCAAAGAATAGAAACACAGACAGAGAGACTGTCATATTCTAACTATATAGACTCGGATCAAATATAAAGTATGCTATACAAAAAGCAAACAGTTTATATTTGGCCAGGCAGGAAATTGAAAGCTTCTCAAACTTTTCACATCAAACTCTTGAAAGGTTAAGCCAAAATCGATTCAATTTTCTCAGAATTCAAATCTTGTTTTGTTATCGATATATATGTATTTATATATATATTTATTTATTTATATGTATGTGTATATACATATCTGTTGTCATATATATTTCTCTACAACTTTGGCCATGTTGAAGTGCTTTCTTGCCCACTCACTTCACATAAAATATATGCTGACAATAGAAATTTTATAAATAGAAATTTATTTGATATTCAATTGTTTCGTCATTGTTGTTTGTTGTTTTCCATATTTTGCGCGTGTTGCGCTTCCTGTTTTCAGCTCCAAGAGAGTCATCACGAACGAACGAACGGACGTACGTACGTACGTGTCCGGTGGCACGGTTCAGCGGATTGGCGTTTCATTAAAGGGCACACTTTAAGTGCAGTGCGTCATATGCCTGTGTGTTGAGGGCGCCTAAACACAAAATCCAACCGCAGCGCCAATTGCTAGCCAAATTAATTAGCCAAGCGCCCAAATTGTATATTAGCTACCCAAAAGGGTAGCGATTCAAGCTGAAATCGACCAAGTCGACCGCTTGTCTAACTGCGCGACAAAAGCTCGCCTACGTCATTTCCGCTCGAGCTGCGCGAAAGGGTTGTGTTGTGCGAGAGGGAGAGATGGGGAGAGTTGGGGGCTGCAGAGAGGTGGGCACACGCTGGCATTGGGGAGTAATAACTAGGTAAATGTGAATGAAATGAATATAGCTACAATGATTGCGTGGGCGTATGTGTATGAGTGTCTGAGTGTGTGTGTGTCTGTCTGTGTGTGTGTATGTGTGTGTGTGTGTGTGTGTGTGTGTGTGTGTGTGTGTGTGTGTTTGTGTGTGTATGTAAGTATGTTTCTGTGTGTTTTTTGTATCTCAAGTCAACGCGGCGGCGGCTATGTTAGCAAAAAGTTACTTAACTCACGTTTTTATACCCTACAAAAATGCTTAGAAGTTAGAAGGAAGCTAAAGCTTAAAACACAATTTACTATATATTTTTAGGATAACAAAAAATTAATTTAATTAATTTTAAATAAAATATCGGATTCTACTGTATAAATAAAATAAATTTTATTTTGTGTTTTAAATATTTTTTTTGTTTAAAATAAATAAAATGAATAATAAGTATCGAAATTAATAAATGCATAGATAAATGAATTTAAAGTTTATAATAAATAATTAATTATTTATTTTTTAATAAATTAATATTTATTTATTTTTTATATTTAATATTTATTTATTTATTTGTTAATAAATTACTATTTATTTATTTTTTTAATAAATTATTATTTTTTTTTTTTCTTTTTTTTTTTTTTTTAAAGTTTATAATAAATAAATAATTATTTATTTGTTAATAAATTAATATTTATTTATTTTTTAAATATTTAATTATATATTTTTTTAATAAAGTAATACTTATTTATTTTTTTAATATTTAATTATATATTTTTTTAATAAATTAATATTTTTTTTTTATTATATTTTTTTATTTTTTTAAATTAATATTTTTTTGTTAAATAAATATCATAATAAAATATTGAGTTTAAATGAATTTAAAGTTTATAATAAATAATTATGTATTTATTTTTTAATAAATTAACATGTAATTATTTTTTAATATTTAATATTTAATTTTTTTTTTTTTTTTAATAAATTAATATTTATTTATTTTTGAATACATTAATATTTTTTTATTGTTAAATAATTATCATAATAAAATTTGTATATACAATACAGAATATTTATTTTGTTTTATTTATATTTAAATATTTTTAAATATTGAAATATAATTTTTAGTAAAATATAGAATATTTATTTTGTTTGTTTGCATTTTTAAAACAAACAAATTTTAATATATTTCTATACAAATATATTTTCATATTATTATTATTATTATAAATGTGTACTGTGTATTTTACAGAGTATTTCTTAGTCGCATATTGGTTTTATTTTAATTTTTTTGCTCACTTTATATATTTATTTTATAACTCACGCTCACAGCACACGACGGACGGTCAAACAAACAAACAAATGAAGAGAGACGCGGTAGATAAGCCCCACCAGGGCAGAAGACAAAACAAACAAATAAAATTAAATACAAAATAAAAGTAATAAAATTATAAAAAACAAAACAAACGCGATTCAATGAATGAGCTCCGTTGTACACTGCAAAATAATACGACTAACAAATACCCTATGCATGCAGTAGCTTATCGAATGAACTCGCTGTGCGTGCATACCTCACACTTAGTGCGCCACGCAGGGCAGCTGAAAACGAGCAATTTTTGTTAGCTGTCGTCCGCCAGTTGTAAAAACTTGCATGTATTATTTATAATGTTATTTCGGCTTTGTTGTTATTGCCTTAATAAATAAATAATCCAAATATTGCGCTTAGCATGACAAGCACATCCCGTGGGCGGTGGCTGCAAATATTCCACAAAAAAAAAAAAAATGAAGAGAGACTCGACTTGGGTGGGTGTCTCAGTCTCTCTCACTCTTGCTGCCCCTCTCTATCTATGTGTGTGTATAGAACCAGGTGTTTGACAGAGCGGGAGAGTTGTAAGCACTGAAGAGGGGAGCTCTACGAGCTGACTCTAAGCTTTAGTTCAAATCCGGTTTTAAAGACCACAAAAGGAACGAGACAATAAATAGGCAATCTGTATGTATTTTAAGTAGTTTCAGCTCACAAATTGTTAGTGTCATTTATTTTTTTGTTATTGTGTTATTTGTCGCTTTTTTTATGGCATTTTGTTTTGTTTATTCTTTTTTCCCATTTATTTTATTTTTTTTTTGTTAAGTTTACATTTTTCACGTTTTGAAGGTCGTTTCCACTGTGCGCGAATCTTGTCATTGTTGTCATTGTTGTTGCTGCTGCTGCTGCTGTGATTATTGTGTGAACTCATCAATGAAACAATACAGAATCGTAGTATATAAAGACTGTGCACAGGTGTGTGTGTGTGTGTGTGTGTGATAAGCACAGATATACTACAGCCACATATATATATTAATAAATATTTAAATATATATACATATTAAATATATATACATATTTATATATACTATGAATGCAGACAAAAGATATGAATGGTCCGCATTCGAGACAATTGCAAAGAGCGATAAGAGATAACGACCTTTGAGCTATTCGCAACAGTTACGTTCGAGCTACTGTGAACACTCGAAAATGGAACTCGAAATGGAACTAGTTCATTTAGTTAAATCTAAAAAAATCGCAGAGCAAGTTTACATTGAAAAGAGAAACAGAAAGAAGGAACAAATAAACGAAAATTGTTTTTTAAATTTTAAAAATAATTATTAATTAATTATTAATTATTCTAAAATGAATTTTGAAATGAAAGTGAATTCAAAGCCATTTTCTCTTTACATACATATGTAGACATTTTTTCCTAGTCTATCATATCTAATAAATTAGTTCGTTTTCTCTGCTGAAACTCTGATGTTCTCTTCTGCTTAAACCTGCTTTATATTTCCAGCATATACTTTTAATGATCTATAATAGTTTTAGTTTTTTTCCACACACTTTCCACAACTCAATTTTGATTTATAAATTTTCTAAAAATTCATAGAGAGTGAGTGCTCTATGAATGTAAAAACATTGTAAAACAAATGGAAACAATCTTTGAGCTCGGTAAGAAGATGCTCATGGCATTTTATGGTCCAGGCTTGACAGTGGCAGTGACTCGTGTCCGCGCTCAATCAATCAATGTTGTAATCAATCAATCAGCTCAAGCTCGAGCACGAGTATTTAAAATGTCAAGCCGACGACTGTTGTGGGCTCTTTGCTTAATGGGAATTTCTGACGACATTTCTTTTTTTTAACATGAAAGAGAACCTTTTCAAACTAAAACCCAGAAAAGTTTCTTGTGCAATGCATTAAATAATTTCCCCATCAAAAGCGGAAGTGGCAGTCATTAATATTTGCGCCTTTTAGCTGGCACTCATTTCCATTTGGCCCCCAGTACTTTATTTGTTCTCGTTTCTTTGTTTTTTATTGTTGCTTCCACACAATTTTTCCCTCTCGCATTTTGTTTATGCGAGCAGAGTACAAAAAATGTTGCTCCAAAAATAAAGCGAAGGCAAAACTGGAAAATTTGGGGCGTCTGTGGAAATGTAAACAAAATGGGGCCACATCGGTTTGGGATGGTTCTTTTTATTTTTTGTTGTTAACTCTTATATATTTTTATTATTTTTTCTCTCCCTGCGTGTGTGTCTTTCGTAACTCACCGATACTACAAATGTGGGGTTGACTTCTTTATATATGTATATATAAATAATGTCTGCCATTCTGTCAGAGGCTGACTCATTGACAAATAGCATTGAACTGCAGGCAATGTGCTCGGCGTTGTCTTTTCATTCATGGAGACGTGCTATATACCCAGTTATATATGTATAAATATATGCATAGATAGATGTATATACATACACTGAGAAGCAAAACTGTAACACGAATTCAATATTGTAACTTCAAAGGTCTGTATTTTCACTTCTACTGTATGATCTTGAGTTCTTAGCTGTTTTGTTGGTACAGAATTTAGCTATATTTAAAAAAATTTCAAGTTATTCGGTTTCTAGAAGAGAAATGCGAGTAAAAAATGTAAAAAAGTCATTTGTTAAGTTTTGCACTTTGGCTAATTTTTTAACAAAAACATTTATTAATAATTAATAATTGTCATCCCTTTTGCCTTTTTTAATTGTTTTATGCGATTGGGCATACTTTGTGTGTAGCTCTCACCATCTCAGGAGGAATCGCGTACCAGACGTCCTTCGTCCTTGCCCACAACTCCATCATTCCACTTGGAGGGACGGCATATTGCGCAAGCTGAGACTTTACATAACTCCATATGTTTTCGATGGGGTTCATTCAGAAGATTGCGGAGGCCACTTCAAGGAACTGAATCTCTCTGTGAGATCCATTTTTAACCGAATGGGACGTGTGCTTCGGGTCATTGTCTTGGTGAAAAATGCATTTTTCAGCAGCAAGTCCCATATTTGCGACGACTTCTCCCAAATTTTTTTGTAGATTTGACAGATATTGCTCCTTACGCATTCTTCCTTCAATTAAAACCAAAGGTCCAACTCCATTTTTGTGTATACAGTCCCAAACCATAATGCAGCCGCCCCCGTACTTGACAGTTTGCCGTACAGTAGTTAGTGACTGGATTGTGGGTCTCTAGTCCAATACCACGATCGCCCATCTGACTCATACGGTTTATTTTAGTTTCATCTGACCATATTACCTTTAAAAAACCTTTATAACAAATGTTTAAAGTCGTCTTGAGTAACTGACAGCATCCCAATCAGCTACAGTCCAATGTTCATAAGTTGCGCCAAAGTCTTTACGCAAGATAACGTGTTTTTTTGCAAGGAACGGTTTTTTTTTCATTTCTTTTGCTTTTAGTCCTAATCTGTCAAGACTACGACGGACTGTCCACTCACTGGCATTCAAATTAAGCATCTTCGCTGCTCGTATTGGCGTAATGACCGGATTGCCTGTTATCAGCCTTGCCACGTGGCGTGTGTCGCGATCGTTCAAAATCCTTGGTCGACCTCCTTTATTGCTAGGGATACTTTGTTTAGTGTATTTTTTCATTCTTTGTACTTCTGACTTCTTTGTCATATGACTAATACCGAATTTGTTAGCCACTTTACAAACAGATACACCCGCTAACAATAATTCAATTATTTTATTTTTGTTTTCACTAATCTTGGTTATTGCGTTTTAAATTTGATTAAAATGGTAAAAGCTCATAAAGTTCAATGCAAATAAATAAGTTTTAACGGTAACAAAAGCTTTTATACCAATGCAAATTGTTTTTGCGCTGAGAGAGCATAACTGTAACATTTGACTCTTCTTACTCTTTGCCATCGCATTTCTCTTCTAGCAAACCGAATGACTTGAAATTTTTTTTAAATATAGCTAAATTACTGTACCAACAAAACGAGACTAAGAACTCAAGCATCCATACAGTAGAAGTGAAAATACAGACCTTTGAAGTTACAATATTGAATTCGTGTTACAGTTTTGCTTCTCAGTGTACATACGCTTATTTATAGTACGCCATTGTGAAACACATGGTCGACTGCATTTCTAAAATGGTGAGAGAGGAAGTATGTAGCTGCTGCTGTTTGTTGTAGACATGGCCACACACATGGCGTATGCGTAATATTAAATTCTCTCCTTGTTTTATTTGAATGCCACACACAGAGCACACAAATCCTTCTGACACACACGTGAGACTCACAGCCAAAACAGAAACGTACTTTGGGAATACCAAACAAAATATAAACCATTTGGAATGTTATTTGAAATTTATTTTAGCGGAATTCGTGGTATGTGCACGGTTTTTATACACAAAGTATGTGCAGCAAAATCCTAAACAAATTCCACGTAAGGAAACTCATTTAAAATTCATTTAATTTAAATGAGCAGAGAACGAGATAGAGTGAGAGAAAATGGGCAACAAAATGAAGAAGCAGAATTATTCAGTTTTTTATGCAAATTAACTTAAAATTTAATGTGAAATCAAACAACATTTCTCAGCTCATTTCATTTGATTTATATAGGCACATATGTATGTATATATTATCGACTGCTGTATACCACTGTGCGGTTGAGCACTTGACGTCGACAACGCTGTTACAACAGCAGCAGCTCGCAGAAGCTGTCGACAACAACAACGCCCACGCAGCCAACAAGAACAGTAAAGAGAACAAGCAACGTCGCTTAAACCACCTACGGACATAAAACCAAAAATGAAGGTTGCTTAAAATGAATGCAACAACAACAACCACAGTAAGAACAACAGTAAACCAAAATTCTAAATGAAACAACGCCCGCGCGCACTAAATATCGACTGATGAGAAGAGACCGAGAGAAAGAGAGAGAGAGAGTGTAGACAAAGGGACAATAAGAGCTGAGCACTAGCTGAGCTCAGAATTGAGCAAAACGTTAGCGTAGACAAGAACCGGCTCACAGCTTTTTATGCTGCCGCCGCTGCACTCATTGGACTTTGGGGCGTGTACACCTGCTATATATGTACATACATATGTATATACACACATTTGTGTGTACGCTCGCAAATAATTGCAAAAATGAAAGAAAGAGTTTGCCTTTGCATAAGCCGCTTCGCTTGCCTTCAAAGTTGGGCGCCCAAAAAGCCAAATGCTTTTATGAATGAATGCGCCGCGAAAGTAGAAAAACTATGCGCACATGGTGAAAGAAAGAAAGAATGAAAGACTTAAAAACACACACACACACAACAGAAAAACAGAGGCAGCTATAGTAGGAAGAAGAGAGATAAAGAGCGCAAGCAATGGTACATAGAACCAGCGCTTAGCACGCAACTATTTGTAAAACAGCAATTTCGCATTGAAAACGTGACTAGCACATACACATATGTACATATACATACACATGTATACAGTAACAAGCGAAATACATACATATGTATATAGCTGTAATATAACGAGCAAAACATTTGCAAAGACACGACTAAGAAATACTCTATACGGAGCGGAAGAGTTAGGCTTGAAGTAATGCGTCAAATGGGTGGGTATAAAATACATACATACGTACACACATACATACATATATAGGAGTGGAAAGATATTTTACTATTTAAAGATGCCCACTCTTCTAGTAAACACTCTAATACTCAAATCCAACATACCCTTCGTTGCCTTTGGCATATTGAGCAATTCTTTCTTTCCGTTTCTATTCCGTTTCAATTCCACTCCATTCATGCATTGAATTAAATTCGTTTTTAGTCAATTTGATGCAATTTGCACAACAGCAACAAATCTGCTGAGAACATTGGAATGGCAATGGGAATGGAATTGAAATTGTAGGAGGGGTTAGCTGCTATAACAAAAAGACACACACAGTGAGTGAGTGAGTAAGCGGACGTGCGACATAATATTTAGTTACTTTGTTGCTGCACCATCTTCCGCATAGCCAGCGTGTGTTTAACTAAGCAAGTGAAGCGTTCGTTCCACATTAATGCATATGCTAATCGCACCACGCTCAGTGGCAGAGTGTGAGTGAACATTAAATAAACTCATTGAGTAGAGAACATTCTGCGAGCAAGTTGGAACCACTGTTCGAGGAAGTTGGAATTGCTGCTAGAATATGGACAATGAATGCGGTTTGGTAGTTAGCATAACAACTTTAGGCTTTTTAAGTCTCGTTGCTGTCGTCACGGCTTTTTGGCCTGTCAAACTGTATAAGCCATTCAATCAAAATGTAAATAGGCACAGGCTATGTGAACCCATGGATCTGGCTGCCCAGCTATAAATAACAAGAAGCTGAGCCGTAGCTTCCAAGGTATTTGCCAAGTATCCTGAGGCATCCTTTTTGCCTTTTTGTTTAATTTCTTTTTTTATTTTCGTTGTTGTGCCTAAAAGCTGCCGCACATTAATAATTAATTATGTATAATTTTGCCAGGCTACGCAATTACATGAAATTCGGCAACGTTGGTTGCTGCCTCCTTTTCTAGCGCCACAAACAAAAAAGGAGACGGAAAAAAAGAACTCACTAGAAATTTTACAGTAGCTGTTAAAATTACACACAAATTGGAGAGAAGAGGAGTGGAGTGGAGAGCGGAGAAATTGCGTGTAATTGAAATGGCTGGCTCGCTCGCTGAGAGAACTGTAACTGTATCTACAGCTGTCAAACTGTTGAATATACATACAAACATACATAACCGTATGTATGTACATATGTATATGTATCTATAGCAGTAAATCTGTATCTGCAACATTTTGAGCATATTTTCGGCTCTGGCAGGCAACGCGGAGCGGCATGCAGCCTCCCCTTTGACCGGGGAAGTTTTTGCAAATGGGGTCAAGTTTAATGTGCAGCTTCCTGTTGCTGCTGCTACGCCAGTAATTGCAGATGGATTTGCTCTCGGCTTCGGAGCAAGCAACAAGTGCAGCCAACTGACAAAGAGAAATAGTGAGAGTGTGAGTATTCAAAGGAGTAGAACGGAGAGAGTGAGCGAGAGAGAGAGAGAGAGAGAGAGAGAGAGACAGAGTTGGAGTTACATTTTATATCAGATTTATTGATTTTCTGTTTGCATTGGACGCACTTGGACACATCCGTTGCAGAGAGAGCGCCACGCGCAACAAGAAATCATATAAAACACGAGCACTGCTCGACTACAAGATATCCTATATTAAACAAATTTTGAAGAAATTACATAAATTGCTTTTACAAATATTAGTTTTGCATAAATGACACTAAGGCATACCCTGTTATTTAATACACCCGACATACATATGCCTCAATTCAACTTTTACCAAAATTAATTTTTCCAATAAGAGAAAATGTTATAAAACTTCTTATTACACTAAGTGCTGGGTAACAAAAGTCATATTGTTTACAGCTATAGCAGGATAATGGTCAATACATAACAAAGGGCCGAGCAACAATAACAACAACAGCAACAACAACAACAACAACAAAAGCAACATTCAAACAGTAGCAGCTCCCCCTATAACATTTAATCAGAATGCGCCGCCATTGGGCAACGTGCTCAGAATTTCATTTCGAAATGAAATGCCACAAAAGACAGGTAAAAAGAGAATATGAGGGGCAGGATGGGGCGAGCTTTGGCGCTGCTGGGTCAGGGCATTTATAAATATTGCATACAAGAAAGATGAAAAACACGAGAAATGGAAAAGCGAATGTGCAACAAAGGTCCTGTGGCGACAGCAGCTAAAAGAAAATTTCATCAACCGCAAAATTTCGCAAATAAATATCAATTGCGTTATTGAATTTCCAATTATTCAAATTATGAAACGAGAAAGAAAGACAAGTAATTATGAATAAATGTTGCCTAGACATAAAACATTCATATTGTTTGTTTTTTGCCTTTTTACTTCTCTTTCATCAAATGTAAATTTTGTGTGCTCTTTGATGTTGGACTTTAATCTTCATTTTCTAGAAGCTCAGACACATTTCCTTTTGTTGCTCTTCTTTGTGTATGCACAATGCTTTACATTTTTTGTAGCTCTTTCTCACTTGACTCTAGTTCCCGTTATAGTTCTCACCCAGCGCAAAGCACAGAACTTGCCTATTATTTCATTCATTTTATGTAGCGCAAACAACAAGAACGGCTCAAAACTGCATTCACTGCTCGCATTAAGTGAAGACACGAACCCCACACACATACACACGCATGCATAGTAGAACTAACAAACAGAATTATTGTAGGAATTTAGCTTCTCTCTTGCGTTCACTCTGTCTGTCAGACTCTCCTTGTCCGTTCTTTTTGCTCGCTGTCCGTTTGTCGGTATCTTCTTCTTCTGGTAGCCGCTGCTGCTGTCTCGTTTGGAATACGCTGCTAATTTGCACTTTGATGAAATGCGTTCATGCTGTTGTTGTTGCTATTACTGTAGATTTATGCATGCAGGCGCGCAACGCGGACGTCGACAGCAGCCTTTAGCTCCATTTCACTTCGATGCCGCCTTTACTTATGCACACATTCACACATGCATATATGTATATGTATGTACATATGTGTGCATAAATGTGTATATTTTCTTATTCCTTTTCGCCTCACGGAATCAAAGCAAAAATTCAATCGTTGTCTTCGTTTCTCTTCTTTTTTTTTGCTTTGTCGCTGCTTGATGTTGTTTTTGTTGTTTGCTAATTCCAAGAATACAACAATTTACGCGTCCAGCTCCCCCGCCAAGGCAGGCAGACAGCGTTGGGCAAAGGGAGCAGCGTATAAGACGTCGACGTCGCCGTCGCCGTTGCCGTTGCCGTTGCCGTTGCCGTTGCCGTTGCCGTTGTCGTCGTTTGTATTTCGCAATGCGCCACTGATTCTTCGACTCTTTGACTCTTTCCAGTCTTGCTTGCGCTTTTATGTTTATGTTATGTGCAACACACGCCCTGGAAACTTCCGTTGAATTCATGTGAGGAACGCCGAGGTATGCGGCACAAAAGACCCACGAAACGCCCTCGCAGCGATTTGACCGGAAGTCGCTTGTCGTCTTTATCATTTTTGTTTTTTATTCTTCCATATTCATGTTGTTGTTGCTGTTGTCGATCATCAATTCTTGCAAATATTTGCGCCATGTGTGTAAGTGTGTTGATGTTGGTGCTGCTCTCAGCCTCCGCCAGCGCAGGTGGCTCGAGACAGAGATTCAATGTGGGTCTCGCCGTTAGGCGGCTGTTTAATTAAAGCCCACACAAACTTTGACCCAAATCCGGCGACAACAACAACCACAACAGAAAAATGTTTGTCTCTGGTTTCGTGCAGACGTAGGCCGCTTCTAATTCGACCAACCAACTGTTCCGTTTCAGCTGTCCACCGGCCGAGTCTCCAAAACGTTGTCGTATACTTTCCGGGCGGCTGCCTGCATGTGTGTGTGATTGCTTAATAATACGCCAACGTTGAGCTGCTGTCTGGACACGTTCACGTCCATTTCGCACGTGGGCAGTGATTATTTGTGGTTGTTTTGTGTCAACAAAAACTAACAAAAATAAACCGCATAGTGCGACACTGTGAGCAAAAAACATCAGTTACAGTTGACACTGAGATTGAAATTTGTAGAGATTCAAAAAATGCAAAAGAATGTTATGCTTCTCTTACGTACAGTGCATATGAATGGATCACATATACATATACATACATATATGTATATACAGTGTGTGTGTGTGTGTTCATGTAAATATTGCCTGCTTGCAAGTTTGTTCACAGAGCTTTAAAATCTCCACAGCCAAAGGCAGCGCAGCTGCTTTGCTGGCATTTTTATACCCTGAGCCCATTGAAAATGGGAAATCAGGGTATAATGGTTTTGTTAAAAGTATGTAACAGGCAGAAGGAGGCGTGGCAGACCCCACAAAGTATATATATTCTTGATCAGGGTGACGAGAAAAGTTGATATAGCCATGTCCGTCTCGTCCGTCCGTCCGTCCGTCCGTCCGTCCGTCCGTCCGTCCGTCCGTCCGTCCGTCCGTAGTATGAACGCGTCGATTTCCGAAGATACAAAAGCTAGAGAGTTCATTCTTTTTGTGTTAGGTTCGTATATTGCACGCGCAGACGAGTTTGTTTCAGAAATTCGATAACTTGTAATTGGGAAAGTTATCGATAAACGAATTTATCGGGAATCAGTTATAAAATTCTAGCTAATTCATCTTTAGAATTAGAGTCTCCAAGTCTTCTGCAATATATAGATACTAATTTAAACAATTCGGTTTTTGTCAGATTTTGGATTCCGGTCCCCACTTCGCCCCACCACCCCCAAATGTGAAAAAAATGCATTTCAAATACTAGAGACATGCAGTTTGGTTTAGCATGTAGATATGAATATCATAATTATAATCTAAAGATATCAATACGATTGTCCATCTAGAAACCGAATTATTAATCATCAAAGTTTTCTCATCAAAATCCATGCGGCGCAGCAGCAAAGCAGCGAGACAGCAAGACGCTTGCAATGCTTACACACATGCATACACACATACATGCATACACATGTAGATCAGTGTCTATGTGTGCGTGTGGTTTTGCATGCGTGTAGAAACGAATCGAATAATTCTTGGAATATTATTCGTTCGAAGAAGGGCTCAGGGGATTTTGTAGTCGAGCAGTCTCGACTACAGCTTTCTTACTTGTTTTTATACCCTGAACCCATTGAAAATGGGAATTCAGGGTATAATGGTTTTGTGAAAATGTATGTAACAGGCAGAAGGAGACATCGCAGACCCCATAAAGTATATATATTCTTGATCAGCATAAAAAAATAAGTTGAATGAGCCCTGTCCGTCTGTCCGTCCGTCCGTCCGTCCGTCCGTCCGTCCGTCCGTCCGTCCGTCCGTCCGTATGAACGTCGAGATTTCGGAAACTACAAGAGCTAGAGAGCTGAAATTTCACATGAACACTCATATGTTAGCTACGCAGTACGAGTTTATTTTGTTTTTTCGATAACGCATCCCATTTCCAAATTATCGATAAAAAATCGAAAATTCGTTTCAATTTTTTTGGTTTTTTGAGCATAGCTTCTACACCGTTTTAGCTAAAGACTTCGAATTTGTATATTTAGATAGATATTATGAATACGCAGATTATGTAATTTTTGGATTTTGGATGCCACGCCCCCTTCGCCCACAATTTGCAAAAAACGCATTTCAAATACTAGAGACTTGAAATTTGGCACATAGATACATTTAGATATTCTTAATCTACTCTGAAAATTTCATCAAGATCATGCATCCAGAAATGGAGTTATAGGCGTTCAAAGTATAGCCCAACCCACCCCCAAGCCACGGCAGCAACTGCGCGGTCAGCAGAGCTCGCGCTCATGCGATCGTAAAGAAGAAGAGTTTCTTTTTTTGCAGGGTTCAGGGGATCTCGTAGTCGAGCCGTCTCGACTAGAGCCTTCTTACTTGTTTTTTTTTTTTCGTTGAAGGCAGACCAGTTGAAAGCTGTTATTGGGAGCTTGCGAGTAGAAGAAGGAGGTGAAGGAGAAGGAATTGTCGAATTTGCTGGAAGGGAGGCAGCGCAGTTTCTTCTGATGAACTATCATCAAATTGTAATGAGACAGCGACGTGGCCTTGGAAGCTGAACTAAATGCGAGTGTAAGAGTGTATGTGTATGTGTGAGAGTGTGTGTTTTGAGCTGTGAAATGCCACGTGTTGTATGTGGAAAGCAAGTAGAAAACTTGTGAAAATTGTTTAGGCCCAAAAACAAAATTAAAGCAACTTGTCCACAAATGAGGCAAACAACTCTCCAATGAGCCGCAAGCCGCAAAATACACACACACACACACATGCATACATCTGTATGCACTTGCATTTATATATGTATGTATGTACATATGTAAGTATGTGTGTGTGCGTGTGTATGCATGCGAGCTTGTTGGGGAAAATGCGAATGCAACGACGACGACGCGTGGAAATGCATACCACAGAGTTGTTTTTATGGCAACGACGCGACGTCGCTGCGCATGCGCGCAGCAGCCGAGTTCAATTTCTATAAAAGGGTCGACGCAGCAGCAGAGAGAAGTCGCTGCCAGACAGACGCAGCAGACTCTGACTAGGCACAGACACTAAACAGTGGAGCAGCTTTGTATCCGCATGGCTATAAAAAATTCAAACAGCAACAATAAGAAGAAGAAGAGTCAGACAAGTTCTCCGACATCGCCGCTGCTGTCTATAATTTTAACTCAACTTCCAACTCCCCAATAAAAGTGACGGCGGCGGTGGCAATGCCAGCAGCGGCGTCAGCGTCGGTGGCTGCGAAGACGACCGCAACGCATCGTTCGTTGACTTTACGTTTGCTAGGGCCAGGGCGAGTCAGTGTGTGAGTGAGAGAGAAAGAGAGAGAGAGAGTGAGGGAGCAATCGCGAGAACAGTAATGAAAGAGCGAGCGCAAAAGGAGCGTAAACGATGATGGGTTTGAAACTTTGCTAAATATAATTGAATTAAATTTCATGCAACGGAAGCGCTTAGTTTACGAAACTTGACTACTGATGTGCACAATTGCGCTCTCTCCCACACACAAACACACACATACACTGGCAAGTATTGGCTCTCTTCGCATAACTGTGACACTTGGCCCCTATCTTAATTGTTTTAATTCCGAGAAATGCATACAAAGTGGCATTTAATTAAAATGAATTTCGCAGCAGCAGCAGCAGCATTAATGCGCAGTGCATCCGGCTGCCATAATGAACTCGCTTCGCACACACAATCCTGTCAAAAAGCGAGAGGGAGAGAAAGAGAGAGAGAGTAGCGAGAGTAACGAGAGCATAATAGCCCGATTTAATTGCATTTCAAGGTCAATTAGCGGCCTGAACTTTAAGGGAAACTAAACAATCAGTTTATTTCCCCCTGGTAAACAGGACGCTAAACTGTTTGCCAACTTGGTCACATCTCGATAGCGTTTCTATTGTTGTTGCTATGTCTGCTGTCGCATGTGTGCGAAAGGGACAAAAGCTGCAATTTGTGGGCTATGTAAATGTTGGAATATTAGATTTTCCAGTTATTGGAATTGGTTTTGCTATTTTCGTTCATAAGGTGATAAAGACTATATAGGATCAAAATATAATATAGTAGTAATAATAAAATAATCATTATTTAATAAAATATTTTATTGAGTTGTTTATAATGTTTACTTTTTCTGAATGCAATCCACCTCTATCCCCTACAGGCATATATTATTATTATTCTCTTCCACTTTCTTTTCTACTACGATAAGTAAAATCTATTGCACTTTATATTTAGCTCATCATAATGGCTCGATTATCTTTGAAAATGGAACTCTTTCCGTTCCATCATTTTCTTATCGCATGCACTACATACACATATCCAACTGATATTTTAATCAATCTCTAACGGTATATAAGTATGTGCATATACCCAACCATTTGCCATTTGCATTCACCACGGAAGGCAACTCAAGCCCCTGCCAGATAAGATAAGACAACACACATTTTGAAACTGGGCCAAGTGGCATCGGGAACGATATTGAGGATGAGAGAGTAACACGAAAGCTTTACAATACAAATCGCGCTTATCATCGAGGGGTCTAAAATAAGCCAAATGAACGAACGAGCGAACACATTGAGGCAATTCATAAGCATGATAAAATGCATGCGAATGGCAGTGGAATGGAATGGAATGGAATGGAGACAGCCGATAGCCATTCAATAGGGTCTGGAAATTCATTTAGCATTTATTATTTAGCCGGCATCATTAGCAGCGTCCGACGACAATGGGCGACAACACTTGAGGTGTCCTTTTTAATGAAACGAAAGGTGCCAGAATTTTACACAAAATGTCAAATGAGGATTTTCCAGTTCGATGTATTTTCCCAGTCGTAAAACTGATCTGCTTAACACTCGTCGCTCGCTCGCTCGTTGGCTTGTCCCAAATGTTAAACAAAATTTACCTGCTGCACAGGTAGGTACAGGATTCGGACAGCAACAGAGCAACTGACGTCACGGCTGCCTCTTCTTCTACTGCTTGATGACCTTATCTTATGCTAATTTAGCACCCGTGTGTTTCAAGTTCTATTTTCATGAAATGAAACGAATAAACAATGACACGGAGAGCCAGACGGAGTTTTTTTCTTTCATTTGTACTTGTATTTTTTTTTTTTCGGGAGGAGATGACGACCGGTCCATTTATTGACGCCCTATTGTCAATTTGCGATATTAGCACACGCTGAATGGAACGTGCGTACGTCAGCTACGACAAGCTTTTACACAGAGCGAAAGAGATAGAGGGGGACGAGGGAATCGGGAACATTGAGGCAGCTGGCAACGGAAGGAGAGCACACATGGACACACATACATGTACATAGATTTGGGCGCTTGAAAGAGAGCGGAAATTGAAGTGATAAAAATAAATATGAAGCCAGAGTCAAGAAGCAGCAGTAACAGTAGCAGCAACTAGTCGTCAGATAATATATTCCTATAAATCTATATGTATGTATCTTTTCAAAAAAGATAAAAAGTTTCTTCAACATTATTTCTTGGAATTTGATTTAAGCGTAACGTAAATACTATTTAAAACTATTTAATGAATAAATAATTTAATCATGAAATTTAAATTGATAAAGTATATATTGTGGTTACCAAATTTATATGAATGTTAAATAAAGCATAATAAATAATTTAATAAATTAAATAAATAATAAATTAAATTGATTAATAGTTTAAAGCTTATACTAATTTTGAACTTTTATAAATAAAATATTAAATCGAAATTAAACAAATATATCAAAAGCATTTAAATGCAAGTTGGTAGTTTAATTTTGTAACTTATAGAAATTGAATTCATTTTTTAAACAAACAAATAAAATATAGCAAAAGCTAAGCGAGGTAAGTTATTTTTTATATTTTGAAAACAGTTTGGAATAAAAAACTAATTTTATTTAAAAGGCTCAATTATTTTTTATATTATTAAAGCATTGAAATGAATTAATTTATTTTTGTTTATATATATTTTCAAAACATTATTTTATAATAATAATAATAATGAACAAGTAATAATTTAAAGACTGTTTTTAAACATATTTTCTTAATTTTTGAAAACCTTTTTTTTTTATATTTATATTATATATATAATTTTATATATATAATATAAAAAGAGCTATATTATTTTTAAAATATTTTTTAAACATTTTATAACAATTAAAAACAACATTTTTTAAAACTTTTTTTTTTAACAATTAAAAATATAAAAGGAGCTATATTATTTTACAAATATTTTTTAAACATTTTATAACAATTAAAAATAAAACATGCAATAAAAAACAAAACTGAGCTCATTTAAAAAAAAATAAACCTTTAAAAACATTTGAAAATATTTAAAAACTAAATAATCAATGCACTATCAAAGCAAATTTTCTTTTTTTATTAAACATTTCTCTATAATCAGCTAATGCTAATCAAGTCAAAATCAATCAAAAGTATCTGACATAAAGCTTAGCCAGCCAAACAAGTTCAAAGCATCACACATTATTGTCTATAGGCGCCACATTAAGTATTTGAAAAGCTATTTGGCAGATCGTTTAAAACTATATATATTTGTGCATGTACATATGTACATGTGTACATTTATAAGCATATATACATACATTAATCTGACTGTCTGTGTCTGTTGAATCTATTCTTAGAAACGGCATTACGCTTATCAACGTTGAACACACCTTATAAAGGCGATGCTTTCAATTCAATTAAAATAGTATATTTTGTAGATTTGAATATTTTTGGCTGCATAGCAAGAGTATATTGGTTTTTGTACTTGAATATATAATAAATATAGAGACTGTGATTTGACTCTAAATTACAGTTAATTTCGTATCATTTATCTATCTATCTATACACTTGTAGCCCCTTTTTACAGGGTACCCCACATTCGAGCGTTTCTTTTCTTTTGTTATTTCTGTGCCTTCGTACTAATAATAACATTTTTAATAATACATAATGCCGAGCAGCAACTGTTTATTTATGGCTTGTTATATGCATTATTATGATTTGTTTTATATTTATTTATGTTTTTTTGTTGTTTCTCATTTTTTGTTTGGCTTTTGTTTTGATTTTGCGTTTGTTTTTCGTGCTAAAAATGCCGCGATACAAAAATAAAACAAATGAGTAAAATATTTGTATATATTTTTTGTTTTGTGCGTAACATTGTTGAAATATTTGTTGCCTAGGCTATGGAATGCAGCAATTATTTATATTTGATCTTTATTTATTTATGCTTGACTTGTGGAGCTCACCTCGCAGCGAGGTTTATTAATGAATTATGATTTATTTATGAATGACTCATTGAACTCACCTCGCACTGAGGTTTATTCATTTAATTGTTTATTACTTATACTTTGTATTTATTTATGATTGATTTATGGAACTCACCTCGCAGCGAAAGCACGCGACATCCGTCCTGCTTGAGGCGGCGATAGAGCACGTTGATCGTGGCATCATTCCCATTTCCATACATTGCAAAAGCTCCAGCCACATCTTGTGTCGACTGCTGCTGCTGCTGTTGTTGTTGTTGTTGTTGTGGGGGCACGCCCACATCGTTGTAGAGTATGAAGGGGCTGAGTTTGTAGCCCGCCTGTATGCGCTCCTTGAGCTCCTGCGATTTAATTGTGGATGGCAAGTCGATCTTGCCAGCGGCCAGGCGACGCAGCATTATGCTCGGTATGCTGAAGTTAACGGCGCTTCGGATATGCGACTCGCTGTACTCCTGAGAGCCGCGGCAGTCGAGTATGATCAGCTTTTTGGCTGGGTCGCAGCTGGCTCTCAGCTCCGATTGGAGCCACTCTTTGCTACAGCACTCGTACTCCGTTTCCGGCATCTTGAAAAGCTCTCGCAAATGCACTCACTCTCACAGACTCTCAATAAAGCGTTTCTAGTTTGTTGTTTTTTTTTCTTCTTTTAATATTTTTTCTTCTTTTGTTACTTCTCTCGATTTCGTTTCTTTTTCGATAACTTTTTTACCAATTTTACAACAACAAAAAGTTTACATCATCTGCTGCTGCTGGTTCATTTGCCAGGCGCACATTTTTTTGTATTTCTGCTGCTGCTTCTGCTTTCCTTTTTGTGTTGTGCTTCTCGCTCTCACAAAAAAAATACACACACATATAAACGCACACACAATCGCATACGCGCGCACGCAAGCAACCAACGAAACACAATTTTTTACAATGAAATCTTTTCCAGCTACGTTTCGTGTAGAATTTTCCAAATGCTTTACTGTTGTTGTTTCTGCTCAAAGCATTCAATAATACTAAAATTGCAATTTGTTTTGTTTTGTTTTTAGTCGCTTGATGTTTTTTTAACACTTCGTTTTTTTTATTGTGCTTTGTATCGCACTTTAATTCTTTTTTATTATGTTTTGTTGTAGGCCCCCATTCGCACGCACACAAGCCCGCCAAATCACTACCGTGTATGTATTACTGCAGCTGTATGTGTATGTCGAAGTTGAGTGTTGAGCAAATGAAATAAACAGAGCCTAAAAAACGCGCACTGACCGAACACCGAACACCGTACGAGCGGGCTACAAGCGACAAGATACAGATACGCTGAAGGAATGAAAAAGTAAACGAAAAAATTGTTTACAGTTTGCTATTGCAGCAGGCAGAATGTTAAGCATTCCGCTAACATACTGTTGAGAAAATGTTGCGCTCTTGTTACAGTCTTCTGTACTGTTCGCTTGTGCACTCACTCTCTCTCTCTCCCACACTCTCTCGAGTCGTTTTCGTTGGTCATTTTGTCGCACATGTTAGGCTCAGGTTGTTTAAATCATTTCTCTCTGCGAGGTGTTTTCTCTCTGTTGTGCTCAGCGGTCGACTGCTATATTACTGTTAAACTCAATATTGTACTTGTTGTCGAGTCTGTTAAGAAACACTGAGCGCGAAACATGGTCTCTAACACCCAGTAATTAAGTTATGCACGAAATACGTACTGAAAATAACATGATAAAATAATGTGATATTTAATTGCTGATTTAGATTTAACTTTTGCTGCAATATTCTTGTTGCAAAAATTGTATATAATTAAAATAACTCATTGCTAATTTCTTACTGTGTTTACACTGAAGCATGTTATGGCCCGCATCGAAAAATGAGTGAACAATTTCACCCACACACACACACTTAACAAAGAGAAAGAGAGAGCGTGGCAGTGAGCTGCAAAAGGTGAGTTTGCACTGTGAGCCCACTAGGAAATTGGATATGACTTGCAGGTCTGAGTAATAAGTTTATTTAATAAAAATACAAATCAAAATTAAAGTAAATGTTTTAATATGACTTTAGATGGGATAATTATTAGTTATAAATGGTTTAATTGTAAGGCATTTATAACTATTAAATCAATTCTCAGCAAATTTCTCACCTACCTCTTTACAGGTTCTGTGTTCCGCTCTCCATTTACATACTTTACAGCCGATGCCAACCTCACTCTCTCTCTCTTGCTCTCACATATTTTAATTCGCTCTTGCTCTGACTCTCCCACAACATCAACAGAAACCTCGCATGTGCGCATAGCACACGCTCATAAGTTTGTGTAAAGTTCATTGATATTTTTGTGCATTACATTGGTATGCGTTGAATGCGTGTGTTGTTGATTCATTGAGTTCCCAGCCAACTAGCTGCTTAATATATGGCTCTGAGTGTCCATTGCGGGTGTGTGCGTGTGTGCGAGTATGTATGTGTGTCCGCATGCTGTTTTGTTATATAGAAGCAATTTATATATGTTTTATATGAATGTGTACAAGTATTTGGGCACATATGTATATAATATAATAATACACATATGTATTGAGTCTACACTCTAGCGAGTGCTTATGAATGCGAACCCATTGGAGCAGTAAAAGCTGAGGGGGTGGAGTGAGGGTGGCGTTGTAACTGGATGAGTGAAGTGGAAGCTCAACTGCGTAAATGTTGAGCGGGGCGGTTAACAGACTTCAAGTGGTTGATAGACGATGAACAGTTGAACAGCGCCCAAAACTCATCAATGAAGTTGAAATATTGAGCCAAGTCTCTCTCTCAAGCACACACACAGATGCAGACACACAGTCACATATACACGCATACATGCACGCACACAATGTCCGCAAGGACATGGCTTGCCAACAGGGTCGTTTTTGGAGACTAGCAGAATGTTTAAATTTATAACCGTGACCCTGATATTTGCAAAACGGCAGCAACAACAAGGGCAGCAAACATGGCACAAGCCTCAGTATTTCAAGGATATGCCTATGCGCGTGCAGAAAATTTCTCCAAAAGCGGCCCCAAGCAACAGAGCCCAACACAGACACACACACACACACACACACACACACAATCGACAGAGCAGTCAATGCGCAGGCGCTGCCTTGCCAAAGGGAGACAGAGCGGCATAGCGGCAATTCGAACTTGTGGCCCAAGCTTATGTGTATGTGTATATAGAGACAAACACAAGCGCACACACTCACACATATAAAGCACAACGTGCTTTTTATGTACCCAACGGTAAAGGCAATGGCGACAGCTGCAAAAGTGTGACTCGAAGCAGATATTTTCATGAATGAAAATCCCACGCAAAAGGCGAATACAGCAAAGCGCCCTCGAACGAACCCCCTTCAGGCCCAGCCTCGCCGCGTTCCGCCCACTGTGATGTGCTTCGCAGCCCACGCGTTTGCAAAATGGGTGGACTGGCTGGTGGGCGCCAAGGGAGCCTGCGACACGCCTGGAAATAGAAGCTGGGCAGCAGCAAAAACCAAAAAGCGCGTGGGACTTGGAAACAAGTCGAGAGAAAATTGAAAATTAGGTAAGCCCTGCGGTATAAATTACGCGACCTGGCAACATCAAAGTGCAGTCTATGTCATGGCCTTGACGCTCCACCAAAAAAAAAAAAAAGAAGAGAAAATACAGTTGAAAACAACGCCCACAAGGTCAGCCCGTACAGGGGTGCGTCCCTGGACGCGCCCCAAAGTGGCTCAGCGAACAGATAACGCCGATAGCTATATTTTTTATTGGGGATTTCGTTTTTTGTCTAGCTAGTTCTGAATTTTACCTGGCAATAGTCACTTTGGCTGACTAATGTGGGATGGTGTGACTCACCTGCTCGCTTTTCGCTGGCCACCTGAAAAACTGAACTTTAATTGGGCGATAAACTGATTGCAAATTGAGTGTGAGCAAATTGATATTCATTTCGATGCATTGCAAGATTTCAATGAGCTATAGCCGCAATGACGTCACCGAACGAACTCTAACCAAATTCGTTCTAGACAATGCGAACTAGTTTATCAATGAACATGGCTAAAATGCGATTGACATTGTCATTGTCATTGCTCCTTGTCATTGTCATTGTCATTGAGTTATTTTAAAGGAATACAATAGCTGACTAAGCTCTTTCTGACTTTCAACGCTGCTAAGTCTTAGTCAGCCTCCTGCTTCGCACTATATAGTATAGGATCGAGCGATTATATCGTCAAAAGTTGAAGGTGAATTTTTTGATTTACGCATTTCATTTTCGGGCTATTAAATTCGTGGAACTCGAAATGCTTACAATAAATTTTCCTTGACTAAAGCGGTGAAACGAGAGTGAATCTCTCTTAGTATGATCCCATGCATCTAAATATAGTTCCAAGTCTGACAAGGAATTCTAGGAAGCGAAGAAAAAATCGCACAGCAAAGAAATGCGTCTTAGCTGAAAATAATGAGCAGATGCCAAACATTAAATGTTAAATAGACGTGATCATTTATTTTGATTCGCACTCGTCAAGTTGGACAAACATATGCATAGTTAGAAGTTCCTAAAAAAGCGGGAAAAGATTTGTCAAAGAACAGGTGAAAGATCTTAAGGAATTAGTTTGAGAAAGAAGTGAATGAAGATCGTTATTCATAATGAGCAAGGGAACTGATACTAGATACTACTTTTATTATGAATATATGAATATAGTTTGTCAAAAATAATATTAAAAGCAAATAAAGCACAAAAATATTGATGAATTAATAGAAAAACTCTTCTGCATAGATCAAAGATCTTTCGTAACTAGTTTGTTGGCAATGTTTAACTTCAATAAGTTGGAATACCGCTAAGAAACTGTTTTGTATATAATAGATTTTATATTTCTATAAAATAAATAATAATACTATTTCTAAAACTAAATACAGACTTTATATGTGATTTAAGTTCTATATATATTTAACACTATTTATGGAAAAAATGGTCATATAAAAAATGATATAAGATAAATATATTTAATTTTATTTACAATTAAAAAAAAAAAAAAAATATTAAATATTAAATAATAATAATAATTCTGTTACATTAATAATAATTTAAAAAATCATAAAAATCAAAAATATATAATAACTATAAATATAATATATTAATTGTTTTATATTAAATTATTTACATTTAAGAAATTATATAAATAAAACTTAATCAGTGCTAAAATATTTATATGATTATAAGATTAAGATTCTTAAATCTTCCTATTTGCCAAGCATTATAGTCATTGTTTAATTCGTTATATAATTAATTATGGCAAGCAATGACAACAATCTATAAAAATAGTTGAATGTGCTCATCCTTGGCATTACATTAACACTAGAATAATATATGATAAGTAAGCACATAGTTTACTTTCAATTTCTCAAGACTATAATTAGTCATAGTATGAAGAGCGCTATCTGGCATAGCTCTAAGAGCAGTTCACTTGCATTATCGCTCTAGTAACTGACCTAAAGTAACGCCAAAGGGATTAAGAACATAAACGAAGTTCGTTATATGATCTCTCTCTCTCTCTTAAGCTGGCATACTTCCGGTCTGATTCGTAGCATACCAGAGCACACTCCATATATGTATGTGTGTTTGTGGAGGCTGTCCAGTACTAGTGGTGCAGCTACATATATAATACTATAAAACTGATTCATGCAGCGGATGTTTGTGGGCGCCAGTCGGGCAATCGGCGATCAACGCTTTTGACGTTTTTTTTTTTTTTTTTTTGACCAGAGCCGGCTGCTCCAGCTGTGGGGGTCGTGTTGCGCATTTGTTTAAAGTGTTGCTGTGTGAGCCAATGACGCCACAATTTGCTTGTCAGCTCTCAACTGGCGATTGATATAAAGCAAAACCTACACCTGGCCAACTAACTGACTGCCTGACTGACTGGCGCATCTGTATGCGAAACATTCTGGCTTCTTCAACTCGTTTCTGCCTCTGTGTGTGTGCGTGTGTGCGTATATTCTTGTGGCAAAGTCGCGCAGGGTGACTCAGTTTAACAAGTCAGTCGAACAATCGCAATCATCCACACAGCCCCAACAGCTTCTCCACGTGCTGTGCTTTAGACACCTACGCCAAAAAATCCTTTTGACGTCATTCGGGGAGCTGTTCAAGGCGTTCCAAGAATGTATAAGGTTTATAATATTGTATAAGATTTACTCAGCAGTTGAGTTAAGCGAGAATATTGCTTGAATTGATTTTCTATTCGAATGCGAACAGGTTTGTTATTTATTTCGCATGTAAATTACTATCGATATATTATTTGATTTATGCTATCATAGTTACGTTACTATGTAAGTCACGCTTTAAGTATCGATAATTATGTGCAGTCCTTTGCATTAGTTGTAATTTATCGATGATTAGCTACAAATTGTTGATTTCAAATTTTGCAATTACATTTATATTTTAAAAAATTCTTCCTTTTATTTGCTATCCTATAATTGTCTAAGCTGTCCTCGCTGTCTGTTTTCCTTGCCATTTTTTAAGGTTTTCTTTTTAGACAATTCTTTGGGTGTTGGTGGCTTGCTTTGCTTTTCATTTTATGGGCATGTATTTTTAAACTAGAGCGTCAAGCGGAAAAATGTTGCTTTGCTGCCTGCTTGGCTCAATTGGGCCGTAAGGGGCTAACGAAGGTTAATGCGGCTGTATTTGACCTTTGGGGTCAAGCTGGAGGCAAATTAATTGCGAGAATTGAGAGCGCAATGTGAAATTCAGTTGATGACGATGACACCAATGACGACGATCATTATAGTAAAAGAGGGAGAGAGAGAGAGCGAGAGAAAGAATGGGCGAGCTTGTCTGCGTGTGCGTGGAGTTGAGCTTTGGGCTCCATTGACTGTGTGTGTTTGTAATTAATACAAACTGTAAGCCCGCATTGCCAATTGCAGCCAATTGAATCAATAAACCAAAATGTGAACTTTCCCAGTTGATTTTTCAATTGGAAATATGCCGTTGCTTTGGTCGTTGTTGTTGCTGTTGTTCATTTTGCTTTCTGTCACTTCCGCTGCTCACTTCATTGGGCACCGCCATTCGCATTCACATTCGCAGTCGCATTCGGTTGGCAGGGCTGTTAATTATGTTGACCCACGTAATTTGTAAAAATCAAATGTGGAGCGTGCGGACGTGTGGGCGTCATATAAAAGTGCGCCGTCATCAACGGCCCAAAAAACTTGCCACTTGGATATTGTAATTTGCCGCAGCGGCCCACGCAACGGCAGCGGCAGCCTCGCCCGTTGGCCTGGCCAAAATATGTATACACACATATATACATACATATACATACAAATAAGTATATACCCCTGCAAAGTGTCTGTATATAAATGTGTGTACATTTTATTTTTGATAACGCGCTGCGGAATTGCACGCCCACGCATGCCAGGCACGCAAACGGAGACGGTGACGGCGACGGCGCTGCCGGCGTTGCTTCCAGCACGCCATTCATTTCCACCCACACACACACATACACACGCAGCGGCACATCGGGTGTGTGAGTAACAGAAACGGCGGCTGCGACGACGGACGACACGGCAGCGGCAGGGGAAGAATTTTACGCATTCCAATCAGCCAACAAAAATGCCAACGTGGGCGATTTCCATTTCCCTTTTTTATTGGCATGTTGCTTGTACATGTGTTTGTGAATACAAAACAGTAGTATATAAGCACGTGTGCGTGTGAGTCGTGTAGAGTGTGTAGTAAAACGGCAAAAAGTTATGAATGAAAAGCTGGCGGTGCTGCTGCCGCTGCGCGTGGGCTGTCAGAGCTTTTGTCGCATTGCGAGCTTAATGGCAGCCAAATGCAAATTAAAATGTACTACAAATATGAAATTAACTTTGTCATACACTCAAGATTATTGGTAATCTAATAATAATACTACTACTAAAATAGTAGACTTATCTAAAAATGTCGATTTGAATCTATTCAATATTTTGTAAGAATTAAGTGCTAATCAAAATCAATTCTCACAGCCAAGCTTTTAGCCACTTTCAACACCATTTGGAAAGCTACTTGTTGGCTGCTCACTTGTTGATTATCGTGCAGCCCTGACATTGCGTGTAAGTGGCAGCACCAATAGTAATTGACTGTATCGATACCAATCTTCGATATTTTTCCATCACTAATGGGTTCATTAGCTTTTTGTCTTGTCTCTCTGCCTCCCACTTGCACAATCCCACTTTTTTCCCCCCAAAAAATCGTTTTCGACTGTATTTGTATTGTTTGCATTAAACAAACGGCGTCGAACGCCGAACGTCGAGGTCGTCTGCCTTGCTGATATATAACGATATACATATATATATCTTTTTTTTGTGAATTATAGTCTGCGTCATTTCGCACGAGCCGCCAACTGCATCGAAAGAGTTCAAGTTGAAGATTTAATTCAAATTGCAACGATGGAATCGGATACGACGGAAATAGAAAGTACGGCGGTAGTGGCGACGGCGGCGGTGGCGGAGTTGCAGACACCGCTGCAAAGTGAAAGCGCTGTGGGTGGCAAGGGGGCAGTAAAAACTGAAGGCGACGCGACACCTCCGCCGCACAAGCGACAGAAAATCGTCGAAGATGAGGAATGATACAGAGGATGATGATGATACAGAGGAGCTGAAAGAGCCCAAGGAAACCGAGGAACAAGTGCCTCAGCTGATTGCCGTGGAGCGGGCACAGAGCACGCAGAGTAGCTTGCGTAAATTCAATCGCATACCCGTATTCATTGTGGACTACCACAACGATGTTCTGGAGTTCATCTATAGATGCCTGGCCACACGGCACCTGCCGCTGGAGCGCAATGTCTTGGTGCATTTCGATTCCCATCCGGACTTGGTGGTGGCACGAGATATACCGGCTAGCGCCAGTTACGACAAGGACGTCATGCTCAACGAGCTGAGCATCGAGAACTGGATTATGCCCACACTCTATGCAGGTAAGATAGTGATTTCGAAAGGGTGGTAGAGACAGAGGGGGTGCTAATGAGAAACGTCTCCTGCTCCACTTAGGTCACTTCAATCGCGTTGTCTGGCTGAAAAACTCGTGGTGCCAGCAGATACCCACGGGCAAGCACGAGTTCAAGATCGGCCACAAGGAGGATCGCATTGGTGTGGACTGTCCGCTGGACTATTTCATAGCCGAGGGCAACTATTGCACCACCGATGAGCTGCAGGAGGCGCGCGACGTGGAGCTCCAGGTGCACGATGCAGACAACGAAGCGCTGGATCCCGCCCAGTTCTTGTCAGAGAAGGATGCGGCGGGCTTTATACTGGACATTGATCTGGATTTCTTTAGTACATCGAATCCGTTTCTGGAAATCTACAAAGATGCCAATTGCTATGCCCAGCTGACGGAGATCTTTCACTTCCAGAGCGTGGAGCCGGCCAAGCAGGCGGGCACAGCTACCATTGCGGACTTTTGTGCCACGGCAGAGACGCGACAGAAGCAACTGGACGCACTGAAGCGCATCTTTTGGCATCTGGAGGAGCAGCGCAGCTTCGACGGTCTGGAGCAACCGGACGAGTCTGTCATCACACCACAGATCTATGCAAAAATTCTCCAATTGGCCGAACAGTTGCAGGCGAAATATCCAGACGATGAAATCGATTGGCTGCTCATCTTCGATTCGGGCAGCACCACGGATAACAATGGACTGCCCCATCACATAAGCACCACCAAGGAGCTGGAGGATTATTTTGCGCAATTTAAACGTTTCCTGCAACGTCTGCCCGTGCCGCCAGTGGCCATTACAATGGCCCACTCAGCCCAGGATGACTACTGCCCACAGGATCAGGTGGCGTTCATCGAGGAGCAGGTGCTGCGGCTGCTGCGCGAGGTCTTTGGTGACAAGCTGCACGAGAAGGCCATTCTTCACTACATGGACGATCCGTGGGATGTGATGAAGCTCTAAGCTCATAGTCCAGATTATTATAATAATCAATCAAAGATCTGCTCAAATGTGGATCGACAGCACCAAGTCGCAGCTTACGAAGAGGAAGAAGAAGAAGAAAAAAGACTGGACATCCATTGGCATCCATTTGCTCTCCTTCTTTCTCTCTTTTTCGTTTGATTACTCAATGACTGACGATTGCAACGAAACTTCTAAGTGATTCCACACAACTGCAGCACGAAAGATGAACTAAACTAACTACTAACAAATTACTTATTTTTTTACATTCATAATTATAAACATACGTAACGTATTTATTATACACAAAACGGAAACGAAACACAGTTACAATATATACATATGCTACATTTATATGAAGTCCTTTAGCGTGATTATAAATTAAACGCAATAAAATCAAAGACAATTACAATTTGCAATGTGCTTTGCTTTGTAAACTGGCTGCTAAAGTGCATGGTAAAGGAAGTTGAAAGTTTTAGAACTTTAATCTAAGCATCTGAATATGCATTGAAGGAAATTTATGGCTCATAGTAAAGTTAGCTTCCAGTTAAACAAAAACTTGTTCAAGTTCATCTTAGATTTCTTTTGATAAACTGTATATAAATTGAGGCAAATTTTTAAATCAAGACAATTACATTTGCAATGATTATTAACTGGCTTTTAAAGCTCATGTTAAAGTAAGGAATAAGATTTCCAACTTAATTTTAAGTTAAATGCATATAAATTGATGAAGATTTTATTGAGCAGATTTAGTTTGATTTGCTGAAAATGAATTAGGCAAAAATTATGGGATAAAGTTAAAGTAAATGCTAAATTTCTACATCAAGTTGCAACAGAATCAAGGAATTTGTCAAAATTGATTATAAACTTTAATCTTAATTTTAAAAACTTATGAGATAATTTGACCTTTCTCTCCTTGGCATTAAAAACATTTAAAAGACTTTTAGCTTAATTTGAAATTAAATTCAAATTCCTAGAGATTTCCTAAGAAAAGTTCAACTTCATGTTATGTTCGCATCATTATCACGTTACAAAAGATCATCGTGTAAACGCAAGTGTAGACACTATTTTGGATACCATCCCCACATGTCGATTGCCGCCCCCTTTTTGTCAAGGGCTGCAAATGGAATTGCGCTGCCAATCAATAGTGGGTCAGTTACATTTTGGGTTTCAGTCAGCGCGGAAGCATACGGAATACAGAGAGTAAGTCTTCTATAAATACTTTGATCACTAGGTGGCTATGCTTAGGATTAACTACAATCTCTTTTTGACTAAATTAACGAACCGAACTAGAGCTCTTCGTTGTCGCCCTTGGGCTTGCGCTTCTTGGCCTTGGGCTTTTGCTCCTGTGTCAGCTGTTCCTTTAGGCATTTACGCTCCTCGGCATGCTTCAACACATGATCCTCGCACAGATGCTGCTGCAGTGATTTCTTCTGCTGCTCCTTGAAATACCAATCGCTGATGGCATCTTCGTACTCCTCGAGCATATTTTCGCACTGGTTCTTCATTTGGGTAACCTCGACGGGCGGTTTGTCCCACAGCTCGTAGGGTATGCCCAAGTCAACCTTTACACCCTTGTCTACCAGGCCGTGCAGCGTCTGGAAGGTCTGTGACATGCCCTTGGCGAATCGAGTGCTATCCGTGCGCTCTTTGTGCAAATTATACTCGAGCACACGCTCGCACACATTCTCCAGAGACTCGAGCAAACGCAACTCGCTGCGTCTGTATTCGGTGCGCTTCTTCGGCCGCACATCGTCCACGGAGTAGCCAATTTCAATGACATCGTGCGATTTGCCGGTTTCGCCCAATCGAGCCTCCAGTTCGGCGGCAAGAATTTTACAGGCTTCGCAGCGATTGGCATAGCGCACGCCCTGTTCCTCTTCAGGAGTTTGTTCACAGTTGGAGTCCCTTAGAAGGACCAATAATAGAAATAAGCATAATTGGCGCAACATCTCCAACAGCTGGTAACAATTTAATCAAAGAAACTGACGTGTAATAATTGATTAAAAGTAGCCGTATTTATCTATGCTCTTCTTCATTCATTATTGACATTCACAGGGAAACGTGAAATGTTCACGTTAGATATGTAGCGGTTGGCTTGCAAGGCTCTCATTCCAATTTATTTTATATACATATAAGTAGTCTATTTGTACTATATATTTGATATCAAGTATTTATATTTCTAGATATTCTGTCAATATATTTTAAATTATGCACTAATTAATTATTTATCAATTTCACGAAATGTATTCAGTCATCGTGTTATAGCTGTAGTAGTTATCGATTATTGTTCACTTATCGTTAATTGGGCGCGTAGTATTTGAAAATTCCTGTTGGTGCCCTTGGCAACGTTCTTACTGTCAAAACAAATACAAAACTGCCCCAATCCCCAAACATATTGGATACAAAATGCTAGTGAAAATTCTAACACTTACAAAGAGCACAAATTACAATGTCACACAAGAGATTTTATATGCGCCTTGTGCTGCATTTACATGCGGTTTGTTCCCTTCTCTTTGCAAGAGTTTATAATAATTTTGCTAATTTTTCTAGGTGACCTGTCCGGGTGTCTGGCTCTGCTCTCACGGCAGCTTAGAGGCCACCATTAAGACACTGGGCTACTATTTTCGCACTGGCGCCATGGAGCCTCGTTTTCCCATGCTCTGTCACGATCAGTTCACCATGGAAGGCTACTTCAAGGGCGTTAATTCCATAGATCAGATGCGAGATATGCTGAACTCTGAGCAACTGGAGATAACTATGTGGCAAAATGGACGCCGATTGGCCTACTATGTGGGTCGTTTATCGGACCTAATGCAGACACCTGTGCCGCCTCTCAATTGCGAACACGCAGGTAACGTTCAGCTGCTGATGAAGGCCACCTCAGCCTTTCCGGGCATACTGGCGCCCAAAGTAGAGATCTCGGCGGAATTGACCACGCGGGATAAGCAACGTAAATGCTGCAAAGTGAATCTGGAGCGGACACTAAGCAATCGTCATGCGCAGAGCCGTTGCCTCACCCGCTTGGAGCTGCCACGCAAACAGAAGACGGTCTGCCATTCCAAGGGCTCAAAATGTAGTTCTGAGAACAGCACACTCGCCCACTCAACGAGCAGCCAACTATTGTATGAGCAGCAATCGCGCCGGCTCTCCTCGTGCTCGACCACCTCACAACACAGCTCTCAATCTCTCACGAGCCTCAGCGCCATTTCCGACTTGACGCAGTGCAGCCACTCGCAAACGCACACGCTCTCTCACTCTCTATGTGACTCGCGCTCCAACTCTCTGGTTGCCACTGGCACAGTGGAGCATGAGACTACTTGCCACATCTGTCAAGCGTACAGCAGGCTGTTCGAGAGTACTTGAGAAACTATAAATATATTAGCTTATATTTAGAACAAATTGAAAATTGAGAATGATCTTAGAGGTAAACGTTGAAGTCCGTTTGTGCAAAGCAAAGGACAATTAGCGTAATTATTAGGTTATAGGGCGCAGCGCGCTCCAGTTCCATTGGCTGCAGCTGATTGCGCAGCAGCACACAGGATCGTGCTATGCAGCGTAAGGTGCTGAACACATGTGGCTCCAGTGGCAGATGAAGGCAGACCAGATTGGCATATAGCCAGCGCGCTAGCCAAGCATCGTGCAATAGATCTATGGGTTTTGCGGCGTTGGCGGAAGTACTGGGCTCTTTAGATTCTAGTGAATCTGGATTTGGCTCCTGCAGCCACTTGCTAAGCAGCTCCAGCAACTGTTCCAAATCGCTTTGACGTAGCCGCAGCAAAATGCTGAGCAACGGCTGTTTGGTGCGACAGAATTCCTGCCATTTATCCGCATCATGTGTGAGCTGCGGCTCAATGTTCTCATTGTATTGACATCCTTTCAATTCTAGACGCACCGCAGCAACGCGTTCGCGTGCATTATTGAAGTTTTTCACTTGAACATCGCGCCACTCGGGCGTCGGCAGCAGACACCTGTGAGGCGGCAAGGGTGGCTGCAATAGTTAAACTAATTTAATATCTTAGTTTAACATTGATAAATTCCAGCACTTACACTGCTCAACATTTCGCATCCATTGCCTGTGATATTATTTTTGATTTTCGTGGAACGCTTTGTCACCACGGCGGGACAACGTTTGCGCTCGTAGAGCATGTGTGTCAGGTATTCCTCGCCAGATTCTGGCGGTTTCTGCGGATCAAAGCTTTCGTCTGGCTCCCGTATCTCCAGAGCCTGCATCTGAAATGTTTCCTCATCTGTTGGCTTTTGCATTTTGATGCTTTGTGATTACAGTTGGTCAATCTATTTAGCCGGCAAAATTTCGTTTATCGAATTGCGGTTAAGTGCGCTAGAGATGAGCGTCATAAACGTAGTGAGCATTCGCGGGTCACTGTTTTTGTTTAATATTTTTAATATGCAAAATATTTACTAAAGGCGTAGCTATATAAATAATATTCAAAGTAGCATTTATTATATATTTATCATTACAAATTTTTTATACATGTATATTTTAAACATATTTCTGTTGGACTTATTTTTAAATCACTGCCAACTTGGCTTCTCTTAGGTGCGATAGCTATCGATTGGAATTGCTGAAACGATATTTTGAGTCATGTTAAGACCGCCAAATTAAGCTATCGATAAGCGTTGTGCGTATATTTAAATATGATAATGATGGATAAGCTTTGCTCTTTATCCATTGAGCTTTTGTAAAATTAAACATAAATTAAAATACATTATGTGTATAATATTAAATATGTTAAATAATTATTAGAATAAATACTCACAAGAAAAATTATATTTTAAGGAATTATTTATAATAGATGGAAAAGCCTAAATAATATTAATAAATAATTCACTTATAAGTATTTATTTATAATAATATAAGTTCTTAATAGCAAGAATTAAATAAAATTAAATGATTACAAATATTTTTCATTTGTATTATATTTTGCCTAAGATTTCTTTACATTAATTAATTCACAGTTAATTAATTAATATATTGATTTTTTTTCGTGCTCGTTTTCATATTACTAGGCATTTCTTTTAAATTATGTATGTATGTATATAGACTCACAAAATTTACGTACGCAACAGGAAGGCACTTGTGATATTGTCAAGCATAAAAACGTTGTCAGTTCGCTCAGTTCAGTCCCTTTATGCCCGTGCGCCCGTTCCGAACGCAATCACAATACCCCACTTGGGAAAGCTAATAATAGGCTATAAAAAGGTCATTTCATAATTGTCTTACGACGACGACGACGACGAAGAAGACTCAGGTGCCGACAAGGACCCCTTAATGTCCATGCGGACAGAGAGCCTTTTGTGTGGCAACCATAAAATAGTCGTAAGCAGGAGAGTTGGCCCCAATTAGCTGTCAAGCACAGTGCCGGGCAACCTGTGGATTGGCGACTATCCAAATATGCGAGGGCGGAGTCGTCTTCTTCCTTTGAATCCGAAGTAGCCGCCAGCAAAGTAGTTACATATCAAAATTGTTTATTAAATTATTCTTACGATGCTGCATTGCCAACTTAAGTGAAATTTAAAATTCATTAAAAAACAGCACCAAAAAAACAAAAAAACCCACCACCCCTAACCCCAAAAAATGATACTCTTCTTCTTTACGATCGCATGAGCGCGAGCTCTGCTAACCGCGCAGTTGCTGCCGTGGCTTGGGGGTGGGTTAGGCTATACTTTGAACGCCTATAACTCCATTTCTAGATGCATGATCTAGATGAAATTTTCAGAGTAGATTAAGAATATCTAAATGTGCCTATGTGCCAAATTTTAAGTCTCTAGTATTTGAAATGCGATTTTTGCAAATTGGGGGCGAAGGGGGCGGGCATCCAAAATCTGAAAATTACATAATCTGCGTATTCATAATATCTATCTAAATATGCAAATTTGAAGTCTTTAGCTAAAACGGTGTAGAAGCTATGCTCAAAAAACCTAAAAAATTGAAACGAATTTTCGATTTTTTATCGATAATTTGGAAATGGGATGAGTTATCGAAAAAACAAAATAAACTCGTACTGCGTAGCTAACATATGAGTGTCAGTGAAATTTCAGCTCTCTAGCTCTTGTAGTTTCCGAAATCTCGACGTTCATACGGACGGACGGACGGGGGGGGGGGGGGGGGGGGGGGGGGGGGGGGGGGGGGGGGGGGGGGGGGGGGGGGGCTCGTTTTTTTTTTTTTGTTGAGGAGAATAATATTTTTTGGGGGTGTGGGCGCCGCCTCCTCCTCTGTCCCTCCCTTTTTCCACACCCATCCTATCCCGCGTGCCCCTTTTTATGGGGTCGGGGTATAAAAAACACTTCCAGACATTAGCCCAGGGACACGAAGAAACGAAAACAATAACAAAATTAAGTGCACGAGATGCACGTAAATAGTTAGGCAATAAAATTGCATTTAATATGCAAATGGCAAATTAGTTAACGAGAAAAACAATTCACGAACTAAAATATGTAAATTTTATTATACAATGTGTACGTCTTAGTCTGAACATATTATATACTTAAGCAATTTATATATTATTATTTTGCTGGTGCTTTTATTTTTGTTAATATTATATTTATTTAAAGTAAATTAAAAATGTTATAATTTTTTTTCGTTATTAAAATTTTGTATATATTTTACAAATAAAAACAAATAATATAAATAATTTTAATAAAAATATAAAAAAACAAAAAATAAAAAAATATATACATATATATTTCTAACAAGCAAACAAGAGAATAAATATTTAAATATTTATAAAATCATATTTATGCAATATATGTTATTAATATTATGTATCTATATATTCGACATATTTATATATAATATAAAATAATATGTATATTAATAAGTTTAATTGGACTATCAGCTGCCTATATAATTAAAACAAAAGAGCTGACACAGCCGCAATACGCCTACATGCCACGCCCATATCCCAATGCTCAAATCTGTGAAATATCTACCTTGTATATACATGTACATATATATCTATAAAAATTCTTGAGCAGAGCTAAACTGATGCGATCTCACGACATCTGCCTGCGCCTGGACAGCTCTTAATTTTTCTCTGTGAATGGCGAACGACAACGGAAATTCCATTTCCATTCGTCCCTCAATCGAGTTAAACTAGTTGCGCCAAACGCTTGAGTGTAAGGAGTTTAGCTTGACTTTGGGCGGAAGTTATACTCTGTATAACAGCAAGCTGGCAAAGTGAAGTGCTCCTCTTCTTCTGTGGATCTGGTAAATACTTAACTGCTTAATAATGTTAAAATAATTATATGTACTGAACTAAATAGAATTATAATAGCCAAATGCATATAAGGAATTTTTAAGGAATTGTTTGAAAATTTATTAGAATCAAATCTATAATACATATTTATAGAAATTCATATAAAATTACCCAAGTTAAATTTGAATAGCTAAATTTATTTAGTTTTAGGTCTTTGTTTTTTTTAATATTAATAAGAATAATACAATAGTTCATGGTATTCAATGTGCAAAATTCTTTAGGATAATTATCTATTAAATAATGATTCGAATGCACAATAGATGTCATTACAATAATTATTTAAACAAAGAAAAAACTCATCATTGAAATTTTTATTTATTTAAACTGTTAGCAATTGAAACCTTTACGTTGTGCTCTCGAGATCAGCCTCTTCCGAGGAAGAAGCCTTCGGTTCTGCTCGTTTTGGGCTTCGGCTGCGCGCTTTACTCTGAGCTATTTGTATGACGCTCTTTTCCCGAACATCATTTTGGGAGCGATACGATTGACGCTCGCATAATGAGGCTCGGTAGATGAGCAGATTACTTCACATTCTCAAAAACTCTCATGCGCTATTGATGTGTTTAACGAAGACAACCCTCGCATATACATTTTTTGATTCGTAAACCTAATTAAAAGATCGGGAAAAGAAAAGAGCGAACAAATTTCTGTCGGATGATAAACAAACTCGTTGATGAACCGATTCGGTTGCTCTCTGACTTTTTCAAAGTGTGAGACACTTATTAGCAGACATTTTAGCATATCTGCTCGTCGATCAGTGCTCACTCAAGTGCTCAAGTTTTTGTTGCACTGTTGCATGAGTATTAGTTTTTTTTTTCAAGCATGTTTTATGGTTCGCAGCATACATATTTCAGCAGTTAAAATGTATGAAACGAACTAATTTCCATTGCTGGAGGAGGCCGTTTTGTTGTTGTGACAACGCATGCATAAAAATATGAGTGTGTGCTGGTGTGTACGTGTGTGTGTGTTTGTGCATGTGTCTCTAAGGCCCGAAAAACGCACACATCCACACCCCACAACCTCACCGACAACCTCACCCTCATCCGCAGACAGAGCAAAAAATGCTGTGTGTGAGTTTATGTTAGCCAAAAGTTATTTACCCGCAACATTTTGTGCTGTGTGGCTCTTTGCAAAACATATTGCTGTGTATCTTTAATCAATTTTAATTGAATTGCGTAAGGGTTAAGGGTTAAGCTTTATGAAAAACTGAAGATGCTAGCTAGATAGATAAATGAAGTTTGGTGAGGGCATATTTAAATTAATTTCAAGTAGGCTTAGTTTTTTTTTGATTGTTTTTGGGTTGTATATTTTTAATAAATAATAATAATAAAAATATAAAAATAAATATATAAACAATAAATAATAATATAATATTTTAATATAAAATTTAAATTTATAAATTTTCAATATTTATTAATAATAATTGATAAAAGAAATGGAAAATTATTGATGTATATAATATTTATTTAATATTTAATATCAATAATAATAATACCAATAATCAAATTATTTATATAGAAAATTTTTTCAGAATGAAATGAATTATCTATTATATATTTTTGTTTATTTTTTGTTCGACTTCTTAATTATATAATAATAATAATTAAAATATTCTAATAATTGGTATTTTTTTTTTCAACTTCTTAATTATTATAAATTAATAATAAAATGTTCTAATAAATGGTATTTTTTTCGACTTCTTAATTATTATAAATTAATAATAAAATTTTCTAATAAATGGCAGCCTTCGATTGTTATATAGATATAGATAAATGGACTTTGTTGAGGGCATATTTACTTTAAATTATATATATCTGCAGATTTTCATAAATATTTATATGTTTATATATTTTAATATTTTTTTGAAGAAACTTAGAATTCTTAACCAACAATAAATGATTAACTATTATTATTATACATTTTATTTATTATTAATATAAATAAAATATATATATTTTTAATGTATGTATATTCTGATACATATAAATATATATATATCTAATTAAAAAAATATTATAAATAGATATTATAAATAAAAATATAACAAAATATCTATTTTATAATATTTAAATTCTCATATTTTAAAACATATTTCTTTTAAATATTTGTACTTGACTTCCGACTTTATCTAGCACATTCTCAACTATTATAAATTGCTAATAAATTGTTAGGCTCAGCCTTAGGCTGCATTCATTTTGGGCAGGAATTTCCATAACTGCGAGCTTAGCTTTGGCCTCGCCAAAAAGAAAAAAATCCCCCAAAAGAGATATATATTTTTGTCTACATATATGCAGGCGTGCAGTCTTGGTTGCTCGACAATTTTTCAATTTTTCAAGGCTCACTATACTCAAGGACACATGCTCAGAGTCAAGGTTGATTCGAGTGCAGAGTCCGTTTGGCAACAAGTTTCACATACCAAAAAAGAAGAAAAAAACAAATTCCAGCAACACCTGCGACGTCGCTGTATTTGCTTTGCTCTCAAGGCGCTGCATGAGTATATATATACGTGTGTGTGTGTGTGTGTGTGTGTCTGTGTGTGTCTGTGTGTGTTTAACCTACGTCGTTGCCCGCCGCTTAACTGCTTGCCTACCCACTTTTCAAATCATCCACATCCGCAATCGCATCCGTCGCTTTTCCAACCTTGAGAGCTAAAAATATGGCCCGGCCCGAGCCATATCAAAAGGCAAAAATGTTGAGCATTTTTAATGCAAGTGCCGCGTCGGCTAACACAAACGGAGCGACCGCATAAAATGGACATTTATATTACACTCACATATGTAGATATTTACATACGGGTCTGGGGCATTCCCAAAATCAAATTTGCATAGCCACAAAAAAAAAGATATTTTCCATGTTTAGTTTAGAAATTATAAAGTGTTTTAATTCATTCTAATTTAATGAACTCAAAGTTGCCTTTATTTTAATTAGAGTTAAGTGAATTATTATAATATAAATATATTAATTTATTTATATTATATTAATTCATTTAACTCTAATTAAAATAAACAACTTGAGTTCATTAAATTAGTATAATTGAAATTGAAAATAGCTCAAAAACTAATTTGTTTTTTCTTTTAATTAAAAAAAAAAAAGAGAAAAAAAATAATGCATTTAATGTCATATGAATTCAACTCTGCTAAATATAATCTTTTATCTTATATTTTGTCTACCTCTTAATATATAAAATAGATGTGATTGCTTACCCAATATAATAATAATATAATATATGCACAAAGTCCAACCCTCAAAAGCTTTTCCAACACATCTTATCTTCTATATAATATAAATATTGTATTATTTAATCTAATATCTTTCCTTTTACTACCCCAAGACCATAACCAGAAGATTTTTAAATTACTTCTTTCTTTTATCTTATTTTTTATATTTTTAATAAAAATCTAAAATAATATATAAAATGTTTTTTTATTTTTTTTTTTTTATATATATTTAATAAAATGAATATAAATAATTTCCCGTTTTTAAGAACATGTTTTCTTTGGAGATTTTTGCGAAAACATCGATATTCGCATTATACACATGTCCGTGTGAGTCAATACAGTCGCACATATGTTTGTATGCATGTATATATATGTGTGTGTGCATGTGTGTTCACACGTACACTACTATTATATTCCGCAAAAGTCTCGTTTCCGGCCAGAGTATTGCCATTGAAACGTTGCCTCTCTGTTAGCTGCATTTTCGCTCTGTGGATATTTCCTTTGCTATTCTTTACTTCTCTGTTTTCACATATATTGCTTCTTCTTTTTTTCTGTGTGCCTTTAATTATGCACTGGACTCGCACAAAAGCCAAAAATGGCACCGCAGAGGACAACGAGCACAAGCGGCAGTTATTTTTATGCTTTTGATATGCTAAGAATATGCTGAGCTGTTTGCTGTTGGCCATTCAACCATTTCATACATCATGCTGCGGAAATAAATTGAATATTTGCCTTTGGCAGTTGTCCAGCCTTGATGGATGTCTGCTAGGTGTATGCGAGCATATACTAGATATATAATATGGTAGCTAGTCTAGTATAGTAACAATTGCAATCCGTTTCCGTTTGCTCTCTTACAACTTAATTTCATTTGCAGAGAATCAAATCAACACACAAAGACAAAGAAGAGATTCCCATGTCGTCGTCGTCGTCGTTGACTTAAACATATGTGAGTTCTGTGACTGTCTAATTTTCTGACACATCTAATTGAGTTTGCTTAATTATTTAGATTACGATTTGAGCAGGAAATGTGCCTTGACAAGGACGAGCAATTTATCTGAGAAATCGTATTAAGCCGCTCAGCAAGCAGAGACAGATAAGCATAATAGATGAGAATTGTTTGACTAAAAGTTGTAACAGAGATTGCATGCCCAGATTGTGCACATACATACGATGTAGACAAATATATATATATAGTATATATACATATGTGTGTGTATGCATTTGGTATTGTGTTAAATCGTTTCTGTTTATGTCTTGCACCGCAAAATATGCCAATTGCAATTTAAACTTTTCATTCTCTCTATTGAAATCGATTTTATACATACATACATATACGTATGTATAAACAAAGTGTGCAGAAGTTGTTATGCAAATGAGAATTCTCAGCTGCTATACCCTAGACATACATAGCTCTCTGACTGGCAGCTGGGGCTTCAACAAAAATTGAATCGAGTTAAATATTTATAGCCACGTTGATGATGATAAAGCACGAGTCTTCATTCCATCTATATATTTACGTTTTGTTCTATAAATATTTAATTGCAGGATATTTTGCTAGTCAAGCCAATGTGCTTCTCTTTTTGTAAAATTTATTTTAAACTGTTTCAGTTATTGTTGTTGGCACTTCAACAATTTATTATCGTTGAAATGTCATTTGAATTAAGTGTAGTATAATTTATAATTTACACTTCAGTACACACTTTGCGGCTGCTTGCCGCAGATATATGTAGGTTGAAATATATCTGAATTGGCATTTGCTAACGATTTTAATTATCTGGTGTGCTTCAATTAGTGTTTTCCTTTGGGTACATTTTCCATTGCCCTGTTTGCCAATTAAGTTGATTAATCATCATTATAATCATTCGTCATTATCCATCTAAGGCAATTCCGGAAAGACGAAAGTTTTATTCAAGTTGAATTTTACTTCTACTGAAACATAATATTGAACCACATTTTACTGAAAGAAAATATTTTATATAAAAGTTTCTTCATTTTAATATATATCAATATATATATAAAATGTTCTGCATTTTCTTGAAAATAATTTGATATACAAACCTTTCAGAATTTTCCTGAAAATAATGTTTTACAAGTAAATTCCCTTCAGGGTTCTACTAAACAACTTTTTACTCAATATGTTCCTGAATAAAATTTTGTATTTATTATTTTTATGCTTTTACAGAAATGCAAAATTATACTGAAAAAATATCTTTTCCTATAAAATATATATATTTTTTTGAAACTGATAGCTTGGATTTATATAATCTATAAAGTGAGCTATCAATTATTTACCTACTCAGCTCAACTAAACTTTGCAAAAAATAATACTACAGAATCTCTAAATGTCAAAAATCATATTTTATATTATAAATTATTAATCAAGTTCGTTGAAGCTGTAAATCGAAAGTCACGAAAGCAATTTGGCATTCATAAAAAGTAATTAATAAATAGATTTAATTGTTTTTTGAAAATATTTATTGTTGCACGTTTCAAACTTACTTCAGTTACAGTTGTTGCGGCTAATTAATTTTAAATTAATATAATTTTTATTTATTTAGTTTTTTTTCCTTTTTTTTAGCTTGGGCTTTGGCTTTTGCTGCTGTGGCAGCTCGCTATCGTGGACATTTAATATTTATTTGCATTTACATATTTGCCATAAATATTTAGTTATGCCAGCAGCCCAAACACGAGGCCTTAATTAATTAATGAATTAACGCGAGCTTTTGCAACAAGTTTTTCATTTCATTCCGTTTCTTAATTATGCTACATTTTCATTCATTATACAAATAATTTATGCATTTTTTATATATAGTATATGTATATGTAAAAAAGAGAAAAAAACTTAATTATATGCCAGCATTTCAATTTGTATATAATATTTTTAGTTTCCATTTAAACATTTAATTTAACCATATATATATTTTTTTAATATTTTATTTTTCTATAAAACATTTACATAACATTTAAGCCAAGCTCATAGAAAGTGGAAAGTGGAAAAAGGTTCTGAGATTCTAAGAGGTGTGTGCTTTAATTTTATTTACTTTTTATTTATTTATTATTATTATTATTATTATTTTTTTTTTTGGTAAAGTTTCCTTTTTTTGTTCTTTTTGTCATTTCTTGTAAAATTGTTAGGAAAGTAAGGCAGCAAGTTATAAATGAATTTCGAGTTGGGTTTGTCATTTGGATAGAGTAAGGCAGCAAGTTAAGATTAGAGAGAGTTTTTGTTTCCATATGTATTTCAGCAAGTGCTTTGTCACAATTAAGCCGCTTAAAAATACATTTACTTATAAACATTCATATGTACTAGATATATATATTTGTCATTTGTATATATACATATATATATTTTATTACATACATACATATATATTTATGTATATAGCTATATAAATAACTACAGTATTTATTGAAAATTCATATACCATGCGCGGTATAATTTTTGTTAATTTAATTAAATATATTTAGCCATCTAACAACTCAGTACAAATTTTGAATAGCCTTTATATGCACATCTAATTTTATTTAATTTAATACAATATCATTTTTATATAAGTATTACCACTATATGCTTAATGCTTAACATTAAAATAAATAATTGGATTTAGGGCTTAAAAAAAGGCTGTTCAAACTGGAAGGGATTTCACATTGAGTAATTTTGTGTTAATGACAAAGTACAAATAAATGTAAAATTGAATATAAATATTAAATTTATTTTAAATTATTTTAATTGAGTTAAAAAAGTTCTAAATAATTATGTTTAATATTGGAACTAAATTTTATGAAAATATTTAATATAAATATAAATAAATATAAAAAAGTGATATAAAACAAATTCCTTTGCTGATACAGGAGTAAACTTAATATATATTTTCTATATATTAAATAAATCAAATATGATATGTAAAGAATATTTTTAAATATATTCAAATATTTTCTGTTAATTATTTTTTTTTTATAAATTAAAAAAAATATTGTACACAGAAATATTTCATAAATATTTAAAAAATGGTTAGTTTATATACAAATATTTAAAAAATATTTATTCAAGTAATATATAAACTACATGTGATTTAATATAAATATTTTAAAAATATTATCTTATCTAAGCATTTTTTAAACTATAAATATGATATGAATGATATACGAAATTTTATAAATTTTAATTTGTACATTCCAATATTTAATTAGATTCTCCCTTCCAATTGCCAGCCATATTAATATGTAGAGCATTAAAAAATGTTTGTAACACAATCTCTAAAATAGAAATAGAAAATATGAAAATTTATTAAAATTTTCTTTTGACTAGAAAAGGTGACTAAAAATGTTGGTTAATTATTAAATCGGCTGCCAATTTTGCTAAATGTTAAATTCGTTTTTCAAATCAGAAAAATACATTTGATAGCTCAACAGTTTAGTTAGTTAGGCACTTTAAATAATGAAATGAATTTTGTTAGCTATAAAAGTAGTTTTTCTATACTAAGAAATGCGAGAAGAAACTCGCTAGCGATTAATGGAATGCGCGCGTTTTACCAGCGTTTTTTGTTGGCGCACGCGTTTTGTTAGCAGCGAGCTGAAGCACTTAGAACTTGCTATTATTATACAAAATATTGAAATGTAAAATACTTAACTATGTTAATGCTATATTAATTACCGCAATTGAAACGCAAGCGATTAACCTTTACTAGTTTTAAGCCTTGATCTTGTCTATGTTTGTCTCTGTGTGTGTGTGTGTGGAAATTTGTTTTTTCATCAGAAAAGTTTATCACAAATTTTTCGTTACTGCATTTTACAATTTCCGTCTGAGTGCTACTACTCAAAGTCCAAGTTAAAGTCAAAGTCAAAGTCAAAGTCCGCCTGCTTGAGGCCCAATTGGCTCCTGAACCCCGACAAATGTTTGCCCAGACTGCGGCCCGCCGATGACGTGGTCATCAGGAATGAGGTGGAGGTATCCACCTCGTTCCTGGTGGTCGTCTGATATGTGACGGCGAAGTCTGGCGTCGGGGCCAGGAGCAAACCTCACGTGCGCACAAATTTGTACACTATGAGAAATACCATAAAGGAGATGGCAACCAGGACGACAGCGGTAACAACCTTTGCGCACGTATTCAAGCCCGATTCGTGCGGATTTAGCGGTCTGGAACTGGTGTGCGTAGCCGATCTCCGGCGCTTGGTGGCCAGACCGCGCGCCAGCGCTGGAAATGCCAGCGACTGTGTGAAGGTCAATTTGTGTATGGACTCGCTGAGCGAGTAGGGACCCACAGAGCCGCGCGCCGCCGCCCGGAGCAGCACGTACTCCAGATCGAGTGCATCGAAGAGCGAATAGCGGGCGGTCATTGTCGATGAACGCCGTCGGCTGTCATGTTGGTGGCCGTGTCGCGAGTCACGATCGGATTGTGGCTGCAGCCAGGGATCGGAGACTCGCTGCTGTGCGCCCGCCGCGCCGACAGCATAAGCGGAGGAGGAGCAGGCGCCGCTGCTGGCGGTGGCAATGCCGCCACTGCTACCACCACCACTGCCGTCCCCACAACCGGCAACTGCCACACCCCCGCCCAGGCTGACCGCTGCCACGGATGTCAGCGACGACGTCGTCGACGACGAGGCAGAGCACAAACGCATATTGGTGGCCAGTCCATTATCATGAAACTCATTAGCATCCTCAATCGATGTCTGATCCGGTGATGTTTGCGCTCGCTCCAATGCAGCCGCATGCTTCATCCGCAGCGCAAATAACCGGGCATGATCCGGATGCAGCAACGCACTTGATTTCCGTCTATAATTGGCCGCACCGCCGCTGGGCACCACACAGATGCTGTTTCGCATGTGCCGGCGACCCAGCGATAGATTCGGCGAGCCTTGCGTGGGCGTGCTTGTTGGCGACACATGACATGACCTGCCGCCCGAGTGGCCGCCGGGCAGTCCGTGTACGCCCGGCGGTGCGATGAATGCATTAGGCGAGGGCGATGCCTGTACTGAGTCGATGCCAGAGTCGCCGGCGTGCAGGGTATCACAGTACAGGGAGCTGCGACGCTCCGTTCTCAGTGTCAGGTGATTGTTGCTGCGTCTGGTGCTGATGGAGTTGTTGCTGTCATTGTTGTCATTGTTGCTGCTGCTGCTGGTGGATGCCACATTGGTGCTGCCGACGCTTGTCTCCACAATGGCGGGAAAGATGAAGGATTGGCCATCCGCTTCGCCGCGCGGTGAGTCCTGAAATGGCAAAAGAGTTGAGCCAAGCGACAAATGAAATTTGCTCCTTGTGGTGCACTGGATGGATTTTCGGGGATTCTTAAGCCATTTGTGCGGGGAGCAGCTGTGGGAGGCAGTTCTCTGCTTCGTTTTTAGTTAATGTGTTCAACGATTGTTAATGTAGTTCGTACATGTGTTTTATAGAAGTTTATATATATAGAGGGTGTCTAGTATTTACGGGTTAAGTCTTTAGTTAAGTTGAGACTGTGTAAGGTGCCAGGTTTAATTGATATACACATCTAGAAAAAAATCTTAAAGCCACTTTTTCTCTGTGACTGAATACAATTATGAAAAAAGTATAATAAATATCTGACTTTTAGTATTAAATTTCATTTTGCAACAAAATTATTTTTTATTATTAAAAATTCAATTAAAAAACTTATTTTAGTATGAAAAATAAATTTAATTTAAAAAACTCGCATTTCGTAGTTTTGTTTTCGTTTCAATTAAAAAGTTGTGGAAATATGCGGAATAAACATAAATTGTGTCAAGTAAACTAACAAAAATATTTTGCATTTTATTTCGGCAGAAAACAATTTGCGAAACCCAATTGGTTTTGTTGATTTGGCAGTGGAATCCAAGCAAAAAATAAAAATAAATAAATATAAAAATAAATAAAAATAAAAAGGGAAAAAGTTTTGCTATAAACTGATGGTAATTGAATTATTTGATTAAAAAATAGAATAATTCAGTCAAATTATTTGAACAGAAGAAGAAACAGAATGATAAAAAATATATTATTCAAAGAAAAATAATAAAAATAATATTTATTTCTTAAATTTGATTTATTTTTAATGTTGAATTAAATTATTTTAAATTTTATTTAATATTGTTGAATTGAAATTATTTTTAATATAGTAAATGAATATTTTTAAGTACACATTTTTTGTTAAATTATAATAATTTCATAAATTTTATTTAAAACAATATTTAAATATAAATGTAAATAAAAAAATTGTAATTGTATGAACCAATAAAAATTGATAACATTGTAAATAAATATTTTTAATACACATTTTTTTTTAAATTATAATAATTTCTTAAATTTTATTTAGAACAACTTAAATATAAATGTAAATAAAAAAATTGTAATTGTTTGAATCAATAAAAATTGTTAACAAACTTATTTTACTATTTTATTTTATTTATTTTTTTTAATTTTAAAGAATGCCTTCATAAAGGATACCTACACAAAAAATAAAATAAATTAATCTAATAATAATATATATATATATATAAATATATATAAAATAAAATTAAACAAAAAACTCTATATAATTTAAAAAAATTTGAAAAGATGCCTTCATAAAAAACATAAAATAAATTAATCTAATAATAATATATATAAGTAAATATATATAAAATAAAATGAAAAAATGTTCTACATACATAAAAATTTCATTAATATTAAAATTCAATTCAAGCTATATACAAAATGTTATTTTTAAAAAATCCCCGATTATTTGTGCATGGAAATATTTATTTATATAGAAAAAAGTAAATTCGACAAAAATGGGCCACAAAATACATAGTCGATTTAACAAACATGTTGTAAATACACAAAAAGACCTCAAGTAATATGGATGGGCTTATATATATAATTATTGGTTACTTTTTTGTACACAATTTGGTCTGTATATTTAGGCTTTTTTTCAGAGGCGAGCGAGAAGCTCGTTGCTTTTTGAATATTTATATATGTTAATCGAGGCATGCAAAAAAATCTACGATTTATATTATAGGATTGGAGTAAACGTATTAGCAATAGTTAGTATTAAAAAAACAGAAGACTAGAGCAAGAGAGCGAGAGAGACAGAAAGAGAGAGAGAGAGAGTTGGTGTGTGAGAGAGAGAGATAGAGACTTGATGTATTATAGGAACGAAAGCATACCCGCTGGCCCTCGGGGCCACTGTTACGGCGCAACTGTACGAAGCCCTCCTGTCGCAAAAGCGGCTACCAAACCAGAAACAAACCAGCAAAACCAGGAATCAAAACCAAACCAAACACGCAACGCACACACAGAAACATATTGTATAGTTTTTGTTGCACAAGTGGCACATTGGTTGTGGGTGGGGCCGAGGGGGGTTAGGTAAAAGAGAAAAGTTTGAAAACAAATTAACACAAAACGCACAACGTAACCTCAATAGGGGGAACAAAAAAAAAAAAAAAAAAAAAACAATTCAAAAACAAATGATAGCAAAAAAGAAAAAACCAAATGTGAAACAGAAATCATTTTTCGTTATCCGAACTGACATTTTCACAGTTCACACACAAATACACTTGCACACACGCAAACAGATAGAAGCAACAACAGCGAGCGTGTGTGTTGGTTGTGCCTACCTGGCTGGGCCACACCTGCAACAGCGGCAGCGAACAGGATGGCTTGTTGCTGCTGCTGCCCGATGCCCCATTGGCAGCTGCTGCCGCCGCCGCCGCCGTCGTCGACGACGAGGTGGTGCCCGACCCCTGGGAGAGGCTTGTGTAGTGCAGATGATTGAAACGCTGTGCATCGCTGCTGGCTGGCTTCGTCCTCGTCGGACTCTCATAGCCCGTTGATTCCTCTGATGATGTTGTTTTTGGCGAGCGCCAGAATCGCTTCAAGCGCAATTCGCGCCTTTTTTCTTGTTTCTGCAACATCGAAATATAAAAAAGGTAAAATAAATAATTGGAAATCGATTCACACATAACATAATCGATTTGTTTCATATTGTTGGCGCAATAGAAGTAGATGAATTTGCAATTGAATGAATTTGTTATCTGGAATGCATTTCAGGCGAGCAAATAGTAATTTCAGCGATTCTACCTTGGGAACGATAAATATCATTCAATAGAATTTATTTTAGAGTATAAGTATCTGTATCTGTATCTGTATCTGTATTTATATCTATATCTATATCTGTATCTGTATCTCAATTAATATCGTATGTATCAAGCCATAAGTATTTTTAAGAGTAAATTGCCGATTAATAAAAATTTCGTATAAAATAACATATGATCCTTTAAGTCTCAAGTACAGCTTTTACGTAAATGCAATTTGAATATCCTTTATTCTTTGTAATTGTTTGTGCAAGTGTGGCCCTGTGCGTGTTAGTGTGTGACCGTGTACATGTTAAACAAACCAAAATGCATTTGCGCTCAGCGCCAATAAATATTTGTGTTAGCCCTGTTGCACACACACACACACACAAAGATACAACCCCCCATATGCATGTGGTATGTGCACATCTGTCTGCACTTTTTCATTTGGGATTTCGTTCAGTTTTTTTCGCTGTGTTCAGTGTGTTATAATTTTCACTTTATACGGCGCTGTATTATTTCGTTTGCTCGACTTCTTATTGCAATTTATATGCGTGGTATTTGGGCAAAGCAAGTCACCGTGGAATGACGACCAGAAACAACAACAAAATGTAAGAAAAACATTTTAAAAATATTAATTTTTCTCTGACCTAAAGCAATGTGACTGCAGGCAGATATACAAATACCTTTCTTAACTTCGTCTATTATTTAAGCATATCTTTATCTACAAACAAAACTAACTACTTGAAGTAAATGGAATACTTAATATGCTTACTACATTAATATTTAATGCTTAACTTCTAAGAAATATGTAGTAAAGGTCAGGTTTATATGTATTTAAATATATAAATATATACATTGTCGAGTTTCATATATATATTTAATATATAGTACGTTCACTGTCTAGCTTGATTTGTATATGATTATATATTATACTCCCTTTTGTGTTAATAAGAAAACCAATTAATTAAACCGTCATGCACGAGTTGTCGGCACATGCAAATTGTTCATGGTGAAATAATGCCACGTGTCCTCTATATATATATATATATATAAGAAGAAAAATAAACAACTCACTTGAAACGTTACTTATTTTCTTAAAAAAAAAAAAACTGTATAATTATTATGCCACAGTGCAGCAAAGCGCATTAAGGTCTTAAAATAACTTTAGCACCCTTCAGAATAAAATTACGTACAAAGTTTATTTGCGGTTTTTAAAGTAAATGAAACTTTGAGGGAGAAATGTACTATAAATCTGTATATATCTTTATATATCTGTATATAATATAAAATTAAAAATAAATTTAATATTAAATATTGTATATATATTTTATAAATAAATATGCATATATTTTATAAAAATGCAATAAGATTAAAACTAAATTTAATTTAAAATATATATATATATATTTTATATAATAAATTAAAATTTTTTTGTTCAAAATTTCTTTTAATATTGCTTATTTTATAATATACTAAATTAGCCTAAATAAATTTCTATTCTACATAAGCTATTAGGGTTCTATTACACAAGACTATAAGTATGAGGAGTTATGAGCAGCTCTAAGGCTTCCACGAGTCTTTCTCTTTCTATTTGATAGCAAACCCCATATGCGTCACATAACTCTTTGTTTATTGTGTTGATTTTGTCAAGCAAAGCTTGTTTACCTGCATATTTTGTTAATATCAAATCCGTTTCATATGTTTGGTTTTTCATCCCCAGTCTGTTGTTGGCGCAAGATGAAAATCGATGGAAAACTGCAAAGGCATAAATTCTGTAAAGGAAACCGGAGAGAAAAATGAGAGGAGCGTTAAGCAAGCAGGCAAAATCACAATAAAAAGCAAGTCAACGTCATTTGTCTGTAGCCATTGGCAGCATCATGTTGTCTCCTAGGAGCTGCCCTATACACGCCATACAAATGGAATGCATCCACACGCACACACAAACACACGCATACACACTCATACATGCAACCATGATGAAATACATTTCAATTACTCGCCAGAGTACAAGCAAACTTTGACATGTTTTATTCGATTTGAGCAACTAGCATGGGGCATAAATGGAAAGGAGCTCGTCGACGTCATTATTGCCGTTGCAGGAAGTGTGCCTTGACTGTGCCACATTAACACATGGCGCAAGGACAATGGAAAATGGCGACGATGCCATTAGGGCTTGACAAGGACATTTGAGTCAAACGAAATGCAAACGCACGACCATAGACTTATGTATGTGTATGTGTAGCCCCAGCCCCATTTGCCAGCCCAACCAAGTCAGGCAGCCCTCTAGTTAGCCATTGGTCAAGTTGAAGGACATCGTCTGCAACATGGATGAGTGCTACAGCCATGACAGAAAAAAATAAATCAGCCCCAGCTGTTCCCACAGCGTGTGGCTTAGGGGACTTGGCCAGGGCTTTGCCTTCGATTGGTCTGATTAGTGCTTGAGCTCGTACTTGCAGCTTATTATTAGTTTGCCAAATGCGTAGGCACTATGTCCTTCGGCTCGAATGCATCTCTAGCTAATTGAAATTGGCAGTGGGGCAAATCCTCGTTGCTGGTGTGTAAATGTTGCCGCAGCCAATGTACAGGCCATAGCAAGGTTAGCGAGCAGGCCTTGAGAACTTTCAAATAAGTAAAAACTTCTTATTAACTAATTAGAAATTTGAAAAAAACTGAAGTCTTTTTACTTTATAAGCTACAAGCGTAAAAGGATATGAAAGAAGTTTGCAGACTTAAACTTGATACAAAAGCGAATTTTCTTTTAAGACTGAATAATAATAGAAGATGGCCTTTACATAAATATGTATTTGGGGCTAAAACAAACGTTTAACTTTTAGAAATTAATATATTTAAAGAGTAAGAATGCTAAAGGCAGTAAGAGTTGGAGAAGAAGGAAGGAGAGAAAAGGGAATGTGGGAGAGGGTGATGGTGAGCTATAGGGGCATAGAAATGAGCTAGAGGAAAAAGATAAATAAAAAGTCAAGGATAGAAATTATAATAAAGAGATATAAATATTTTTTGCGAGAGAGAAACTAAAAGAGTTTGCAAGAGAGGAAAGAGAAAGGGTTGTTAAATAGAGAAAGTGACTGACTGAGAGAGAGAGAGAGAGAGCATAGAGAAACATAGAAAGAAGAAGTAAGAGAGAGAGGGAGAGAGAGAGAGAGCATAGAGAAACATAGAAAGAACGTGTGAGAGAGAGGGGGAGAGAGAGAGCATAGAGAAGCATAGAAAGAAGAAGTAAGAGAGAGAGGGAGAGAGAGAGAGCATAGAGAAACATAGAAAGAACGTGTGAGAGAGAGAGGGAGAGAGAGAGATAGAGAAACATAGAAAGAACGAGTGAGAGAGAGAGAGAGAGAGAGCATAGAGAAACATAGAAAGAACGAGTGAGAGAGAGAGAGAGAGAGAGAGAGTCATTATACAAATAGAAAACAGTACAGATTGAGATGTAGAGACAGAGACATATAAGCCGACCGAAAGCGAGAGAGTGAGAGACATTAGATACAAAGACATTATAATATAGACAGAAAGTTACATAGATACTTATATATACATAGTGCAAGAGAAATAGTTAGAGAGATATTGCAAACAGCAAATCAACTTTCCCTTCAACTCTTCTTAAAATATGTGAGTAAGAATCAGTCAGCCATAGCAGTCTATTACTTTGTTTAAATACATATATATACAACTACTAAGCACATATTCTCAAGGATGTCCAATCACCTCTAATCGACTCAATCTAATTGAAAGCCCCACTCGCTTGGTGACAAAATAATTAGATTCAATTCAAGGGTATATTTGAAATTCTAATAAATTCCAGTCCAGCTGCGGCTGCTTGGCCTGGCCGCCATGCAAATGGCAGCGATAGCCACAACAAACCGAGTTGACAGTTCCCACACACAAAAGGCAAGTTTCACCTGACTTGGCCCCGTGCTCGGTGCTCGGTGCTCGATTCGCAGCCATTCAGTGGCTGGCAGTGATTGTTTGTTGCATTTCATGCCGATTGAAGGACAACACGTGGTTAGCCCCTCGCCTCGCCTTAACCTCGACCGCGTATCCCGTTGCGGCCCTCTGCTGCCTGCCCTTCTCAGGATATAAAAACATGCACGTTTTTGCGCTCGTTTATGGCTAGTCGCGGCCAGAGCCGGACTGGAGGGGTTCCTCATTGTACGCGCCATTGTATTGTGCGCCATGTCAATCGATGTCAACAAGCATTTACAGTGCCATGGTCAAGGATTCGTCTGCAGGAGTTTCGCTGTGAGTTATTGAGTGAGAATGTGTGTGTGTGAGTGTGTGGCCTGGACGGCATATCAATGATGTACAGTCATAAATCGTGGATATACTTTCAATTACGGCAGCGGCGCGGCTAGCGCCATAAACTTTTTAGCCCAATGCCTGTCACGATAATGTCCTTTTTCTTTTGCGGCGCGTCCTTGGAGCGTGTCGTGGCATAAAACTAAACTAAATGTCTGATCCAGCCAGCAGTCTCCCAGCTCGCTCTCACTCTTCCCCAAGCCCAGGCACGACAGCAATTATACAAATGGCCACGCCCCCGCACCGTCTGTTCGAGCAGTCGAAGACTAGATGGTGGTGCGAGTGGGTGGAGGGGCGGGAGGGGGGGGGGGTGTTCGATGGTAGTGCATTAAGGGGGGTTCGAGCTTTTAACTCGCTTTTTGTGCTGCGCGTGACGAATATTTTTAAATTGAAATAAATTTTCTGTGTTCCTTGTTGTGTGTGCGCGCCTTGTCGCCTGTTGTCCTTGTTGTCCTTGCTGTCCTTGTTGCGCATACACAGAGACACATACAGACACATATCTAACTATGTATATATAGTATCGTTATCGTGTTTGCTTAACGTGTTTTTCTTGCCAGTCTCGTCATACATCTTTTTTTCTTTTTAATTTACTTTTTCTTATTTTTGATTTGCTGTTTGTATTTTATGCATGTTTGTTGCTTGTTCTTCGGCTGCTGCTTCTTCTTCTTTTTGTTTGCTCTTCGTTTTTCGGCATGTTTTTGAATTATAAGCAAATTTGTTGCTCGAGGCCAATACGGTTCTGGTCTCGGTTCCACAGTTGGCTAATGTCAAAGGTCAGGGCCACTGTTTGTGTGTGTGTGTGTGTGTGAGTGCAAGGACATCGCAATAGCGGCGCTATCACGTTATCCTGTTACGCCGGCACACACTTCCACACAATATTGACAACGACCGTCCGACTTGTCTGTCGGAATTCCCAAATTATATTTAATAAGCAGCAATTATGAATAATTTGCATTTGGATGAGGACATTTGCCTCAACTGCCGAGCGCCGCTTGTCGGAACGTTGCTTCCTAATTGAATGGCACACGTGATAAGGCTTTGAACACTTTGCTCTAGGAAAGACCCAAACAAAAGCCAGCCAGACAAAGCAATTGAAATTTTATTACACGCCATTTAGTCAAAGTGCCCACAACAAATACATGTGCACACACACACACACAGATAAAGACTGAGGCAGCGACAGGCGGACAGATAGTCAGTCAGTCAGGCAGGCGCACACGTGTTAAAGTAAATTATTTATTTGGCTCGTGTGGGCAAAATGCGCTTTAAATACCCAATAGAGAAGCTAGTAGCTAAGGTGTATGCAGCTATGTATAAAAGTCAAAGCATTTAATTTAATTTAATTTTATATTTAATTTAAAATTTAAAATTTAATATTTTATTTTATAGCTATTATTTTTTAAAGAGTTAATAGAGTAATCAACTAAAAGTAATACTATTTGCATTAGACTTAATTAGAGCAGCTGCTGAAGTTAAGCTGAGCATTGCGATATTTAATAAATTTGTTGTTTCATTTAATTAAACAGCGTCTTCTGGCTATTGAATGCATAAATCTTATGCAACAAATTCAACTCAAAATACTGATCAGTTGTTAGGTCTAATCTGAAGTTATCTAATGAGCACTGTGATTATGCGATTTGATATTTTTGATGTCTTATCTCCAAGGCAACGTTAAAACAATTTGTAGTCAGTCGCCAATGCTGGAATAACATGATGTCTGACCAAAGTGCGCTGACCTCTTGAAAGAGTTCAGAACCCTACGCATATTTTTGGTTTCAACATTCTAAATGTTTCGGCTCTCAATTTGCTTAAGCGAGCGAGCATTGAAGAACGAGCATAGGGAAATGAACAAGGAACGAACAAACTCAGAAGAACGAGCATTGGAGAGCGAGTATGGAAGAACGTGCATAGGAGAACGATACAAGCTTGGGAGAGCAAGCTCGATAATTCTGATCATAGGAAGAGCAATACAGCTCTCAGAAGCTCCAACTTCAAATGTTGTGTACAGAAATGATTTCTTTTATATATTTAAAAATCTCAAATGAAGGGTTTCTTTTTCCTTAGTTCTTTATTTATTTATTTATTATAATATTGTGAAGAAAAAAAGGAAATTACAAAATTTTTAAATTTATTTATTTATTTATTTATTGCAGCTTTTCTTTTGTTTCTTTTTTTAATTTTTTAATTTATTTATTTTATTGCAGCTTTTGTCATGGACTCTATAGCGCATGTTTAAATTTAACTTAATTTGGGAGATGGCTTAATGCCTTTATAATTTCTATTATTAAAAATGAAACAATTTCTCAGTTAGCTATTTCTCCTTAAAATTAATATAAATTTATGTCAACGGTTATATTTTAATTAATATTGTTAAAAAATATTAAAAGGCATTAAAGCGCAAATAAATCAATAAATAAATATTTAAATTAAAATATTAACAAATATATTTATGATAATAAACTATTCAAATAAGTATTATTTTTTTTACTATTTTTCAAATAAATTAAAATATAACTTTTTTCCTTCTTTCTTTTCTCTGTTTATTCATAAAGTCACACAATAATCCCTTCGTCTTCAAAAAATTTTGCCTTAACTGATTTACAAAATATGCATTCCTTTATAACAAATGCAATCAAAGTTATATTCAAAGTAGATTCAAACATGAATCACAACAAAACACAACAAGAAACAACTAAATATCTCAAGACATTTGCCTATGATTACATTTACTTTATACTGCATTAAATTAGCTCAGCCTCTTCCATTTAATAGAGCTCTCGCATATTATAACATCTCTCAATTTCAGTCAACAGCTCTCTCTAGGGTATTCTCTTACTGATCATTCCATTTCGTTTCGTCTATTCCATTCATTCCGTCTACTCACTGGCGCACTGCGTTCTCATGTGTAAATTATTGTTGCATACTTTGGCGGGCAGGCAGAAATGTTTACCTGCCATCAAATGGGTGACGGTACGTACGTTCGTTTGCTGTGCACTGTACGCCACATACTTGCATGCTATTGTTATACAGAAAGTTCAGTAAATGCGTACACTGAACCTACCAATAAATTTGAGGCGGCCATTAAAGTCTCCCCTGGGAGTCGGTTTGTTGGCCTGCTCCTACCCTAATTTGTCAAATGAAGTTGGGTAAACCTAATCAAATCGTACGTTGACCCAAGTGTGTAGTTTGTCGTGTCTAAGGGCTCCCAATTGATGTCCTATTAGTTAGCATAATCCCACCCAGACTCCACAAAAAAAAAAAATACGTGTGTCAACCCAAACCTCAAATTAATTCAACAGTTTTAAGACTCTCAAATCCTTTTGCCTAAGCGTTAAGCGTTAAAGTGGTTCTCTACACACACGCACACACACCCTCATTTGTAATATGTCCAGTGGTAAACGTTTATTTGCTGAGACATTTTAAAAGCACTTAAATATGTTTATCTTTGCCTTACTTTGCTTTGGTTTCAGCTCGTTTTCAGTCCGTCAGCAAAAGCTGGAACATCAAACAGATTAGCCTCTGATTAGCTGCTATAAGTATGTCAAAGTCTTTTTTGTGCGCTGCTGAGATGGCAATGCCTAATCTCTAATTATGTTCAATTATAGCTTTTACTATAATCAGCCACTATATCTGCTTAGCTGCTTTAACGCACAGAAAATCTGTTCCAATTTCAATTTCAACTTAAATCTGGCACGGTTTAAGTTTAATGCATCTCAGTTTCAGGTGCCTATAAGAAGGCACTTTGAAAAGGACTTCAGCTGGCAGCTTCTTCTGCCTTCGACTGGATTTCATCTTTTACGCGAGCCGTGCAAATCAGCCAATGGAAATATTTTTTCCGCACAATTGAGCGCCAATTCAACTGGCAGCAGCAGTAGCACCAGCACAGTTTTTCTTTTCTTTTTCTTTTCTCTTACTCTCTTTTCTTTTACTTTCCTTTTTTTTATATTATTTTTCTCCCACCCTTGGTACTGCTGCTCGCGTTTCTTGCCCGCGTTGGACTGGCAAATGGCGCAGCTGCTTTTTGACGGCAGCTTTATGCAAAAGCAATTAAGTTAACTTTCTTTTTCATTTTCTTGTATTTGTTGCTTGTGCAGCCTGGCCATTGCCCACCTTTTTTGCCACGTTTACCGTATGGCAGCAAAAGCTTTCGCTTACAAGTAAGTAAGAACTCAATATAAAGGCACATTTTTGCAGGCTTAATATTTGCATGGCAGACGGGAAGAAACGGAGGCTTCGTCACGGACCAGCTTAAAAGTAAAAGAATGAAAAGAGGACAACCAATACAAGCAGTTGACCCGTTTGCGGCTTTTGTGAGTTTCCATTTTCATTTTTAGGGTTTCTGCGGTTGCTGCTGCTGTTGCTGTTGCTGCTCTTCCTGGATGTTGTCCTGTATTAACATTTTAACACATTTTATGGCCGAAACGTGACATTTGTTGCAACTGGCCAGAACGTTTGCTTTTGGTCAGAAAGCGATTCCAAACACAAACGTGTCGCACAGTACACGCAGAGTATTTCATAGCCTCGTTTCGTTTTAATATAGGGTGTGTATTACGCTTGGGCTCAACAGAAAAATCGAATATTTTTAGACACTCAATGTTTTGCCAATACTAAAATATCAATATAAAAAAAATTAAATAAGGGTAGAAGAATTTTATACTGGCTTCTAGCCCATATATAGGTTAAGGTTTTGCTATATCTGCGCTATAGAGTCACAGACAAAAAGCTGCAATAATAAAATAATAAATAACAAAAAAAAAAAAAAAGAAAGAATTTTATGAAGCTGCACAAATTGCTGTTTCAAATAGAAGCAATCGAATCAATAGCAGGATATTTAGCAGTTGTTAATTAATTAAAAAAATAGTAAAAAATAGTAAAAAGTAAAAAATAGTAAAATAGTAAAATATGTTTTACGATTTGAATATTTGTTTAATCGGAACAGTAGCTTAACTAGAATTTTTTTTTTAAATGTATAATAATAATTTATTTATTTAATTTAAGTATATAAAAAATATTTTGCATTTGTAGTTTTAGATATTAAAATTTCTATAACAGTATTCATCAAAGACCCGTTATAAATTAAAATTATTTAATTAAAACTATTTAATGAAAACTCTTTAATTAAAATTTGAAGTAAAATACTTAAAAAAAACAAATAATTATTATGTAAATTATATTAAAATATTTGTATGTAAATTCGTCTTATGTCTCATATACTTTGACTTTAGGGATATATAGCCAGATTCATAATATTTATATCATTATTATTATTATTGTTAATACTTTTTTTTATATAAATTATCATTTAAAATCACTTAAACTTACTCAATTATATTATTATTAAATAAATAAAATATATTTTCTCACAAAATAGCACAAATTTTTATTTCAACTGCCTAAAAGTATGCAACACTTTTTCATAAATCTCAATTAATAAATCAAGTAACTCATTATAATTCACGGTGAGGTTTGGTTCTAATTCTATGTACATAAATGTGTTGTTAAAGTACTGAATCTGACTGTACCGTTTCTTCACTTGTTAAACCAAATAAAAAAAAAAAAAATAAAAATTATAATTCACTTCAACCAATTAAAGGTCTCTAATGTGTTCTTAAGTTACTACAGTTGTAATATAAGGGTTCAACGCATAAATAAATAATGATAAAAAATAAAAAAATAAATAAAAATAAAAATAAATTAAGTAACTCCTTATAATTCATTTCAGCCAATTAAATGTCTCAAATGCTGTTAAATGACTTTAAGCAGTTATCTTCAGTAAAGTTCACAGGTTTTGAGTTTGAAAAGTCAGGGTATTATTGTGTCGCGTTAAGCTTTTCTTGCTCAAATTTCCTGTGACCTAAACACGTGCAGCATTTGTGGCACTTGGCAGCTTGCTGCTGCTGCGGCTGCTATTGTTGTCTACGCGACAAACTTGCGTCCAGTGTTGCCGCAACTCATTCGACTGGCGGCTGGCGGCTGCGTCAACCGGAAACGCCAAACACTTTCCGGTCACGCAGTTTGGCGACTCAGCCGCCACCGCCGCCTCCATGCAGCCACAGCCTCAGTTGTTGCTGACGCTATTGTGTGCGCTCTCCAAAAGTCTCGAGTAGTCACTTAAACTTAAGTGTTGTTGTGTGCCAACCATTTTGTGGCCACAACACTCACAACTACAGCAGCAGCAACAACAACAACAAGAACGTTTTCAATTGGGGGCAACTCAATTTCTATGCGTGGCACGACGCGCCTTTTTGAGCTCTGCCACAAACGTTTGCCCACCGCAACAAATAACTAGTAATACAACAAAAAGACGGCCTGTTGCCACACAAAAAGTTGCTCCTTGCCGACTTTAAGGCTTTTGACTGTTCACCTTTGCACGACAAATGCGATAAATTGACTTTTAATTGATAATGCAAGGGTAAAATGCAAAAAGGGTTATCAGGCGGCTTATCGATAATCGAAGCTGATTGCTTTTAACAGGCATATTAAATTTATGGCAGAGCTCAGTTGCCCATTAGTCCAGGCCTTGTCTCTAGCTACCCACGAAAGCCGTCAGACCGTATCTTAATAAGCCAAATGTCAACGTGTTAAAGTTGCCACGACTACGCTCAAACGAGGAGCGGGAGCTGGAAAACCCAAAGCCAGACGCTATTTGACAGTCTCGTGTGGAAAGGTAATAAAAACAAAGGCCAAATTCTTGGCCAGCCTGTCAACAGTTGGCGAGGGTTGCCCATAAAAATCACTATCATAAATCCAGCAAAGCCTTTACAAATTTGACTAAGCAGCTAAGCTTTATTAAAGTTTTAATTTTGTTAAAAACTGCTTTCTTTATGTAAAATTAATTTTTTTTAAAATAATTTTTATGTATATATTTTTGTTAAATATGTAAATATTTACTTACCCAAAAATTCATATACACACCCTCTATTATTTTATGGCCATCCAAGAAGTCACATAACTAAAATGAACAAGAAAGAATAAAGTGAATAAGAATAGGCGAAAGAAACATTGAGTGAACGAAATGGGGAGTGTCTAAGGGCGATAGATGGAGCGAAACAGAGTGTGAGAGAGAGAGGGAAAGACAGAAGCTACCAGAGAGCATATCAAATGTATCTCAAATATATATACGAGATTTTTGCTTAATTTACAATGTAGAGAAAAATAAACATAAACCTAAGCTGCGTTTGGAATAAGCAAACACATATATATATATATTTCTGTAATATATATAAATTTTATATATTTTTTATAAATACATACATACATGCATACTGACGCACATCTATATAAGTATGCATATACATACACTCACTCAACTCACTCACTTATGTTATATTGTCTCATGATTGCTCAAGCTATACATTCTCTTTATACTCGATGTACATTACATAAAGATAAAGTTATTCAAGTGACGATCCTTTAAATAATATTTAGTAGTCCCCAGGTAAAGATCTAATCACATGTTGCCACAAAAGTGAATAGAATTTTGAGAAAGCATAAAACGTCCTGCTCTGTCAGTGGCAATAAAAAGTTAAAATGAATTCAATGTCAAGTTACAAAGTTTTACGCACAACTTTCTCTAGTGGAAATTTGTTTGACTGTGAATGCGAGTGCCTCGAGGTTGCTCAGCTTGTGGAGTCGAGGCGAATCGTGCACCCATCCTGCTGCAATTCTCTAAAGACATTTGGCTTTAGGTTGGCTGGCGTTGTCGTTCTCGTTATCGTTTTATGCCATGTCTATGGCACAAACAATGGCCAAAAGTTGATTTAAGTTGATGTCATTTTGACACGCTAATATGGCGTGGTAACCAGGTCATAATCTGAGCACACACACACACATACACAACTACATTTATAGACTCCAGCAACACAGACACAATTCATTTGGCATATTGTTGAGCGCAGCGCCTTGCACTTGACTGCGCTTTGGCATCATCCTGAAACATCATTTGACATTCAATTCAATTAAGTGAGTTTAACTTGTTCGAGTGTGTGTGTGTGTGTGTGTGTGTGTGCTTGCCTTGAATATCTATCTTCATTAGCGAATGTTTGAATTTTTGTTCTCTTTTTCATTTGGCTTTTTTGCTCTGATTCACAAATGCAACAATGTGTGTGTGTGTGCATTCCACATCCTCGAGCATGTGGTAACACTTTAAGTGTTAAATTCCACGCCTAAGGTTAATTGGAAATAGCAATTTATGTGGTCACATTGCTTGCTCAACATTGTCAACCATTTTCTTCTGGCGCCCCCCTTGGAAATTCAATTTGCACATACTTAGCTGGCAGTGTCAGAATCAGCCTGGAATGGCCATGCATGCCACGAACGCCTGACAGTCTGCAGCAGGCTACAATGTCATTTACATGGTCATGACATAGCCAGCCAATGCTCCAGCACAGTTCCACCAACAGCTCTGCGCATCCAAGTGAAGCCATTTGCCTTTTATTTAAGCCAATAAAGGGAATTGAAATCGTATGTGATGATGGATTATTTCTAGTATATATTTTTATAACTTACTTAAATTTTGCTTGATAAAATTTTAAAATTTAAAATTTTTAATTTATTGATATTTACACTTTAAATTTGAATTGAAGTAAAATCATTTTTTTTTAGATTTTTTAAGGCAGCTCTAAAAAACATAAAAATTGATTTTCTGTTTTATTTCTATTTTTTTAGTTTATTTCATTTATGTTTAAAAAATATAAAAATAGATTTCCTGTTTTATTTTTAATTTTTTTAGTTTATTTCATTTATGTTTAAAAAATATAAAAATAGATTTCCTGTTTTATTTTTTATATTTTTTAGTTTCTTTTTTATTTTATAAAAAAATTTTAAAATTTATTTTATGTGTAAATCTTGCTAAATATTCTTTGATATTTACATTTTAAATTTGAATTGAAGTAAAATAATTTTTTTAATAGATTTTTTAAGTCAGCTCTAAAAAACATAAAAATAGATTTTCTGTTTTATTTTTATTTTTTAGTTTGTTTCATTTATGTTTAAAAATATATAAAAATAGATTTCCTGTTTTATTTTTTATATTTTTTGGTTTCTTTTTTATTTTATATCCAGTTAAAATTGTAGATAATATGAAATGAAATGAACATTTGAAATGAATATTTGAAAATCGATTTAAAATATATTTTCCTCAAGCGAACTAATTATGAATTATTTTTATAAAATTCCTATCAGTCTTGTCAACTGTTGCCATGTACATTTATTTATTTTTATTAAGCTATTGAACAGCGGTTCTGCAACAATTACAATTTATCGGCAATGCGAGTTCAAAGTTTAAGCCAACTGTCATCCGGTTGCCTTTGAATTATTAATGTAATTGCAGTTGTCAGCGTCAATGCGGAATTTGCACCGCAAATTAATTGTGTACGAAAAAAATGACAGAGAGGACAAAGGATGGGGGTAGAAATGCTGTGCTGTTGTGTGGCTTTAATTTACTTAAACAGGCAATTAATATGCGCGGCAACGCTGTAAACAATGCGGCACGGCAATCGGCCAATTTGTGAGCTCCTCTTACTGGCATCTTGAACACATAAACGAATTCCCACTCATGTGGCCATTCATTAAGCTAATGACGTGGGCATGAGCACATTTCTCATGCCATTTGTTTGTGTTTTAGTTCCTTGCCATGCGTAACAGCTATGACGTTGCGTATACGCCAGGTAGCCTCACCCACTCCTTCAATGTCTCTCAGGCGCGCAATTTGCACTTTTTTTTTATTTTTTATTTTTATTTATTTATTTAATTACTTTTTGTCGGCGTAATTTCGAAACTTCAGTGCTCACGTGTGCGCAGCTGAAATTGTTGTGGTTGTCGGCCAGGATAATTATATTCCAAGCTAAATTGGTTTTGAAAAGTTGTGTAATGAAATAAAAATCACTAAAAAAATGTTGATAGAGCGCATTAGTGTAAAATGTTTGTATCTGTGCTTGAAAACATTTTTATTTGATATTCAATTGCATTTTTGTACAGCAAACCTGAGCTTCTGCTCAAGGCAACTTTAGTAGCGAAAGCATATTTAAAATTCATGTACAAAAATTGTTGCTCGAAACGGTTGCTTTTTATATAGTGCAGTCAATATAATGAAAGCATAGTAAAATAATAATGGGAATGGCTTCATTGATTTTCTCCAGTCGTTTGAATCAGTTTTAAGAGCACTTTTGCCAAGCGAAAGCGAATGCCTTTAAAATAGTTTGTTTAAAAGTTGCAACTTTAGGAGTTAAAAAAAACATTGACGTTGCATTTTAAAATTACAATTTTATATATTTTTTTATTTTATATATATATAAAAGATAAATAAAATAAATAAAAATAGTGAATGTTTTTTTTATTGTAGCCAAAAGCCAGATTTATTGAGCTTTAGTTGTACTTCTTAGAGTAGGTAAACTAAGTCATGCTGTTTGTTTTTTTTTTTTTTTCTTCTGTAAAATAAAGTTAATTAACTGACTTAAAGTAGTTATTATTTAATTTTAATATTAAAATTTTCTTAATATTTTTTTTCTATATAAATTGAGTTTATTCTAATTTATTTTGAATTAAAAATAAAATCAGCTAAGTCTTAGATATTTAATTCTTAGCGGAAGCATAAACTATCTCAAATAATTTGCTTTATATTCTCTCTCTGGTTTGTTCTCATGCCGGAGAATTGTTTCTGTAGGAAAATTTGACTTCAGTAGAATTTACTTTAAAATGCAGAGAAACTTTTGAAGCTTATAAATACTGCTTAGGAGAGCTCACAACTATCTGTTGAAAATTGCTCAATGTCTGCAAATAAATGTCTTTGAGGCACACTTTGCGAAAAACTCAGAGAGCAACCGACGCGTCGGTTCTTCCACGAGTTCGTTAGCGATCGGACAGCTACTTTTTTCGCTCGGGTTCTTTACCGACCGTTTGGTTGAGTCTTATGAAGCAAAAAGAGTTTTGTATATGTATTGGTGCGCATTAAAGAGCTCTCTTCGCTAAGCCAATGAATAGCGTATGAATGTGTGCATGTGTATGTGAATGTGTAGAGTCTTAACATTAACTCTAAAAATTATCTGCTCACTTGCCGAGCCTCACTCTGTGAGCGTCAATCGTCACACTTCGTAAACGATGTTCGTTGAAAGAGCAGCACACGCATAGTTCAAAGCAAATCGCTCAACTGAAAGCCAAAACGAAAAACGAAAAACGAAGGCGCATGCTCAGAGCGAAGTCCCGTAAATAATTCTAATTCTATTCGGTTGATCTAGCGAACAGAGCCTGAAGTTTTTAATGTTTAATAATTAATTGCGAGCTACGCTTATGTTTAGTTTTATATTATTAGACTTTTTATTATTTCATAATTTAAAAACATTCATATTATTTATTATATTGCAGGCATTAAAAACAATATTCTTTTAACTTCAGCTCTACTACAGCGCACACACAGAGAACTTTCCTCTTTCCACAAAAAAAGAGAGACAGATTTACGATAAAACAACATACTCAATTTCACATAAAAAACCGCTTAAAAAGTCATGTTGAAAATTAATATACATATAACATATTATCGAGTAAGTACTTCGCCGATTGTCGCAGCCATAAATTGTGGCAGGTTATGTCTATAGCATATAGTTTGCATATTCAGTATAATCTATAATATATATGTATATATCTTTATATATATCTCAACGCCTTTTAAAATCTGCTCGCTGGTGGCAAAAACGTTTTATGCGCTTATTGCATTTTAATGGGTTTTATGAAGCGCTGAGCAGCCGCAGCAGAAGCCAGAGATGCAGCTACATATATGCGGCAACCGCAGCACGGACTTAACATGCAGGATATACGCTAACACACACACACACTCACATATTCGCTCTCTCACACTCAGTCATGCAGCATTAGCTTAAGCGCTTGCCACTTTATTTTGCCATCGTCTGTTTATCTTTGTCGTTGCTAGTGCTGCTCACCTTGGAGGCGAGTTACCAGCTGTGAGCTGCGAGCTGGGAGCTGGGAGCTGGTAACTGTTAGCTACTAGCTGCCAGCAGCTGCCTAGCTGGCCGTCTGTTCGCACACGGTGTGGCATGTCAGTGAGCACTTACACTAATTTCCAGTTATTTGCATGCAAAATTACCCAGCAGCAAGCCAAGCTAACAGCAAACACCTAGCACAAATACAAACACAGCCAACATTGAGCTGCTCGTCGCATGGCGCGTAATTATAAAGGCAAATTATGTTAATTTTCCTTTCGTTTTTTACCCCTCTCTCTCTCTCTCTCTCTCTCTCTCTCTCTACTCTTTCGTTTCAGGCCTCGCTGTTTGACCGCAATTGCTGGGCAATATCATTTATCATATGACCCCGATTACAGGACACAGTTGCGTACCAGCTAAATCCTGGCACATACTAACTCAACTCGCTCCACTCACGTGGCTATCGGAACGTGGGCGTCAACACATGGCCAACACACACACTGACACACACACACACACACACACACACTAACGCCCACCGTTCACAGCTCACACTCTGCAGTCCGCAGCCCACACAGCCGCCCAGGCGTTCGTAATGCCTGTCTTCTGGCTAAGTGCATTAAATATTTATGTATATTTATATCAGGACATTTTGATCAATTATTTCCTGTGACAGCTACGTTAGCGCACGTGGGCCAACAGGCTGCTAAGCAAATTAATCACAAGCGCAAAGTAAATGAGCCAGCACTATGGTTCTACTGGCTAAAATTAACCGTATTCCTACTTCAATTGTTTAATAACAGCACCTAATTACAATGGAGACAATGGCTAAATAGAGCTATTAACAATGTTGACTATGTAGTTATTAAATATGCACAAATGTTTGTGTGGGTGTGAACCGTGTGTGTGGGAGTGTTAATGTATAAAGTGTGAAATGTTGATGTACATGAATGAATGTATGCATGCATATAAACCTATGTATTTCTTTATATATATGCATATTTCGTCGTAAGTACATACATATATACATATAGATACATGTATTTTTTATATTTATATACTCTACATGAATTTTTATACCCTGAGCCCATTGAAAGTGGTAAATCAGTGAGACTTGAAATTTGGCACATAGATACATTTAGATACTCTTAATCTACTTCAGGGTTACTCGTAGTCGAGCCGTCTCGACTAGAGCCCTCTTACTTGTTATACCCTGAAAATGGTAAATCAGGATATAATGGTTTTGTTAAAAGTATGTAACAGCCAGAAGAAGGCGTGGCAGACCCAATAGTGTATATATATTCTTGATCAGGGTGACGAAAAAGTTGATATAGCCATGTCCGTCTGTCCGTCCGTCCGTATGTATGAACGCGTCGATTTCCGAAGATACAAAATCTAGAGAGTTCATTCTTTTTGTATTAAATCCGTATATTACACGCTCAGTACGTAGCAAGCATGTAACAAGCAAGGCAGAGAGACAGCAAGACGCTTGCAATGCTCACACATATACTATGCCTACAAGCGTAGATCAGCGTGTGTGTGTGCTCGTGTTTTTGCATGTGTAGCTTCTTACGCGTGGAGAATCGAAACGAAGCATTCTTGGAATATTATTCGTTCGAAGAAGGGCTCAGGGGATTTCGTAGTCGAGCAGTCTCGACTACAGCTTTCTTACTTGTTATATATAAATTTCATATGTATATATGAATCCATGTATGAATATGTAGAAATATCTGTATGAATGCATATTTGTTAATGTATGTACATACACTGAGAAGCAAAACTGTAACACGAATTCAATATTGTAACTTCAAAGGTATGTATTTTCACTTCTACTGTATGGATGCTTGAGTTCTTAGTCTCGTTTTGTTGGTACAGTAATTTAGCTATATTTAAAAAAAATTTCAAGTCATTCGGTTTGCTAGAAGAGAAATGTGATGGCAAAGAGTAAGAAGAGTCAAGTGTTACAGTTATGATCTCTCAGCGCATGCATATATTCCACTAAATGAACGCAATGATCTTATTTTTGTATGTATGTAAGCATTTAAGTGTTATATATGATTGCATTAACATGTATGTATATTGTATATGTATATGTACTTATATGTCTGTATGCATGTATGTACATATATACATATGTATGCAATCTATATACATACATTTACTTTTCTACTCTCTGCATGCATATAAGTATATATTTTCATTAGTGTGTACATTAGTACATATAAACACATATACATATGTGAACATATAAACATATAAACACATATACATACATATGAACACATATAAATCTATGTATGTATAGCGTGTGTGTATTTATGTATGCACGTATGTAACTTCTTTGCCAAGACCTGCAGGCAGCACGTACAAGTTTAAGTACGTTAATGTACATGTTATCAAGTTTCTCAGCATGCTTGAGCGTGCATGTGTATCTACTCCTTTCTGTATGTGTGTGTGTGTGTGAGCACTCCTTGGCTAAGCGCACACTAAGTTTTAATCAATTTTCGAAAAATGTTGCCCACAGCTATGTAAATTAAAAAATTCAAGTATTCTTCTATTGCGTATCCCATAAATGCAAGCAAACGCTGCAGGTTATTTTCATTGGACTGTGAAGGAAAATGCAGTGTTGCTTTCATTTCGTATGTATGAATGTAGGTATGGTAGGTAGGTGCATCAGTATGCATGTCTGAATGTATAAGGGAATGCATGTAAGTATGCGTTGCATGCCCACAGCATATCGGGTTTTTGTTTTTCAAATGTAAAAGCATCTAAAATCAGCTATGAATTCAAATTGTAACTGACCCTGGACTCAGCTCGTTTATTATAATTAAAAAGTTGTATTTTCAAATTGCCAATAGCTGATAAATTCAATACAAATATTTTGGATTTTCAGGTAAGCGCATATGAATATATTTTTGTACTTATTCAAGTACATGAAATTGAGAAAAGGATTTTACAGTTCATTCAAACTGTAGCTGATTGCATTTTTCAAGCGAGAAGCGTTGCAAGCCAGAACATATATTGATTGGTTTAACATGTAAAGTAGGCAAAGGAAGTATGTTGGAATATTTGATATATGTATATGTACGTATATATAAATTGCTCGAAGGAACGATACTTTAATTTACAGCCAATGTGTAGTCAATACTAAATATTTAATATGGCTCGAGTAACTCGCTGCCTCGAGGGCTGCTCAATTGCAAGTTAAACAACTCAATTTACCCTCGGGGCAGACGGCAAACAAATCGCAGCAATTGCACGACAACCTAACTATGTGTGTGTCTGTGTGTGTGTGTGTTGGTTACAGCTAAGGCAGCACACATACATGCATGCATGCGTATACGCTGCCAGATAGACAGGCAATCAGTGCGTTTTCCTGTGCATTGTCACTGGCACAAAATAAAAGAGAGCAAAACAAAGAGAGAAAGAGAGAGATAGAAAGAAAACAATTTAATTAAAAATTTATGAACGTGTCGTTGTTGTTGTCCCGTGTTGTTGCCATTGGGCTGGCAAACAGATAAGCAAAGCAACAAACTGTTGCTGCGCCCTCTCCCTCCCACACACACAGACACACTGTCATTGACATAAAGCGACGAGCACTCTGACGCCCCCTGGCGACTGCTGCGCGCACACATGCCTACCGGAAATGGCCCGTTGCCATTGTTGTTCCCCTTTCATTGTTCAGTTGTGGAAATGCTGCTCTCCCATTGAGCAAGCCCCTCAGCGCGTTATTGTTATGTTGGCTTTGGCTCATTTGTTTTGAGTTTTTGCTGGCTTTGCTTAGACTTTTGCCAGCTAATTGCCAATGAGCTCTTTCGCCTGCCATCTCTTACTGCCTGAGGCAAGAGAGCATGAGAGAAGCAGGCTTAATTATCAAAGTTTTTGAAACAAACGCCGCAAAAAGTTTCCTCACAGCGACATAATTGAAATGTTTTGCTTCGTTGTGGGTGTGTGTTTGCACTTTGCGGTTGCGCCTACAAAGTTTTTCATTTATTTCAATTAATTTGCAATTTTTGGTCATAATTTCATACATTCAATTTGTTGAAGCCGACGCTGCAGAGTGTTTTGTTTCTTTTTTTACAACTTCCGGCAGTTGATACCCTGTAACCATAAAAGGAAAACGTAAAAACGCGAACAGTAAACTTTTACGAATGTAAGTAAAAGTGAGCTCAGCAAAGTGCTTGCCTTCGTGATTTGTCTTTCACGTCAAGTCTGAGTAACTTTTAACAAGATTATTGCAGAAGTTAGGCATGAAAATACTTTATTGTTAGCTTAGCCAATTGCCAATTACTTTTCCTCTCTCATATTGCCCCTTAATCTCCCATTCAAAGATTCTCTACTTAATATGCCCATTTCAATACAGGATATCAGCTAGTCGCGCCCCTATTGTATTTTCATCTGCTTTGTAATCTGCATGCTAATTATACACCTAAGTAATTACTGATGCTCTTCCCTATTTTCCGCTTTTCTTCTTCTTCTTCTCTTTGCTGCGTAATTTATGAAGCTGCTTATCTATTTAGGAGCAACGCTTCAAGTGTTGGCTATTTATAAGCATGAAAGCTTCTTAGCCCAGGCCTTTGTTTAACTCGGAACAAAGGGATATGTTGTGCCAGGCATGTGCGTGACATTGAATAACCGAAAGACAGTTGGCCAACTCAGCGAATTCGGTTTATGGCGCAACCGCTGCGTACAATGTGTGCCCTCAGCACAATGAAATCACAACAACGTAAACTGCTTTAAAAGTGGTTTTAAGGAGAGGCACATAAATTATTTGCATAGGCTATAAAGTGAGGCTTGAAAAAATGCCTAAAATAATTTTATACAAATTTATTAAGGATAAGATAAGATATAAGAAAGAAAGATAAGAAATAAAATTAATAAAAGTTTACTTGGATAAATTATAAAATATAAGATAAAAAATTAATAAAAGTTTTCTTAAAAAAAGTGAAAAAAAAAATTAATTAAAGTTTACTTAGAAAAATTATAAAATATAAGATAAAAATTTATTTATTTTTTTATTAATTAATTTTTTTCTTAGAAAAGTGAAAAAATTAATAAAAGTCTACTTTAAATATATTTAGCCTTTTAATTCAATTTTATTTTAAAAATATTATAAGGTTAAAAATTAATGAATAATATGTTGAAAAATATTATAATAATAAATTATTTTATTTTATAATTAAAAAATATGCAAATTAATTAAGGAATAGTTTTAAAATAAATAAAAAAATGAACTTTATCAAATATATAAATATTAATAACTTTAAAAATATTAATTATATTAAAAATATTATAAATAATTATATGATATTAAATTTCATTAAACATATGCAATAATTTATAACTATAAAAATATTGAAAAATATAAAAATTAAATACTTAAAAACAAAAAACATATTTACTTTAAATATATACACATTAATTAGAGATTACTTTTCAAATATATTAAACATAAATTTCATTAAACATATTATAAAAATATATAACTTTAAAAATGTTTACAATATTTTATTGAATTTCATTAAACATATTATGAAAATTAATAACTATAAAAATGCCAAAAATATTTTTAAAAATTAATAAAACAACTTTAAAAGCTGTGTTAAATTTTACTTCAAATAATTTACTTGAATAATATTATAAAATTTGAACTTTTAGTTAGCAACCATTTTCGTTCTCTTTAAATCCTAATTTTCTTGTCGTCTGCCATCTCAATAACAAACAGAAATACAATCAGACGTGCTTCGCACTTTTCTGCTTGACTGACGAGGCAAAGTTTTTTTGCGTGAGCAAAAGTTTCGTGGGCGGCAAAATGTTTGGAAATTTGTTGATTGCAACTTTTTGTTCTCGTGCGATTCAGTTTCAGTTTGCCGTCAAACGTCTCAGTGATATTACTTTTTAAATTGTGATTTCTGATTTGTCAATTGCGGAAATTCGTTTCAATGACTGCAACTGGTGGTGGCTGTGGCAGATTTGAATAAGCGGGAAATGAGTGAAGTTTGATAGCATCTAGTCAAGGCTGTGGCAACTCAAGCAGCACAACTTTCTGGCCAATTTAGTGAAATATATGCAAATACGATTCGCATATTGTCGGAGGCGGTTTTTCGATTTATGGTAAACAACATAAGAGAGTTCTCGCACACTTTATGCAAACACTGTCTGACGTACGTACAGACATACATGCATATTTCTTGGCAATACAATACCGCAAATCCGTTTCCTTTTCTCATATGGCTATCGTACGATAAGTAGCGCCCACAGCAGCTGCCTGGCCTTTGTTGCCGCCCACAAGTTGATCTTAGCTTTGCTTACAATATGATGTGAGCTCTTTTCGCTTTATTTGCTGCACGCGTTTCGCAGTTGCCCACGCACAACACAAAAGCAACAACAAAGTGCGATTACTTCATATGCCAGAGAGTGTGCATGTGTGTGTGTGGCATACGTTTTGGTGTCTGGCGCCAAATATGTATAAGAAGGAGCTTATTCAGTATGTTTCCCATGGCTGGATGTGTCTGTTGTTGGCTTATGAAACGGGTAGCTCAAGGGGTCTTAAAAGCTTTTTCAATTGTTGAATATTTTACAATTTTTTTATTAGCTTTGTGCTGGCGATTACCGCAATTTTATCCCTTTAACATTTCAAGTGATGCCTGCTGGCAACACACGCTCGTTATTGTTGTCGCTGTTGTTGTATTGCTGTCAGTGCTAGTGTAACATTTCTTTTTTATGTTTATTTCTCATTAACAACAAGCGAGCTGCGCATTTTGTTGGCCCCGTTTTAATGGCCCACGGACCGTTGATTTTAACGTCTCGTGCCAGTTGCCGTTGCCGTTGCCGTCGCTGTCGTCGTTGTTGTTGTTATAGTTGTTGCTATAGTTGATTCTTTTTTCACAAATTAGTCGCACGAACATTTTGTGCTGTGGCGGCACTAAATGGCAGGAAAAAGTCGACCGCGACAGCTCGGCAAGCGCAGCCCGACAGCGCAGCGCAGCGGCGACGGCAAATTGTTTGCAACATGCAAAGTAAAGGCTCGCAAATAGGCCGACATAGTCGGTGCCCGAAAAGAGCGAGGCACTCAAACCCCAGGCGATGGCAACGGCACAACGACAACGACACTGACACCGAACCATCGCATCAGGCTCCAGTTCTTGCGGCTAAGCAAACATGCTGGCACACACACACACACACACACACACACAGCAGGGGCAGTCAGACACAGTTGCTTATCTGCTGCTCAGGCAGCGTTGTCCTTTCTGTCCTGACAATACAAACAGAGAGAGAGAGAGAGAGAGAGAGAGCGAGAGAGGGTGTGGGGCAGAGCAAGCGAGTATCTGCACCTGATTTTCCCACTGCCTTTGCTACTGTTTCTGCCTGTCTTTTTTATATACTTTTCTGTAGCATACTTACGTGCGCACGAAATGAATATGGATTTGCTTTTAATTACTGACTGAACACAAAAATAACAATAATGAAAACCATTTTCGTTTGCTAGGAATTTTAGCCAAGCATTCGGTTGCAGCTATTTTTGGGCGCATATTTTATGCACAAATTCTTTGCTGCAAAAACGGATTACATAGACCAAATACCAAATGTAATTAATTCACAATGATGAATCATGGCTACTGAGCATTATTGTTGACAGCGCATGCATTAAACTATGATTTATTCATGTTATTTCGTTGCTTGTTGATTTGAGTCTAACAAATATAATTTATTTATGAAATTGTCTGCCTTTTTTTGTATGTAGACTTGCTGATTTAAAGCATATTTTGTTCACTTTTCAACGCAGTTTTAAAAGCATTTCAGCGTAGCTGTCTGTCATGCTGCTCAAGCCTCATGTCTTCAATTAGCGTGGCTGTGTGCGTGTGCATATGTGTCTGATCCCACTGGAGGCCCCTTTTTTTTATCGCGTCGTAAGGATATTGCCTGTCATTGCTGTCGAATCAGGTCAAGTAAGGCCCAGCCCAAAAGCCTGGGCAGGGCTCACACTCAGTTCGCTTTAACGAAAAGTCTTTCACACACACACACAGAGAGAAGGCTTTATGTAAAAAAATGCGCCCAAAAGGTATGCAGCACTTGCCAACCTACCACACACACACACACACACACACATGTACAGTCATGCGTACTTTCAAGCAAAGATAAAAGCGCTGCCCGCTGGCGTTGCAAATATTCTTCTCGCTCGCCTCCTCCGCTTCTCCTGCAGCTCCTGCAGCGTGTGTAACTGTTTAAATATATATTGGCCTGCATATTTAATATGCTACATGTGCTTTTCAGCCTACCACACACACACGTTTAATTTGGCTGCCTGTTAATGATCATTATTTGATCAAAGTAGGCGTGTCCATCTCGCTTTCATCCTTACTCCTTACTTACTCTAATTACGCGCTGTCATTGTCAGTGACAGTGTGCGGGGTCAGCATACTTACCCATTTAATATGCTACATGCCTTAATCCTTTGTCTCTGCATACATTATTCAACTGGCAGCGTTAAAAAACGCGCGCGTTTTTTTTAGATGCACACACAAAAAACGCGCGCGCTCGCGCGCTTTTACCTGAAGAACTGCTAAGCGCGTGAGGTGTGTGTGTGTGTGAGTGAGTGTGTGTTTGCCGTTTGACAAATTACACGCGTGTGCCTCTCTTGTTATTACAATTGTTGTTGTTGTTGTTGTTATGGTTGTGGTTTTTGTTGTTGTTGTTCACACATTTTGTAGCACACTTCGGGGATGCTGATAAATTGCTCTTTTGCTGAGCATTTTGTATATAAGATGATGTGATTTTTCTTGCATTAGATGAATATTTAATATTTCAATTTCATTACGTGACAGCGACAAAGAGACAGATGCAGAGAGAGCGAGCGAGACAGGCAGCGAGGCAAGAGAGAGTGAGAGAGAGAGAGAGACCGGAAAAGATAGCGAAATGGCAGAGTTAGAGACGAGCTAGAGCTTAGCAAGGAGAGAGAGAGTCTCGCATGTCCATTTAATTGTTGCCCCTCAGCGCTCTCATTATCAGCTTGGCTAACACAACACAAACACATATGAATAGGCAACGCGTTGTTGCCCATGTCCGTGTTCCTCTTTGCGTCCGCGTCCGCGTCCGTGTCTCGAGTGCGTCATTAGGCGTTTGTTAATAGCTTTTCAGTGTCGCCATTTGCCAGCAGTGGCAGCAGCAGCAGCAGCAGCTCACATGCCTGAAAGTATGCAGTGCAGCGCGCGTGTAAACTCATTTAATATGCTTTATGACGTCATTCATTCGCTCTACTGGCCTGCATGGGCTGCCTTAACAATTCCCCAACTCGCCCCAGTTCGACACAGCCCGACCCAGCCCAGCCCAGTGGCACATGCGACAATTCTTCTCTTTCACTGTGTTATTTTTTTTTTTGGCGGCTCTTCTGTTGTTGCCTTTTTTTTGCCACCATTGTTGCTGCTGCTGTTGGACACGCCTCTTTTGTTTACTTTTGCCTTCATTGTGGCGCAAGCGTTGGCCATTTCAAATGCACATAGCCTTGGCTCACGAGCGCAGAATATCCCCGGGCAATACGCTTAAAACGCGTACGAGACATGAAATATATCACGCGAATATATTCTATATACTCTGCGATAACTAGCTAGAGCTCGCAGCTAATATGGTAAGGTAAGCTAACTAAATGTCCTTCATTGTTAGGCTGACAAACTAGCTCTAGCAGTCATTTGAATTAAAAATAAAAAGCTGCAATAAAATGAAATCTATAAAATAAAAAAAATAAAAAAATAAAATAAAAAAAAATATTATTATATATTGTAAGGGAAAAGAAAATAGTATAAAATGAAAATAAAATTTGTATATATAATTTTTTTTATAAATATATATTTGAGAGAAAGTATATTCTTTATGCTGCAATATCTTTCCTGATTCTTGTTTACATCACAGGGTAAGATATAAATATATATTTCAATTTTAATAATGCGAAAGAATTGTCAAAAAATAAATAGCTAATAAAGGAAAAGAAAAAGTTTGCTAAAATCAGAATTATTTAAAGTTACATTAATGTAAAATTTATATTTAAAATTTATATTTTAAAATTTGTATTTAACTTAAAAAATTCAAAAAATACTCTAAACAAATTTTATATTGATAAAATTCTTTCGAATTATATTTTATATTTATAAATTTAATAATATTGTGTTGATATATATTTATTTTTATATTAATAGAATTAATTAACTTTAAATAATTCTTATTATATCAAAATCCTACTGGTTCCTCTTTCCTTTCACTTTGTCTTAACTGCTCTAAAATAAACTTTATTTTTAATTTTTCGTGAATTCTTTAGCATTAAATAAATTTTGTATACACTTAATTCTCTTCCCTTTTCTCTTTCACTTGTTTGTCTTTTGATGTCCTTCCTTGCAGAATACAATCTGCTTTTAAGCTCATTTAAGCCCTGACCGCAGCTAAAATCTAAAGCAGAGCTGTGCTCAACTGGGCACAGGTCAGTTAGGCGCTGACCTTGTGCGCCTGCTGACATGCCCAAATATGAGCCTAGACTCAGTCACGATATACGAAATACGTTGGCCGAAATTGTGTTGATGGCCCCGTTGATTACATGTCTCAGCTGGTGACTGTCACTGCCTGCGCTAGTCAACCACTTAGCAATTGGCTAATATGATTTTGGCCAACTGGTGGCAAGTCCTGTGAGGTCTGAGGAAAACAGCCTACTTAGTACTCAGCACGGACGGACTGAAGTCACGTTTTAGCTGCTTGTTTACCCAACCGTTTGGGAAAACTCAGCACTTAGCCAAGGCCCTGACAAACAGCTGACCACAAGCAGGCCTAGTTGCTGCCACAGCATTTCATTTTGCAATTTCGTGTGCCACAAAGAATCCGATTTTAAAAACTTGTCTTATTAAAAACTTAAACTCAAAAAGAAATGATAATAAATCTAAATCTAAAAGCTTATGAAGAATTATTATTTTTACAGCTGAAATTCCCTTGATTCCAAAAGCGAACTTTCTCTGTAACGTCTCGTTCTCCCACTCCCTGTCTCTCAGCTCCTGCTCAAAATTGTTGTTAAAATCTCGCCCTTACACGACTTTAACTTAAATTCACTGAACGATCGAATTCTTTAGATACTTTGCATTTACTTTACTTTGTTTAACTTCACTTTACTTCACGCAACTGAAATTCCAAGAAACTCCATTTTATTTTCACTATTGTTGTTGCTTTGTTTTCTCTGTTTCTTAATTTTCTTGTTTACTGTTGTTGTTGTTGTTGTTATTGTTGTTGTAGTTTGCTAACTGCCAGTACCGTCCTGTCCCGTCCCGTCCCGTCCCGTCTCGTTCCGCGACTGACCGTTGCTTAAAGAGCTGACGAAGCGGCAAACGGAAATGGAAACATGAACTGAAACGAAACGAATACCGTTACTCTGTCTGCATCGGCTCCGTTTTGGTTTCGACGTCCGTTGGCGTTCAGGCTAAGCAACAAACTGTTGTCGCCAGCTCAAATTCAAGTGCGTGTTCGAGGCTCGTGCAAAGCTTCGTCGCTGGCGAGGAGCTCGTGTTTGTGTTTGTTGTGCTTTCACACACACATAGCAGTTACACGTGCTAAGCTTGAGCTTTCTTTTTGCTTGCACGTAGCACGTGAGGCCGAGACAATTCAATTGGTTTTCTCAACAAGTGGAAAGCTTTCAATGCGCCATCAATTAGCAGCACAGGCGCTAATTGAATTTTCATGGCTACCGAAAAGAAGAAAAAAGCTCACCACAAAACGTTTCTACCTCAACCTGTTGACCAGCAGCAGCAGCACATAGTCGCATTGGTGAGAGGGGGCACAAGACACGAGGTGAATGAAGCTTTTATTGCATGCTGGCTTTTGTCCTTACAGTTTGCAAATAGTTTTCTGCCACATCAAGGACTCTGCCTTGCTCTTGAAACTGGCAACTAGCTAGAGCCAGAGCAGTTGAAATATTTATGCATACATAAGGTCATCGAAGCAATTTGTCCGCTCCGCTCAGCTGGCACTAAAACTACTTATACACATTCACACTGTATGTGTTTGAGTTCTTGTCGGGTAAGTCGGCAAGTACGTGCACACTATAAAGATATATGTATATATATATATATATATATATATATATACTTTTGCTAGGCTGTATAATTTTATGTTTTAATACTTTGCCAAGGACAAGGTGGCTGGCATAAAACTTTGCAGTTTTCGGCACAAAAAGTCTATAATTGAAATTTAATTGAAGTATAATTGAATGCGGCAAGGCGCCATAAATTTGTGGCATGAGATACTGCAGGAGTGCCAAAGAAATGAGTGGACAAGAAATTACAGTTATTTTGCAACTCATTATAAGTATTTTCAGCTTGGCTATAATTTTATCTTGCATTATTTTAAGCCGACAAGCGAGCTTTGCTTATTAGCGCCATCTATCGGGTTTTTGCTGCACTTACTGCGCACAGCTTTTGTTATAATTCAAAATGGAAATAAATTTGAAGTTTTTATACAAACATTTTAAATTAAAATCGAGGCCAAAATCATTTAAGCACTTGTTTTATATCTGAATAAATTTATGCACTTTTCGATATATGTATCAGTCTTTATTTACAATTCATCAGCTCTTCGACAAGGCCAAGTTTGTTTGAACTTGTGCGCTGTAAGAGCTCTGGTTAGGCAGTGAGAAATGAATTTCAAATTTATATTTGATTCAAGATGATTCTCTGATACTAGCTGCCTTAAGTATACATACGTATACTTAATGTCGCTCTGTGAGGAGGAGCAGGTTTCTATCTTACTGCTAATGAAGTTTGCTAAGGATGAAAGTAAAACTCATTAGCAATTCAGTAAAATTTACAGCCTGGGCTACAACAATGTTTTGTTAAGGTGTTTGTGTATATATCTTGTATTTCAAATAAAATATTTACACTATCGATTTGCGGTTGCGTTGAAGACAAAGCGTCAGACCACAAGACTAACAGCTTATGACAACAAAGCATCCTGGTACGGACTAGTACTTTAGTTTTTATTTATCTATGGATATAAATGTCGATATATATTGAAAGAACGCCAGAGAGCCGCATGATAAATGCCTGAAGGTGACTCAAGGTGCAATTTCGTATTAAATGCTTTTGTATCTATTTAATTGCATGTGGTTTTTCGCTGGAATTGAAAGATTTTTTTGTAGGTCCGCTGCTGAAACATTTTATCACATATTTAAATGGAAAACGTAAACTGGTTCTATTTCTTCAAAGCCGAAGCGGAAACCGGGCAAACTCAAAAATATTTCTATATATTATTTTATTTCATATGCATGTTTGTGTATGTAAATCCGAATCGCTACTCAACTAAGTTGTTGCTGACTTTATACTCCTCTTTTGCAAATGTCAAGTGTGGCGAAAAAAAATATATAAGAAACACAAAGAAGTAGAAAAATTAGAGACTCGAAATAGACAATGACAGCTCAGAAAGGTCTCGAGTCGAGTCGTATGCGAATGACAAGCAGCAAAAAAAAAAAAAAAAGCTTAAAAAAACACTTTGGCACACTTTAAAGCTGAAGCGACGACGTTGGCAGTTCGTCACGCCTTTAGACGCCTCTCTGTCATTTAGCAACCGCCGTCTATGGACCATTATTGTTTTTAATTTGGCTTTAAACTGATCAAGGTCGCAGCGACAAAAAGCGGATTTAAATTGGAACGACAAGATGCCAGACACGATAGTTGACCGTATGGAAGGAAACCATTGGCTACTATTGGCTTTCATTGGCTACCAATGGCAATAAATATCTGCACTTAACAATTTTATTCGCTTGGGCATTGTTTGTTATTGAAGTACTTATCACAGTGGATTTACCATTCGGCGCAACCGGTTTTCACATGCTTTTTTTAATTTACTTTTTTTTTTTATAAATATACCAAACATAAATGCAATAAAAAGCAACTTTGAATTCAATATAAATAAGTAATAAGCTGAATGGCATGGCTTCTAGAGGCTTTTAGAGCAGATACAATTAGATTCCCAATAAATTTCAAATTATTATTAAAGAATATATATAACTAAATTAATTTTTGAATTGATTTAAATAACAAAGATGTTAAGAGATATTATATATAGATTTTAAGTAAATATTGGGAATTTATTTAAACAATTCAAACTTAATTTCATTTCAACTGACTCTACACCTTTGATATTATCAGCGAGGGTATTCAAATTTCTATAGCTCAAATATAACGGTTAATTATGGTTGTTGTTTATGAACGTATGCATAATGTACGTATACTTATTTTAATGAGGGTACGCCCAGAATTGAGTTGCTGGAATTTGCCAGCGAAGCGCTAAAAAAGCTTAAAACATTAAGCCAAGAATTGAAATATGCAGCCGCAAAAGCAGCAGCAGCAGCAGCAGCAGAAGCAGAAGCAGCGAATGCCATCCACAAAGAAAAATGCAGTCCACAACGTTGCTGGTGCTGCAGCTGTTACTCACCACGGCCAGCGTACGATGGGCAGCGCGGCAACCAATACCAAGCCACTGCTGCCATTTTGCATATAAAAGAGTGTCGCGTACGTGCCGCACTTCTCTCTTTCTGGGCGACAGTCAAGTCACGAGCGTATTTCGAACGGCACTTGTGCAACCGAGCAACGAAAGTCGTCGAAAAAGCTCACAGCCAGACTCTGGGTGTGTGTGTATGAGTGCGTGTGCGTGTGTGTTTGCTTGTGGAACGTATTGCTGCCCCTGCAGCCAGTTAGCAGACAGTGTTGAATAAAAGCTTGCTCACGAACTTTCCAAAACTCACCACGGCGTCAACGGCTACAGATCGACGGCCAGAGAGTTGCTGACGTCGCCGCGTGTAATAAAAGAAGCAAATTTGAGTTGGTTTTTGGGCTTTGGCGTCGACTTCGAGAAATTGTGCGCGACAACGTAGCAAACAGTGTAAATGGAGCTTTGATAGCGAACGGAAGGACAAAACTCTGCTGCCGCTGCTCAAAGCCGATCTCGACTCGAGTGTTTCTCTAACATATTTATTGTGTTTGAATAAATCAGAAAGAAAAGAAAAAATAAGAAATATAAAGCCAACTGCAGACAAGTTGAAGAAAAACTGTGCGCGTGCTAACCATCTGTAGGGGGTATACAAAATGGCAAAACTTTTTGTAGTTTTTGCCGTTTTGGCTTTGGCGGCCATTGGCTCAGGTAAGCAAGCATTAAACAAACAAATTTTCAAATAATCTTTAGCTAATTTAAGTACATATATTAAAAAAAAATACTTGGTTATAGTGTGGGCTTTAATTTTAATTGCTCTGTCTGGCGATTTGCATTTGCTCGGCGGAAGCTGTCAATCAATTAAATAAAATAAAAAATAAAAAAAAATACTGGCCTTCAAAACGTAAGAAAAAAACATTATTGAAAGCTGACTATAGCCTGTTTGTAACCTTGATTATGTAAAAAGGACGCGTAATCAACTGATTGGCAACCGCAACAGCAACAACAATCACTTGCTGCACTGGCAAAACAACTTTCATTTCTGTAGGGTTCCACAACGGATCCTGAGATTCAACTTGAGTCCACTCAGCTTAACCTAAAAATGTTACTAGAAATCAAAGTCGAATTGAATACGACTCGAGTCGAGTCGAATTGATCTTTTGACATTTGTGGAATGCATTTGTTGACTCTTGACAGGCAATCGATCAATATGTGTGAATTGAAGTACATGCATCATAGTATGTTGTATGCTGTATAATTTGCCCTGCGGTGCCATGGCCGAGTCTCGATTAACCGTTAACAGACGTCAACAGTTATGCAAATATGGCAACTGTTTCTCTTTCACTGTTGCCAACTGTGACTGCAAAATGTCAAAGTTATAGCCAAGCGCAACAAGTATTTCATTATTTTCTGCTCACTTGTTGTTGTTGTTGTTATTTTTGGATTGCGCGTTCTTTTGCATTGGTATTGGTGACATCGTATTTCATAATGGCAAACGTGTTTCTATTTGGCCAACCCCAAGAGGCCCAACCAGCTAGACGACATGCCGTTAGCCCCAGTCTGCATCAACATATGTCTATGTCGATATATTCATGTCGGTATTCAATTTTGTTTTTATTTTTGTTGTATTTTCTATACGTATATATAGCTATATATACATATAGCAGGAAGTGCCAGAGCCAAACGTCGCGAAACCAACCCACATTTGCAATACCTCAAAATTCTTCCGGTTTTGCAATGACACTTATACCTGAAGCAAATAGCAAAACGCTTAAAAAATGTTTAAAGTTTTACTTTAGCAAAATTCTTTAAATTTTTAAATAAATAAAATTTAAGAAAATATTTTTGAATTAAGTTTTTTTCTATTTTTAAATTATTAGCTGTTGATATGAACTTGATAATTAATATAAAAATCTTCAATATATTTTTGTAAATAATTTATTATTTTATTTTCTTATTTATTTTTATTTATTTATTTATTTTTTTAATATGGAATAATACTTTAAATATATTTATAAAAATCTTCAATATATTTATAAATAATTTATTATTTTATTTTTTATTTATTTTTATTTATTTATTTTTTTTTTAAATATGGAATAATACTTTCAATATATTTATGAGTTAAAATAATTACTACATCTGTATTTTAATAGGTATATTTAAAATTTTTTGGTATTAATTTTTAATGTTGTTAATTTTTTATTTATTTTATTAAATTTTTTTATTTTATTTTATTTATTTTATTTTATTAAATTCTAATTTATTCTAATTAAAAAAAAAAACAACATTAATTTTCTGCCTATTTTATTTATAACATTTCTCAAATTAAATTTTCTTTTATTTCTCTTACAGCCAGTGCCGCAGAGGCGCGCGTTAAGCGTCAGGCCACCACCGAAGAGCCCAAGAAGGAGGAATCCTTTGAAAAGGAGCTGTGCAAGGACAAAGATGCCGGCGAATGGTTTCGTCTAGTAGCTGGCGAAGGCGACAATTGTCGCGATGTCATTCAGTGCACGTCATCGGTAGGCATCCATCAGCAGTTCTCTTTCATTTCATGCAATACAATAACAACATTTTGTGGCTTTCCATTGTGCTCCCTTTGCATTGCAGGGTCTGCAAGCTATTCGCTGTCCCGCTGGCCTGTACTTCGATATTGAGAAGCAGACTTGCGACTGGAAAGAGTCGGTGAAGAACTGCAAGAGCAAGAACAAGGAGCGTCGTGTGAAGCCACTGCTGCACACGGACGAGCCACTCTGCCAGGATGGCTTCCTGGCCTGCGGCGATGGCAACTGCATTGAGCGTGGTCTTTTCTGCAACGGCGAGAAGGATTGCTCAGATGGTTCCGATGAGAACACTTGCGGTAAGTTTACATTCACTTAAGGGAAGGGCCAGAGATATCTTTAATTACCTGAGCAAGAAAAAGTGTAATTCATTGCATCATAAATTATAAATAATTCCCTTTTATTTTATGCGAATGCCAATGAGAGTGAAAGGCTTTGCCGATATCTCATACTCAAGCTAGCATAGAAAACAACTCTTGAGTTTATAAATGCTAAGTGTTTTCAATGAGGCCGGTGCCACATGCAGATTGACTGCTAAATGATTCAGCAAGAGTCAAGCAATGAGCTTACCTAGGATTGGCTACAAATCCGATATTACCCCATCATTAGAAAAAGAAAAAACAAAAATAAATAGATAAACAACAACATTTCTAGTGGCTTACATTTGTATGCCGCGTCAATTTCTTTGAGCTGTTCGCTGGCTTTAAGCCTGCCCCAGTCAGACGGAGTCGCACCTTAAAACCGGTCGACGGCATTTAACATTACTTTTGGAGTTGCTCGGTCTTTGGAACAACTCTCAAAATCTTTGAATATAAAGAAAAACAACAACAACAAAAGCTATGCAACACACAAGTGTCTGACAGGTGAGGGATGGGGGCCGGCTGCCGCCTACGTGCTATGCAGGTGTTGCAGCAAGCTTAGACCGGTTTCGTAAGGCCCTTCAGAGCCCATAGAAATCATGCTGAATTTGTGTACAACTTTTTTTTTTACCTATATATATACATATATAATTATTTAATTTGGGTGGAAATGTCAAGTGTGAAATGGTAGCTAAAATGCCAAAAGAAGCCAAGCTCGAGCTGATCTCAAACCGAAAGAGTAGCTCGGGTTGGGCCATGCAATTTGCATCATCTGGTTAGATACACAAAATGAGTAATAATTCATTATATATGTGAGTCGAAGTCAACTGTTGAGCCATGCTTAAGTCACACATATCTCGCATGCAACGTCTAAATGTTAAATAAATCAATAATTAATTTTAACCTTGGACTTAAAAGAAATAAAACCAAAGCAAAGCGTTCGCACCCTCCCGTTGAGTGAGCTCTTGGCATGGGTGTAGAGGGAGAGGGGTTAGCTACCGAAAGGCGTTTCGCAGCCCAGTTCGATTCATGTGTAAATTAGCCTTACATAATCAGCTTAAAACGCTGTATTTTTAGCAATTGCAAAAAGCCGACTAACCAAAAAAAAAAAAAAAAACATATATATAAAATAAATAATAGCAACAAAAGAGCCAGCAAGCTTGTTATTTATTTATTATTATTTTGTGCTTTTTTTTTTTTTTAATGGCAGCCAGCGTAAAAACCGCAACTAATTTGAAATAACAACAATGTTGGCGTCTTTCTTTTGTGGCTTTCGGCTTCACTTTTTTTCTTCCATTTGCTTTGATTTTATTTTCATTTCGCTTTGGCTGCGTTTACATTAATAATTTGCAAAACACGCCGCGATCATTTCTCAAGAGGCGCCCGCATATAAATGCGCATTAATGAGCAAATCAAATGCCAAACAATAGTCGAGAAATAAATAAATGGCCATTGCCAGTCAGTTCTAAGCCCTCCGGCTCCAACTCCAACTCCGCCAGCTGCCATAGATCGTAGAGTACAGATCATAGATCGCACATCGTTGATCGTGTCTTGGTCTTGGCTAATGCGATTCAGCCCCTGGCTGTGGCTATGGCGGCAACATTTCAAATGCTCAGCGAGCCAGCAAGTTGTAAACAATTGTATTTAAAATTGAATTTGAAATTGAATAATGCACGCTGAAGGCAATAAGGAAGCCACACTTTCAGCCACACCATGAGCCATACAATGTTAGCCAACTTAAATGCCAGCCATCTCTCAGCTCAGCTCAGCTCAGCTGGGCTGCAATTTAAAAGCCACAAATCATTAATGTGCAGCTAAGCGTCGAAGCGCAGGTAATTAGGTGTATAAAGTGACGATTGTTACGCTTAGATAGAGAGCTCAACCAAAATAAAAAAATAAGCTGAGAAATACTTAAAAAACTAAAGCCAGAAATTATGTGATTTATGATTCAACTGCAAATTAAGTTTAAATATATAGTTGGTAATATATAAATTAAACAAGATTTTTATTAATTATATTAAATTTTATTATTTATTAAATATATTATTTTGGATGAATTGAGGTCGATTGAAAGCTTTAATATATATATTTTTTAACTTATTTTTTTTTTTTATTAATTACTTAAAATGTATCTTTAGTTTATGCTTCAAACTGGAAAATTAGTTTTTGAGTATTATCTTAGAAGAGAATTAGCAAATGTTTAAAATACATTAAACATTTTTTTCGAATTAAAAAAAATATTATTTATTAATTTAGGTAAACAAAAACTTTATTTATTTTTTTTTATAATTTTTATTATTTCTCTGCTTTCGTCCAGCAGTCAAAAGTCCGATTAATTCATTAAGTAATAAAAAATAATTGAAATATGCACTTAAATGAAGCCCTTACATATCTCGCTTATATAAGCCATGTGGTGACGCACAGTTCCATAGAATCCTTCAGAGTTTATTATCTCAACTCTTACATAGCTATCGATTTCATAACAGTGAGCACTGCTCAGAGATCCGTAATGGCTCACTTGTAATTCCATATGGCACTTTGGTTGACTTATCACGTAATCGGTCTGCAGCTACGGACATCCTCTTGAAGCTAAAAAACATGAAAGCAACAAGAAGTAAGACAATCAATAAGCCAGCTCGCATTTAGCTCACAGTTGGCCAAAAACAAAGTGGATACACAAATAGCTGGGCGAAGCGAGAGGCGGACAAAGAAATGGCATGCAAACTGAAAGACAAACCCTAAAGTCGTTTAAATGCCAGGGAATATTCAGAGGCTGAGCTGCACAACCGGTTCGATGCTCGATGACATAACACTTGGCTATAAAGACAGATTATTAGCAACAAGAAATGCCAACAGCTGGCGAGCCAAGTGAAAGAAGGAGGCAGCACGAGACAGTATGAGAGAGAGAGAGAGAGAGAGAGAGAGAGAGAGAAGTGGAGAGAGACAGGCTGAGTTTGAATGACAGACAAAGTGATAAAAGGTCAAGCGGAGACAAAAGCCGGGTGCGACCTACTTGCAACAATTGACTCGAAAAATAAACGTAAAACTAAAAGTGAAAAACAGAAGAGAGAGAAAGAAAGAGAGAGAGAGAGAGAAAATACATGTGTTTTCTTTTTCTTTTTATTATTATTTGATTTGCTTGGCCTTTGCGTGCCTCGCTGGCATTTCACTTTGGCAAGTGCCAAAGCAATAGCAACAGCAACAATAAACAAATTACGTCAAAGAGTTTCTTTTATTGCAAACTTTCTCAGCTGATTTATGATGATGAGCTACTGCTGCAACTGCTCCAATGCTCTCTGATCGATGCTCCGTGCAAGTGCAAGGCTTACAAATGACGCACACATACATACGTACATACATACATCATTTGCATATGACCGCTAATGAATGGCAAACACGTGGGCGTGTACTGAGGCTGACCGACAGCCAGAGATAGCGGCGCATAGATTAAACACAACAGCGGCCCTCTGCCCCCCGCGATCCCTGATGAACGTTGACTGCATGCCAAAGCAGCTACCAAGTCGAGGTCTTCGCTTGATTGACGAAGACCCAACTTAAAAAGTAGATTCCAAAAAAAATGTAAAGAAAAAAAAACTTGTATACATATATGAGATACTGAAATTGTGCAGACATTTTCCATTCACTTTGCGTTTTGGCGACGGCGGTTTTCCCGACGCCCGGCTGATTTGTGATTGGTTTTCCAGCGCCCGATGCAGTTCATTGAACTGCCTGCCCGCCCATGTACAGTTAGCTAATTGTCTGAAATCATTTTCCATAAAGTTGATTGAACTTTATTGTAACGCCTCGCACAGAATACAAATGATTGCCCAACAATATACAAAGGTGGGCGTCGATTGTGTCTTGCTTAAGCATATCAGGTGTACTATTCAATTCATAATAAAGTCTAGAAGGCTCTTTGCATTCTAGACTTCAAGCTGTTGCTTAACAGCGCACTGTTATTCATTTAAATAGCTTATGTTAGGCAGCATTAGAATTCTAGGCTTCAAGCTGTTGCTTAACAGCGCACTGTTATTCATTTAAATAGCTTATGTTAGGCAGCATTAGAATTCTCGGCTTCAAGCTGTTGCTTAACAGCGCACTGTTATTCATTTAAATAGCTTTTGTTAGGCAGCATTAGCATTCCAGGACTTTAAGCTGTAACAGAATTCTGAACTCTTATTGGCTTTCAAAATTTATGTTAAGCAATTGAGCTTAAGCTTTAGCAGTTTTATGTTATAAGTACTCGAATTAAAGTTAAAGAGAATTTGTATTTATTTCAAAACAATTTCTTTATTTTCAAATTCGATTCTTCTATATTTTGACTCAATTTCTAGCAATCTTTACATTTTTTTAAATATTTATTTTTATTTTATTTATTGCATTTGCAGACATTGATAACGATCCCAATCGCGCACCACCTTGTGATCCCGCAGTTTGCGTGCTGCCCGATTGCTTCTGCTCAGAGGATGGCACCTCAATTCCCGGCGATTTGCCCGCCAAGGATGTGCCCATGATGATCACGATCACGTTCGACGATGCCATCAACAACAACAACATTGAGCTGTACAAGGAGATATTCAAGGGCCGCAAGAATCCCAATGGCTGCGACATCAAGGCCACCTATTTCGTCTCCCACAAGTACACCAACTACTCGGCTGTGCAGGAGACTTCGCGCAAGGGTCATGAAATCGCCGTGCACTCGATCACCCACAATGATGAGGAGCGTTTCTGGTCGAATGCCACCGTTGATGACTGGGCCAAGGAAATGGCCGGCATGAGAATCATCATTGAGAAATATGCCAACATTACGGATAATTCGGTTGTGGGTGTGCGTGCACCTTATCTTGCGCGTGGGTGGCAACAATCAGTTCACCATGATGGAGGAGCAGGCTTTCCTGTACGACTCGACCATTACGGCGCCTCTTTCCAATCCTCCACTATGGCCTTATACCATGTACTTCCGTATGCCCCATCGTTGCCACGGTAATCTGCAGAGCTGCCCCACCAGATCGCATGCTGTGTGGGAGATGGTCATGAATGAGCTGGATCGTCGTGAGGATCCTGCCAATGATGAATATCTGCCTGGCTGCGCTATGGTCGACTCCTGCTCGAACATTCTGACCGGCGATCAGTTCTACAATTTCCTGAATCACAATTTCGATCGTCATTACGATCAGAATCGTGCTCCACTTGGTCTGTATTTCCATGCTGCCTGGCTGAAGAACAATCCCGAGTTCCTCGATGCTTTCCTCTACTGGATCGATGAGATCCTGGCCAACCATAATGATGTCTACTTCGTGACCATGACACAGGTGATACAGTGGATGCAAAATCCACGCACCGTCAGCGAGGTCAAGAACTTCGAGCCCTGGAGGGAGAAGTGCGTGGTCGAGGGCAGACAAGCCTGTTGGGTGCCAAATACCTGCAAGCTCACCTCCAAGGAGGTTCCCGGGGAGACTATCAATCTGCAGACCTGCGTCCGCTGCCCCAACAACTACCCATGGGTGAACGATCCCACCGGCGATGGTTTCTTCTAAGTCAGAGTGAGAGTGAGAACGAAAGAGAGAGAGAGAGAGAGAGCGAGAGCGCGCGAGTGAGAGAGCGAAAGAGTTAGTGCGTTAGCATCCAAGCAGCCCCAATCCAAATCCCTACAGTCACCTAAACAACTCGACTTTTATTATTTCAACATACTCAAGACTTTTTTATATATTGTACATTTTATTTTGACTGTGCCGCGTTTTCTCAAAAACGCTACCAAAACGCGCACGGCTAAGTCTGCTGTGTTACGTTATTAAAAGAGAAAGATAATGAAAAGAAAAACAACAACAAACAAAAAGAACAACAAGAATTGATAAAACAAAAGACAACACAACAAATAAGCAACACTTGTGTTTTTTCTATATACTCATTTTTGTAGTTTTACGTTAAATTGTATGTGTATATTTAAAAAACAAAAAATTACCTAATAAAAATTAAAGTAAAACAAAAAGAAAAAAAAAATTACAAAAAAATACAAAAAAAATAAACAAATTAAAAACTAAACAAATGAAAAGTATATTTCATCATTTTGATTATTGTGATGCTAATCTTGGCTAGGCAGCAGCCATAAAAATGCCATTATTATAATGCACAAGATGAGTTTGGCAAGAGCTTCTTCTACTACCTGGCAACAGACGGCTCTATGGCTATATCTGCATATGGCCAACAAGCAACCCAATTTGTGTACGCTACCCACTGACTTACTAACCAGTTTCTCGTATTATCCCAACAACAACAACAAAATTTGAATAACAAAACGCGTTTCTGATTTCGGTTTTCAGTTTCGATTTCAGTTTCATATGTTAATTTTCCTCTTTTTTTTCTGCGTTTGATTAGTATATTTCGAGTGTTTCCTAGACTGGTTTGGGTCCAACCGGTCTAGAATTAGGCATACTCAGCATGTAGTGTATATTTATATGCATAATATGAATATTAGGTTAAAGCTTATTAAAGATACTCTGCTTATTTCATATTAATTTCATTTTTTTTTTGCACTTTGTGGGGCGATTTAAATTTTTATTTATTTTTTGAATTTTTTTGGCAACTGGTTCTTAATTCATATAGGGAATCTGGGTACAGGCCCCGGCGCGTCGGCGCTTTGCGCAATCATAACAAATCACAGAGTCGATAATTAATTTCAAGCATTGCGAATTTCGCCTCTTGCCATGGAAATACCAAAGTTATATGCGTGTCCGCACAAATTTATCTGGCTTACAAATGTTGCTGAGTTGACTTTATGCGGTTATTCATATATATTTAAAATAATATTTATATTTATATATTTTTTTGTGATGCATGTATAAGTTTTATCACCAGCCAAGGTGAGCCACTTGCAGTAACCGCCAAGACAACTCAAAAGGTGAGCAATTTTTTGGACTTGCCAATAAAATATATATTCACTATAAAATGTAAATGAAATACCTGTAGATATAGATAATGCAGGTCTTCAGCTGAAGTATGGCATCATTGTTGCAATTACTTTACGCTGTGATAATCCTTAGATATTCCATCAACGTTTTGTCAACGAAAACGAGTTCCCTCAGTTCACATATGTGAATGTGTGCCTGTACGTATGTGTGTGCCTGTATGTATGTGTGTGTGTTTGTTTGTTTGCAAACTTTTACTCTTGTTAAGGTGAACTAGTTGTAAAGTGGACGATTTGCATAAATCGTGCATGAAAAGCGAGCGCACAGTGGATCAAAATCAAAGATTTTTACACGCTGTGAAGCAGCAACAAATTTTAAAGTTTTAATTGGAATGTGATAATATTAAAAAAAAATATTTATAAAATAATATTTTATTAAATAAAATAAAATTTAAAAAATAACAAAAACTAATATTCAAAATACTGAATAATTTCAATTAAATTATTATTCTCAGTAATACTTTTAAATTTAATAATTAATTTATTTAATTTTATTATTTATTTATTTATTTATTTATTTTTATTATTCTCAGTAATACTTTTAAATTTAATAATTCATTTATTTTATTTTATATATTATTTATTTATTTATTTATTTTTTATTGCATGTTGACAGTCGCTCAATATGCAATATTATTTAAATAAAAAGGAGCATTCAGCAATAATTGAAAAACATTTGATTTATTCAAAATATTGCATATTCAATCAAGCATAGCGAAGATCAAAGAGTAAAATTCTTGGCTTAATTTTAATTATTACTGAACTATGGTATCCATAAGTCTAATATCCCACTCTAACTCTCCTTATTATTCGTACATATATGCAAGCGTAAAATGTCACTATGAAATTCCTCATAATTTGATTAACTATTTTTTATGCTAAAAACAACAATCAGAGATAAATTAACATTTTATTTGTTGGAGTCACACATAAATCAATCTTTTCTAATCAATATTCAATGCATTTGCATTGGCTTTCAATCACTGTGCGTTCGACTCCAATTGACGTAGGTGCCCTTGTCTTGGCTGTTGCTTGGCGCACAGATTCTCGAATCTGCTTCCTACTTCTGGGACTGAGATTCGAGCTGGTCAACCGGTCATCAAGTCGACATACGTATGTCAGATGCCAGGCATCCAGTTAACTGGATTTTTATTTCACTGGCCAGACACGTTTCTGTCTCTTTCTTTTTTTTTTTATCAATAAACGGAATCCGGAGCTTGTGCTGAAGTGCCAATTTAAATGTTATGCATTTCAAAAATTCGTATAAATAATAATAATACACAAATCGGAAATTAGAGTTGACAATTTATATATAGAGAGGCGATACAGAAAGTTCAACGATTGCATAACAATGAGCGCGAGCACTTTGCAGATCAAAGCAGCTGCACAAATGGTCAGCGAATGGAAATTGAAAAATAAACATTTAAATACAGCTCGCATCTTAAAACATATTAAAGCATCGACAACAGAAAGCGCCCGTGGATCGCCTATAGGGCCTTCGCTGCTCTCCACTTGCCATAAATTAAAGCAAGTCTCTGACTTTGCTTATGGGGAGAGCAGCAGTGTGAAAGGGAGATGAACTTATGCAACTCACATGTGTGTGTGTATTTTTATGGTTATGCATTTCTTTTCGAGTCCACAGTTTACAGTTTACAGTTTACTGTATACAGCTCAGAGCTCACAGCTTACTGTTTACTGTTTAGTGTTTACAGGCTCATCTTCAATCTTCACCTGGTCGAACATTTCCTTCATTAACGATTCCGTTTTTGTACAGTTTTCTTGATTCCAAATTTCTCTTTTGCTCATTTTCTCTTGATCAGCTTGATGATCGTTCGTCTGGTAATCGCTTAGCTTTCGATGAGATTTGACGTAATTTCTACTCTTTTATTAATTTCATAATAATTTGCATTCAATGCAATATTGTAAAAGTCAAAAATTAAATTAAAATTATCTGCGATCTTTGCTAATTTTTAAATTTACAAATCAATTTACAAATTAACTTGCTCAAACACAAATCACAACAAGAAATACAGAAATACAAAAATCGAGGGCAATCTCATCTATACAAAGTAATAATTATGTAAATCCGTTAAAAAAAAAAAGGTTTTCACTCATCGAAAAAAAATAAAATTAATTTCAGTGCCGAACGAACGCTGGAGGTGCCATCATCAACATTTTCACTCTAATTGAAAAACCAGTTTAACAGTTGATTAAAAAAATGAGTAATAATAATAATCAGCGTGCTCGAATATGCGGGCGATTATATCACCAAAGTTTTAAAACCGTTGCCAGCTAAAATTGATTGTAACTATCAAAAGCGAAAATAAAAGAAGCAGAAAAAGAAAAAGAAAAAAACTGCAATCAACATTTGCCAAAGAAGGTAAACAAGTTTTTATTTTCGTGGCATCTTCCACTCACACACAAACACACACACACATATACATATATATATTATACTTATATCTAGATTGAATCACAGCTGTCGTACCCTTCACTGATGGCCAACGCAAATCGAACGTTAATTGACAATGCCAATAAAAACACAATTGAAATGTATCGCAATTTCAAGAATTATCCAGCAACAAATCACGCATACGCCATGCTGGCCGGCTTGCAATTCTACCATGTTCTAGTACAAGACAAACTTGTTTTCAAGTTCAGGAAATAGCTATGCAGCAAGACACATATGTCTATATTATACACAAAGCCATTCTTTTCTAGATCAAGCCTGAGGCAGTTACATTTGCAGCTTGTTCTAGAACAGAAAGCTGTTCAGGAAAAATTACTAGTTGAGAAAAGAATAATAACATAAATTAAAAATAATATATATGTATTCAGTATTTTTTTCTATCAGGAATTATAATTCAATTTATTTGATTTGAAAAATATGTTGTCAATCGATCAAAGCGCTGTTCGTCAGCTTTAAATTTGTTCCTTTTTGTCTTAAGATTTGCAAGTCAAATTCATGAAATTCAATATTTGCTGAATGCCAAAGGCGTATGCGAGCAGAATCCAGTATGCACATATTTCTTTGTACTTAAGAAATGCGTAAACAAATGACATAAATATTTGCTACAAATATTTATTTTTGACAGAGAATTCACGAGCTTACTAATTGCTTTTGTAAAAAATAATAAATAAAAATAAACTTAAGCAATAAGCTTTTGTTGAGATCATGCAAATTAAATGGACTAAAAATTCATTTTTTATACTCTGTTTTTTTTTTTTTTGCATATTAAGGTAATAAATATGAATGAAATCATATATAGTATAATCAAACAATAAGTTCGAGCAACAAATAAAAAAATGTTTAGTAATAAATTAAATTATTTAAAAGACTTAACAAACAAGAATCCAATCAAACAAGAGAAAAAAGTATCGAATTCGAAATCGAATTTTTTGTTTGTGAAATTAAAAATAGAATATCTTAAAACTTTATAAATACTCTTTAATGGGTATTATTAATTTAGTTAAATAACAATATTTTTTTTTAATTTTTATTTATTTTTTATTTGTTTATTTTATTTATTTTTTATATAGGAAATAGTTAAAGGATTGTTAGAATTAAGGTAAAATAATTTGAATTAATAATTTATATATTTTCTAGCTTAATTCTAATAACACTTTTACTATTTTATATAAAAATTAAAATAAGAATAAAAATTTAGTTGTTTTAATTGATAATAAAATATAAAAAATAAAAAAAATAATACAAATTTACATATTTTAATTTTAAATCAAAATTTTTTAAATCATTAAATTTGTAATTAACCAAAAATATAATATCTAAATCAATTTACAATAAAAACAATTTTTTTTTTCTAGTTTAATGATAATAACCATGAACTAACTTATTCAATAAAAATAAATAAAATAAGTTGACTCTATTTATGACACTAAATTCGAGCTCAATCTTTCAGTTCGACTGCAGCAATTTCATATCCGTAAACATGCTCCGTTTGGTTTTCTTTTTCATTTAATATTTTTATTTTTTGCACATGAACAAACAGTTGGCGGGACTGAGCACATCGCCGCGTATAATCGTCATCTCGGGCGAGCTCTTAACTTATTGAATAACAGGCTGGTTCCAGCCAGCACACTTGGCCCTTTTGCATGTCCGCCTGTCCGCCTGCATATCTTTACATAACCAGACGGGACTGCAAAAGTGAACAAGCGCATAATCAATTTGCCATTAATTAAAAATTTCGTGATCTTCAGCGTAAACGAAAAATAAAAAGCAAATAAGTAAATGAAAACAAACACGAAAAAATAAAAACTATTTAAAGGTAAGTCAAAGGCGCGTGAGTCAGCGACAGTTAAACTGTCTCCACTTTAGTACTCGAAGTTACTGGACGGACGGAGGAGTCAACTGGCGGTTTATTAACCTTTTTTTTTCTTTTCTTTTGTCTTCATTTATTTTTGTTCGCCTGCTGTCTTAGCCACGTTAACAAGAATTTAATGTGCTGTTTGTGCGCCGCATGCGCAATTCATGGGCTAAGCGGCTCAAGCGCGCCGTTAACATGCAGATGGTGTGACAATGTCTTACCATTTGCCATGCCACACGAGTGTGGGTGAAAATAAAAAGTAACTCAGCCAAGCGGCATCAACGAAAAGCACGTTCAATGAGCGGCCATTAAGAACACAGCTGGCGACTCCCAGTTGCTCTGTACCTAGATGAAGCTAGATTGTTCCGTTGACATTTGATAGGAATACACGAAATCTATAAAATTTATTAAGTTCAAGTTAGTTTCGATAACGTATATCTTTTTGATTTGCATACCTGGCTGGCATGCCAATATACTCTATTTCACTTGCGCTTACAGTGTATGCAAAACAGTTACGAAATCGAGATTTCGAGTAGTGCGCGACGCTTCTTAGAATCACAAGATGACAGCGCAGCTAAAGGCACAATTTCAGGGTCAGTCTATGATGGATGTGATTGTTGTGATTGATTTGATTTATGCAGCTGAGTTGGCAGCCCAACACGCAAAGGTGTAAACGGAACGCTATGATAGGTGCAGCAGCAGCAGCAGACACTGGCACCCACATATATGCCACACCAAAAGCAGCTCACACCTGCGCCCCAGCTAATTAACCTTTCTTCAAATACGAGCACACACACACACACACACGTGCAGACAGCGGCAGCGCTTAAGCTGCCTTGGCATTTTCGAAATGGATTCCACAAACTGTGCGGTTTCTTACCCCTTCGAAAGCTTTGCTTGTGGCTGCGCCGGCGCCGTCGCCGTCGGCTCGAAACTCACCACACCGCCTAAAATGGCGACACACACCACAGCTTAATAAATAGAACTCGTTGCGCATGGACAACACCTAGTGTAAGCGTGGCTGTGTATTGGAAGAGTGCCCTCTGTTCACTCGATTACCTCAGCCCAACGTCGAATTAATATTTGCTGAGCATTCAAAGTAATACCAAGTTTCCAACACATACCTCATCATATCACAAACCTCACCCTACATACAAGTGCCCATTCGAAGTGTGGTTTTTTTTGTATCGCTAATTTATGGTTTTCTGTTCGATTTCTTCGATTTGCAGCCAGCGCTGGTCTTCGAACATGGCGCGTTGGTGGCCATTTGTGAGCCTTTTGCTCGTCTGTTATGCAGCTGGTAAGTAGCAAAGATCTCTCTTTATTTATATTTAAATACGTATATGCTTAAGTTAGAGTTGGCCACGTCGGCATGCCCGCCCACTTGACCTTTAACAGTTGAATGAGCAGCAAAAAAAATTGTTGTTTTTTTAATTCGCAACTAAGACGACAAACAAAAGAAATATTCGCCAGCCTCGGTCGTTGGCCAAGGTAAATAAACTTGAAAAAAAAAGACAGACAAAGTGTTAACCATTAACCACATGCAATGGCCAGCTGCTGAGGATCAGTCGTTATGGAGAGCTAATGTAATTTCCTGAGTGCACAAGACGAAAACCAGAAATAAAACACAAAAATGTTAAAGAAAAGAAACTGTGGCAAGAGACCAGGAGCTGAAGCTGTAGCCGGAGCTGGCCATAAAAAAATTAGCATAGGCAACTTTTGATACGATCGCGTTTGGTTTCGTTTTTGTTATTTTTGGAGGCGACAACTCCACAATGTTGTTTATGCAATACCTTTTTTTAAGTTGAACTGCAAACGTGTTTTCGCCTGCTGCCACAATACCAGCAGCAGCAGCAGCAACAGCAGCAGCGGCAGCAAAAGCCATTAGCCAATACATAAACCAGTTTTACGACAGCAGCAGCAGTAGCTACACCTTACGATGTAAACAACAGGCTCCATTAGTGGACGTCACTCACTTACACTCGTGGCTAACACCATTTCGCTTGCCCTTTCGTTTGCGCCGTGAGAGATAAATCTAAACAAGTAGCAGGCCGAAACAAAAACGAGAGTTGTTTGACTTTTAGAAGCCGTTGAAACTAAACCGGTTCACAGCTTTTTTTTTTGCTGTTAGCCGGAGACTCGAAAAAAAATACAAGTGCGAACTGGCCATAAATGCTAAGAGCTGTCCATTAGCTCTTATTATGCACATAATTAAACAATGACAAGATAACAGCTGCCGAAATAATAAAACAAAACCAACATAAAATACATAAATTTACAAAGAAATCTTAAGCACAATTTAACACAAAATTAACATAAACAAATCAGGTAAACTAGAGATTATTCTGAGATTATATAGAACTTATTTTTATTTGCAAATTATTCAAATTAAGTATTTCATTTAAAAAATATTTAATTTAAGAAAAAAAAATTAAAATAAAATAAAATATTAAATAACATTCTAAATAAGTATTATTTAATAATAAAAAAATTTATTATTAAAACATTATTTAATAGAATATAAATAAAATAAATAAATTAAATTTTGGTAATTAAAATTTTAAATATAAATTTTAAAAATAAATTTAAAAAAATAAAAAATTAAATCATATAAAAATAAAAATAAAATAAACAATATAAAAAATTATGTTGTTTATTTAATAAATAACTTAATGCTATTATTTAATCAAATTCCACATTTAAAAATGTTATTATTAAAAATTATTTAATAAAAAATAAATAAAATAATAAATTAAATTTGTTTAATTAAAATTTTTAATTTATTCAAATAAAAAATTAAATCATATTAAAATAAAAATAAAATAAATAATATAACAAATTATGTTGTTTATTTAAAAAATAACTTAATGCTATTATTTAATCAAATTCCACATTTAAAAATGTTAAAAAAATATTACAATAAAAAATTAAATCTTATTCTAAATAAAAATTATAAAATGTTGTCTTAAATATAAATAAAATTATTAGATCAAATTTACAAAATAAATTATTATAAAAAGTTGTATATAATTAAGTTCAAAAATGAATTTAAAATTAAAAATATTATAATTACAAAATATTTTTGAAATAAAATTCTGATATATTTAGAGATTTTAATATATTTTTAAACTAATTTTTAATTATTATACATTATTTTAATGTAAAAATAAAATAGAGTATTTTTTAACTTTTCTTTACTACAAAATTTAGTATTATATCTTTTATCTCTTTGTCCATTCTGCTTTTAGCACAAGACGATAATATAGATGTTGAGGCAGAATGTGCCGATCGTCCCGCCGATGAATACTTCCGTCTGTCCACAGATGGCGATTGCCGTGAAGTGTACAGGTAAGCACTATAGCTAAGATTCTCAGAATGAAACATGTTGTTAAACAGTCTTTCACGTTAAATGATACCTTGTTTGGGGATATTGTTTTGTTTTCGAATCAACAATATTTTGAAAATATATATTAATATATATTTAATATATAAATAAAATAAATAAAGGTGCGATAATGGCCGCGAAGATGGCACAAAACGCTTGGCACCGATCCGTTGTGCCTCCAGTTTGTCCTTCGATGTTATACGTCAGCTCTGCGATTGGAGGTCGAATGTTAAGAATTGCGATGTCAAAGCAAGTAAGTGGGGTGTGTCCGTGCCAGCCTTTGAGCCCAGTGCCCAAAAGTATACTTCAAATAGCTCGCCTCTGTGCCACCCAAAAAAAAAAAAACTCTCTCCTACACAATCTCTAACACTCTGTTCTGTATCTGTCTCTCTGTCTCTCTATCTATCTATGTGTGTTGCGCAGCTCATTTTGTGTCTCTCTGTAACTAAAAAAAAGCCAAAGACCAAAGACCAAAGCCCAAACAATCGTTGTCATTGCATTTGCTCAAACCCAATCCAAGCCCCACTCAAATAGAAAACATTGCCAAAGTTCTGTTAGCTAGGGAATTTTGAAAACAAAAAATCGCAAGCATCGAGATTAAAGAAAAAAAAAAAAGACAAGTCAAAACCAAAACCCAACTTTATTTTTTAGATGTACTAAGTCGGGCCTAAAAGAAATTCAGTGCCCCTCCGGCTTGGCCTTTGATTTGTATAAGCAGACCTGCGACTGGAAGGCCAAGGTGACTAACTGCGATGAGAAAGAGAGTAAGTGTTCTGACACAAAGCCAAACAACAAACACAAATGTATTTAGCACTCGGACAGCAATATACCTATAAATATATATAAATACAAGACAAGACTTTGTATCTATCTGCATGTACATAGATATAGTGAACTTTGGAACAACAATAATAACAACACTCCTAACCTCCCTCACACACGTCATGTACTTACTTCTCACTTCAAAATTTAGACAGTTGTTGTCACTAACACGCCAGAGCATAACAGAGATCGTTACCTTATGTCCTTTGACTAACTTTGATTTTATTTATTTATTTAATCAATTTGCTTAGAGCCCCGCAAGGCGAAACCCATACTGAAGACAGATGAGCCCATCTGTCCCGATGGCAAGCTGTCCTGCGGCGATGGCGAGTGCCTCGACAAGGAGCTCTTCTGCAACGGCAAGACCGACTGCAAGGATGAGTCCGATGAGAATGCTTGCTGTAAGTGTTGAAGAGTCCACACTCATTCTCCTTCCTTTTCAATTCATATCTAACTGTTGTTGCCCTTCTCTTCACAGCTGTCGATGAGGATCCCAACCGTGCTCCCGAGTGCGATCCCACACAGTGCGCTCTGCCCGATTGCTTCTGCTCGGCTGATGGCACACGTATTCCCGGCGGCATTGAGCCCCAGCAGGTTCCCCAGATGATCACGATCACGTTCAACGGCGCCGTCAATGTGGACAACATTGATCTGTACGAGGAGATATTCAATGGCCAGCGCCAGAACCCCAACAGTTGCCCCATCAAGGGCACCTTCTTCATCTCGCACAAGTATACCAACTACTCGGCCGTTCAGGACTTGCATCGTCGCGGTCACGAGATCTCTGTGTTCTCGCTAACGCACAAGGATGATCCCAACTACTGGACAAGCGGCACCTATGACGATTGGTTGGCCGAGATGGCAGGTGCTCGTTTGATTGTAGAGCGCTTTGCGAACATTACCGATGGCTCCATCATTGGCATGCGTGCTCCCTATCTGCGTGTGGGTGGCAACAAACAGTTCGAGATGATGGCTGATCAGTTCTTCGTGTACGATGCCTCCATTACCGCCTCGCTGGGCCGTGTGCCCATCTGGCCATATACCCTGTATTTCCGCATGCCACACAAGTGCAACGGCAATGCCCACAACTGCCCATCGCGTAGCCATCCCGTGTGGGAGATGGTCATGAATGAGCTGGATCGTCGTGATGATCCCACATTCGACGAATCGCTGCCCGGTTGCCACATGGTTGACTCCTGCTCGAACATCGCCTCGGGCGAACAGTTCGCGCGTCTGCTGCGTCACAATTTCAATCGCCACTTCAACAGCAACCGTGCCCCACTCGGCCTGCACTTCCACGCCTCGTGGCTCAAGTCCAAGAAGGAGTACAAGGATGAGCTGATCAAGTTCATCGAGGAGATGCTGGCACGCAACGATGTGTTCTTTGTGACCAATCTGCAGGTTATCCAATGGATGCAGAATCCCACAGAGCTCAACTCGCTGCGCGACTTCCAGGAATGGAAGGAGAAGTGCGATGTCAAGGGCCAGCCCTACTGCTCCCTGCCCAACGCCTGCCCGCTGACCACACGCGAGCTGCCCGGCGAGACTCTGCGTCTCTTCACGTGCATGGAGTGCCCCAACAACTATCCCTGGATCCTCGATCCCACTGGCGATGGCTTCTCTGTTTAATTTCAAGCCAGAGCTTCTCTCACTTTCTACTTTCCTTCCCCCCAAAAAAAAAAAAAAACAAAAAAAAAAACACAAACAAAAAAACAAACAAACAAGAGAACAACGCATTAGTAGTTCAACCGAGAGTCTGATAAACTAAACACAAAAACCTACACAACAAGCAATAAATTTATCTATCTCTGATTTCGCTTTCTCCCTCTGGCCAATCTCTGGGCCAATCAATCTCAACTCTCTGCCTGTCTCTATCTCTATTTGAATCTTTTATTTATGCAAATCATCTTTCTATTTATTGCTTCTATATTCTTGTGTATTTCTCTTGATATTTCGACTTTTCTCTCAACTTTCTACTTTCATTGCTCAACTTTTTGTTTCATTTCTTATTGATTATGTGGAATGATGAAGTGAATTGTTTTTAATTAACTACAAAACAAAAACCTTAAAAGTGAACAACATCAGCAAATGCTGCTACTTTGTTATATTACAAAAAAAAAAATTAAAAACAAAAACAATTTTCACAAGAAAAAAAACCGCGCCAAAAACTCGCAGCAGCTAAAATTCTTTGTAATTATATAAGTATTTTTTATAAGAAAAATATAAAAAATATAAAAAAACAACAAAAAATAAATTTATATATGTAGTTTTTATTTAATTTTTATGAATTAGGTAGAAACAGAAAATGAGATTAAAACAAAGCAACACAAGTTGGCTAAAAACAGAAAAATAAAATCTCGCTTCGTCTCACTCTCTCTTTTCGTCTCTCTCTCTTTGGCTTATTAATTTTTAAATAAATATTCTTTTTCTATCTTTCCATATCAGTTACATGATCATATAGTATAGGCTTACATGCTTAAAAATAATTGAATAATGATTAAATCTAACTTTACTTCTTATATCCGAAACTCTAAAACCTCTAAAACTAAAGTTTTAAAATTTTCCCTTCAATTTTATATTTTATATATAATGCAATTTTCATTTATTTTATTTTTGATTTAAAAAGTAGATTTCAGGATTTATATATTTTTTTAAATCATAAGTTTAATAATCAACAAAGCTTTGCGAAATACTTTATTAAAACAATCCCATATTTTTAGACTCAAATATAATTATGTTTTCAATCACACGACTCACTATAGGAACACGTTCTTAGGCTTAATTACAACAGAAGCAAGCTACAAAGATGAACAGCCTAAATTTGTATTGTTTCTTATTAATTAGCTTATTTGTAAGTACAATAGCTTACTATTTATAACTATGCCTATATTTAACTATTCTCTAGGTATTCAACATACCTGAACTGGTTTCTCAGCTGATGCCAAGTGGCACACAGGACCCTAATAGGAATATAGGCGGCGTTCATCAGCTCTTTGGAAATAAAACATTTATGTTTTTTACGCGTAGTCAAACAAATGACAGTCAGTTGGGCAGACAAGCAACGCAACAGTCGACAACAATGTCTAGCAAGGAACAAACCGAGGATAGCATTCAATTGCCAAAGCTAACCAAGGATCAGGAGGGCCATTGGGTATATAATCCTTGGCCTGTTACATTCGGTCATCGCATGCTGGACACCAGATTCACCAAGATGCAACCCTATGTCCACATCAATGTTGTCTCTAATCCAAAACGTTTATATAATCCCAGAGCTAAACTGAGCACTGTTTGTATTGGCTCCACCATTCCGCATGGTAAATTCAAGGTGATTAATTGGATAGATCGACACATCTATAGGCACAAGCAAACGAGTCAAGCGTTCTACATGAATTTACGACGAGATCTGTACCACAAGGGCAAGTCAGAGATATGCCACAGCAAGAAGTATAACAAGTGGATGGATTTTCAAAAATGCGCCTTGAAGCGCCATCAGCGCTTAGAATCGTTTATACCGAAATATCCATTACATCAGCTGATCAAGGAAAAGACTTAAGAGTGTAATTTGTTAGAATTGATGGATTATAGTATTTATAAATTATTTTAAAATTTTTAAATATATATGCAAGGGACTGATTGGGGATGAATGAGGATTGATTGATAAACCAATTGAACTAATTTATAAAGAGAGAGATAGAGAGCGTCATAGAGTGTAATTAAATTAAAAATCTATAGCTTTAGTTAATTATTTGATTATTTTTTCATGCACTTTATTCTCGATATCATGCGTGTACGTTTTGATAATAATAATGCTAATAAACTATGCATATTGAACCAAGTGTGGAGCAAAACGAATCGTTTTGCAATTAGAGCCATAGACGCACTTGTTGATCCCAGCTGGTCGAGGCTAGGCACATGCCATTGGGGCACAGGCTGATGCAAGTTATTCGATTCTCATGTCCAGACAGTGTACCTAAAGAGAGAGAGAGAGAGAGAGAGAAATGAACAAATGAAACAATACCAATTGAAAGAGAATTGAAGCCATCGACTTTCTGTCGCAGCCATCACCTACCCGTGTGCCGTTGCTTCATGGCATCCCACGAGTGAACGTTGCCCTCAATGCCGGCGCATAATATGTAGCGGCCGCTGGTCGATAAAGCTAATGGGCACAAAATCAGATTAAAAATCGTCTAAAGTCAAGGCGAAACCAGCGAAGGCAAAATAGAACAATGAGAAATGACAGAATACAAATACGCACCGCACGACGTGAAGCCCGTGTTCTTTTGGGGCGGCTCATATAGTCCGATTTGTTGGTCGGAACGCAAATCGTACATGCGCGCTGTCTGATCCTCCGAGCAAGAGGCGAAGCCAAAACCACTCGGATGATACTAAAACATATGTCGAGGATAAGCGAATAGGCATCAAACTCAAGCAGATAAAAACTAAACTTACGCAAACGGAGGACACATCCATATCGTGTCCAAAGAACATTTGCTTGTGTCCCTGTTCACGTACATCCCACAGCTTGGCAGTTTTGTCCACTGAACCGGTTATGTAAGTTTTCATATCGGGCGACAATGAGAGGCCAGCAATATCGCCAGCATGTCCATTAAAGTCCATTGTCTTGACTCCCTTCTCCAAGTCCCAGTGACAGCTGTCATAATATATAATTAGTGTAATGATAATTTATATAATTGATATCGTGTCGGCTTACATTTTCATATCACCCGATCCAGTGATCAAGTGTCCATCATCCAGGAAACGACATGAGCTCAGAAAGCCCTCGTAGCCAATTAGTTCCCTAACCATCTTGGCCACCCCGGATGCATCTCGATTGTTCACATCGTAGACGGTGCATTGATTGTCCATGCCACCGCAGGCCACAAAATTGCCCGATGGCGAAAATGCCACAGTCATTACCCAGGCAGAGCGCAACGGTATAATCTGCACTTTGTTGGCTGTCCAGGTGTCCCAAATGATCAATTTGCCATCCAAAGAGCCAGTGACACAGTGTCGGGAATCGCCCGCAAAATGCACCGAGTTGACCTTGTTGATGTGACCTTTTAATATCTTTTTCGATGAAAAACGTATTTTGGGCACATCACCCATGTCACCGCATTTGTCCGCCAATGTACAATCTGCCTTTGCCTTTTGATCATCCTGTCGAAAATATATCAATTTAATATTATTTATACACAATATTATTGTTATTATTTTTTTTAGTGGAACCTTAAACTTTTGTATCATGCCATTGATCTCGTCGTAAAGTTGCTGGGTTTCTGGATCAATTTTCGGCATGATTGGGCATTAAATAACTGCGACTGCAAAATATTTCAAATATCCGTTACAACGCAATCGACCAATCAAGAACGCGTCGCGATGCAAACTAATGTCTAAATAAATATTTAACTTACACTGTTATGATGATTTCATTGCATTGCTTGAGACGGTAATGCAATTAACTAATTGGATTAGTTGGTAGGTAAGGCGAAAACAAATACAAATTTTGAGGAAATATCCAAAAGTTGCGCGCGTATCACAAACACACACTCGAGCATGCCCATTGAACAGGGCTGCCAACTGTTGATAATTTCAAACCTTGCAGCACGATAAAAGATTATTAACAGCATTACTCCTTACTCCTCAATCGTTAATGTTACGTACGTATTTCGACATCTGATTTAAACTATTTTGAAATATAACGATGTTTGCTGTTAATAAACTAATTAAAAACATTTAATATTAACCGTTTTGTTGCTTCACGTTGTTTAACATTTTTCAAATTCAAATATTAATAATTTCCATATGCGATGAATATCGATAGAAAATCGACATCAACGCACAGATGTTAAGCGTGCCATTTAACAGCTGTTCAGTCACAAAAAGATCTTGGGACCACAAGGATTTGCCAATAGTTTTAATAATTAACGCAATACCCGTCAACCGCCAAAAATGGAGCAGAGGCATAGACACTAAGATTGAAACGCATTATGGAAACACTACCATGTGCCAGCGAAGTGGCACAAATGGCGGAACAGCAGCAACCTGAAACGCTGGTAAACATAAAACGCATTTCGTTGCCCTTTAGCAGCCAAAGTTTGATGGGCACGGACTTGGGCAAAGCCGAGGATGTGGCGCATTTGCTAAAACAAAAACCACAGCACACGGAAACTCTTGGTAACGTCACGACCCAGGCACAGCTTGCAAGTCTCACCAGCATCGACAGCCTCTGCGAGAATGTAGTCGATATACCTAAGGAACAGATTCTCATCTCGTTGGTATCCCAAGAGCAGGCGCTCTACAATCCCAAGCATCCGCTCTATCGTAGCACAAAAAGCAAGGATGAAAAATGGAGTGAGATTGGCAATCATGTGGGCTGGACAGGTAAAGAAGCAATTCAATTAAATCTAAATCTAGAAATCAAGGTTACTTAATCTATATACAGATGCGCAATGCAAGGCCAAGTGGAAGGCAATGAGGGATCAATATTGCCGCGAGCTAAAACGCGCCAAAGTTAATACCAAAGGCACCGTCAAATGGAAGTACTTTAAGGAACTCGACTTTTTGCGTCCCTATGCGCTGGCACGCAAGTAAAATGAGCGAATTTTCGTTTTATTTATATATGTTATCTATAGCGTATCTATATATAAATTCCAGCTATCGCTCTCGTGGCTCCCAGAATGCCAATAGTATGTTGACAGCCATAACGCTGCCAAATATTGCCACAACAACAACTATCACGAGCAGCAGCAGCAGCAACAACAACAACAACCACGCCAACAACAATTCGTTTAGCAACAGCAGCAGCAGCAGTCAGAATCTGACAATGGCTGCTGAGCCAACGAAATTTGCCAGCATCAAAATCGAAGATAGAAATGGCTCGCTCTTGGAGACTTGTAGTTTTGTGCCAGCAACAACAACAACAGCAACAACGAATGCAGTAACAATTGATAAGAAAACGGATACAGCGCGCGGTCTAAGCGCATTTATAGCTAGCCATATCATACAACACCAGCAGCCGCAGCAGCAACAGCCACAGCAGCAGGATACCAGTTGGAACTATTTGACCGATGCAAGTGGCAATGGCGTTGGCTCGGCCACATCTATTACGGTTACCTGCGAGACACCGAATCAATCGGCTAGCGATACGCTGTACAATGATTTTGTGGACTGTGTAAATGTTGGCAGCGTTGTGAATCACTCTTCGAATCATCAAACAAATGCGGATGAAGAGGACGACGATCCCATACACACATTTCTCAATATCGAGAGCTACTTTGAGAAGGAGCTCATCATGCTGATACAGCAGGAGGATATGATCTACAACTATAGCAATCAGAACTATCGCAATGTCAAGCTAAAGCTGGAAGTCTGGGATGAGATAGCACGCAAGCTTAAAAAGCCAGGTTTGGCAAACGAACCTAACATGTATTTTGAAATTTATAATATAAATTATCTATATATTTCTTAGTCAAGCAATGTCGAGGGAAATGGAAGGCTTTGCGGGACCAATACGCACGGGAGTATAAGCGTCTGAAAACACAGCTGAATGGCTATGTCACATCTCGATGGAAACACTATGATTCTCTTAGTTTTCTGCAGAAATATATACAACAAAAGTCGCTGTAAGTAGTTATATATATCTAAAGTTGGCAGTATTTAGGGATGGTTAGTTAATGATCTTGCATATACAATTCGCAGCGACGGGGATTCATTGAATATGTTGATGCCCAAACATGATTCTGTTGCTGAGCTTGAGGAACATATGTCCGAATCACCGTTGCGGCAGTCCGAGCCACAGACGAGTAACTTGGATACATCTCCAGGCAGTTCATCTCAGCTAAATATGTCTGCATTGCCAACGCTAACGGGTCCACACAAAGCCGAGCTGTCCGTCGCAATGGAGCAGCAGCAGCAACAGGAAGTGCAGCAGCCCAGTGAGCTGTGCGTCGCCAGCTATGATGAAATGGATATAGAAAACTATATAAATGGGGATGTAGTGCATGATGAAGACGATGAGGACGACAATGAGGACATGGACACGACGCCAACTTCAGAACATCAAACACAACAGCAGCAGCAGCAGCAGCAGCAGGAACAACAACAGCAACAACATCATGTTGTTAGCTATGAAAATGATGAGGATTCGGTTTATATGACCGTCGAAAGCGTGACGAACGCGCTCACCAAATCGGAGCAACTTAATGAAACGGGCAGCAGCTTGGAACCGCAGCAGCTGCAGCAACAACTACAAACGGCTAGCGACTATACACAAAAGCTGGAGGTGACGACGCCCACATCGACCAGCACACGATATCAGAATACAGCCAATACACCATCATCTAGTCAGGCTGTCTTTCCGCTCGGCGCCTGTTCCATGGCTGCGGAAGAGGATGAAATCGGGGCCTTCTTTAAGGCCGTTGCCATGAAAATACGCAATGCACAATTGGAGCCGGTGGCATTCACAGATCTACAAATCGATATACTGCGTGTCATCAATGAGGCGCTGCGTAATCACTGAAATGTTAGCCCTAGTGAAAGATGCGATGAGAGGAAGATCTCGATCTCGATGAATCCCCCTAAAATGGTTTCAATGCGTTGCGCGTTATTAGTTTTTAAGTGTTATTTGAAGCATGTTTTCTTCCTGAATTATTAACTTGATTATGATTTATCCTGGTCATTTTTAGATTTGCCGCACACACATACACACACACACACACAACTTTATATCAACAACGAAAAAGTTTTTGTTTTTGTACATAGAAAACTGTAATGTTGTTAAGCATTAGTGTGCTTCCAGTAAAAAGAACTGGAACTAAAATACAAAATTGTTAAAAGTCCCGAAGTAACGAAAAAAAAGATAAATAATTTGTAAAATTACGAAATGAAACAACAATATATTGAACGAAGAATATGTGTATATATTTTTCAAAAAAAAAGAAAAAAATTTGTATTTATGTAATTTATCATCTTTGCAATCGTTGAATGTAATATATTTATGTTTATAATATATTCTCGTATATGTCTATACGCGCCCATAGAGAAATATTCTCTTAATAGTCTGAACACTAATCCAAACCTTTTAAGAGCTTAAAGTAAAACTTACTCATTCAATTCGTCATATATATTGTGCATGTGCTTAACTACCTGCTACTGGAACTCCATTTGCCAGGGTATAAAAAATCAATGCAGCTGACACTCAGCAGTTGATGTTGCCCTCTTTGAACGTGGGCGCTGCCTGCTTGGCTTTGGTCTCTGTTTGCAGCATCTGTGCACAAACATTTGGACAACTGAGCTGAGCAACGCAGCGGAAGTGAAGTTGCCGCCCAAGTGGGGAGCACTTGTGCAGGCCACCCATACCCGCTGACAGAGTTGGCTATGTTTATGTGGCACACGTCGTATGTGGTATATAAGAGACAACAGTTGTTGCTCTAATTTGGCCAGCCGCACAGCTGGCACTGAAACATGGCTGCTCCTTGGCATTGGCCAGCTGCCTGTGAAACGGGCACAAACCGGTTTAGCTGCTGCGCCCAATCAGCTGCCCGTGCGAGCGAGATGACACTAGACTACCTACGCAGTACATAGCGCGCACTGGGGGCGGGGCCAACGCCATATGGCGGCGCATTGGGTGTGGTTACTCAACCAGCAGCAGGCGCAGCTGCTGGTGCTCTGCTGCTGCTGCTGCTGCATAGCCAAAATGTATGTAAAAGTGAAAATTTTTAATAAACATTTTCATTTTCAGGCGGAAGTTCGAAGCCATTGAAAGCTAATCAAACGGAGAGAAACGGAGCTCGATAAACGGAATCTCTTGAATGGGGGAACGGAGGCGACGGCAAATGTTTGCCAATTGGGAGCCACGCTTGATTGATTCGCTTTAGTTATTTGTTTTTGCAATTCATTTGCATTTCAGTTCTCAACGGTTGAGTGCGCGAGTTTTAATTAAATCAAATATGGGCGTGGGCAAGGCCTACAGGTACCACAGAATTATGGGCTAATCATAATCATTGGGGAAATTTCGATTTTGCATTGCAAATGACATTCATATGTTCAGCAACAATGCCATGAACTTCAATTACCTTGGCCACGAAGGAGTTTTGATTAGAATCGAGACTTTACTTGGAGCATAACAAATTGTAATGTGTTTGGGAAAGTTGCTTGGAATGGAATCGTTTCTCTTATATTGTATATTTAAGGGGCTTGAAATGCCAGTTGGTACGAAAAACCGGTGTATGTATGTATTTCATGTGACAAATTATTAAATAATATAATTAATAATTTGTTATTTGCAACTCCAAAATTTGTATTAGCACAGAGCAAATGCTTAACTAACTATAATAATTAATAAGCTAGCTAACGCTTGTAAATAAAGAACAAAAAATAATAAAATAAAATAAATAAATAAATAAAAAAAGATGCTATAGCAAATGCTTTAGTCAAAGATAAGCCCATTAAATAAAAATATAAAATAATAGTAATAATAAGATAAGGGAGAGACAAATTTAAACAAATTAATTTAAATATATTTAAAGTTTAAATAAAATAAATTTTAAACTGCAGATTCATACTTTTTCGTTCCAATTCGTCAGTAAACAATAGTAAAAAAATATATATATATAGAGTGGCAATCTAAATTACTTGTGATTTCTGCCAACATTTTAAAAGTATATCGAGAATTGACTTAAGCTATATTCATCCCATTCTAAATTCCTACAATGCTTAGCTAAATGCAAAAATATTTCTAATTACTTTCTTATTACTTCATATGAAAGATTATCTTAAATATGATAATATATTACTGAGTTCCTTTCAGGCATTCCAAAATGGGTTCAAGATATATTTAAATAGCTAGTAATGTATTATAAAAATGTATAAATAGATCAAACATCAAATTTCTAAGGAATTCTAAAAGAGCACTTTAAAGATTAAACAAAATTCTCAATAAATATGTTTAAATACTAATTTATTAAGCTATTTATATTTAACTATCATTTAAGTTTGATATACATACTATTTACACATATGAAAATAAATATAACAAATATAAATATCAACAACATATCTTTCCCTTAAGATAGCTTCTTAGCTGTTCACTTTTCTAGTTGCTGCCTCTACTCTGCGCCCTTTACTGCTTGCAGCTCAATCAGCTGAACAGCTCGAAATGAAAATTCACAATCTTGCCACTTTATGCTGTGTGGCCAGCAATTTCCAAGACGCAGCGACGGAAACTATTTTCGCGGCTCATTTAACGGGCTTTGGCCAGCAGGCAAATAACTAGGAAAAAAAGAATCGTAAAAAAAAAATATCAAATATATATAAATATTTTTTATTGCTTGCGGGCAAGTGTGTTACACGGTTACTGCTGTCACACTTAAACCAATTTACCCTAACTACCCGGCACGGCATCTACGACGATTGCGAGCATGCCTCACTGCATCCACGCCCACAAATTGTACCCTGCATATCCTGCAGGCAACTGTGAAGAGATGGCAAAAATTGTTCAAGTCTCTTCCACGTGAGACATTTGAGCAGCTGCTCCAAGGGGCATTGCACTCTTAATAGGTAAGCTCTAGCGCTGCTCTGATTATAAATAAATATATATACTTATATTTGAGACTCATTTCCTGGGCTTGCAAAAATTGATTTAACTTGTAATGAAAGCCTACAGCTATGGGTCGCAAAAAAAGAGCAAAACTCACAACGAAAGTCGGCGACAAAATGCTGACAAACTGCGATTGCGATTGTGACTGCGACTGTGTGGAAACTGTTTGGCTGTTATCATAAATAAAGAGCGCCAAATGTCAAACGTTGTCCGGGTTATAATATCATAAACTAAATGCAAGTGGCGCAGAAATCAAACATGCAACATTTCGAGCATTCGAACAATTCACGATTTATTGGCCATGTTCATAATGTTGCGACTGCCAGCCGCAGCGGCCGAAGCGGGCCTGCACTTTTTAAACTGAATTGTTTCCGGGAACTGTTGCTCCAACACCAACAACAATGGCACAGCAACAACAACAAAAACGAAGCGCTGAAAAGCTTGTAAAACATTTGTAGCAACTGCTGCTGCTCTGCTGTTGCTGTTGCTGCTGGCAGTTGCTGCTGCAGTCGCAGTTCGCAGTTCGATTCAATTGCGATGCCAAGGCGGCTGCTATTGCTACTGTGGACCACGTTCACCCAGCAAAAATGTTTTATTCATAAAGCAACAGCAACAGCAGCAGCAGCAGCGACAAGATCATCGCCGTTTGTTGCTTTTGAGTGTCCGCTGGCTGCTAGCCACATCCAGTTGCAGCTCCTGTTCCTGTTGCTGTTGCCGCTGCCGTTGCCGTTGTCGGCCTATGCTAATTTTCAAGCAAACTTATCAGACGGCGCGCATCTTGCCCAGCCTTTGGCTGTTTGTTAGATTGCCCCACATGACCAACTCACAAAGGGGTGCTAATCGCCAAATTTACAACTTGATGCTAACGCTCAAACGACACACACAAACACAACTCACACTCACACACACACACACATACAGACACACTCACACTCACTGTCACACAATACTTGAGCAAAACGCAAATGGTCCAGAAAACAAAACGACCGCAAAAAACTGTGGGTTTAGTATCTGCAACTGTTTTGCTAGACAAAACTATAAAAATCAACACAGCGCATAGAGCTACAATGATAGCTACACACACACACACACACACACACACACATGTGTCATACATGCTTATACATACATCTATAACAGCACAGCTCCCTCACTTCAAAGTTGTTGCCAACGACTTTCACTCGCCGCCCCGCTAAGCATGCTACGAAAAGCGTTACATTTGAAAAATGTACTTTTTTTCACACTAGCAACAACCTCCCACCTCTGTCCAACTCACTCTGGCAAACTGCGGTGACGGTGACAGTGGCGCACAGTGGTGCAGAGTATGTTGAAAGGCTGAACGTAGATTTCTGTAACGAAATATAAACGGGAAAAGCTTTTGCTCTTCATTTTTTATATAAACAAAAAAATACAAAATATGCTCTTGTACAGCAAAAAAAAAAAATAATAGTAATAATAATATAAATAAAAATTTCATTCAAAAATAAATAAATAAAAATAAATAAATACAAAATAAAAATAATTAAAACATTTGGAAGAATATGCTAAAAATTATAATAATATATAAATAAGTATATTGCACATTAATAAATAAATAAAATAAAGAGAAAAACAAATAAATAAAACGAAAAATAAAAATAAAAAAATCCTTTGAAGAATATGTTAAAAAAAAAAATATATATAAATAAAATAAATAGATAAATAAACGAAATGGTAAAAAAAAAAAAAAAATGTAATTTCAAAGAATGTCTTTTAAAATATTTCTGTTTTTCAGGAAAGTTAAAAAATAATTAATAAAGTCAATAAATGATAAATTAACAAAATGGTAAAAAAAAATGTAATTTCAAAGAATATCTTTTAAAATATTTCTGTTTTTCAGCAAAGTTTTCTTTTGTCCGATTTGGCGTTGAACTTTATAAATGGACTTGTTATTCGTTTTTTAAAATAAAAAAAAATGTTACTGCTTAAAAATTTCATTTTTTTGTTGTTGTTTCAGTAAGTTAAGACTTCATAGAATTAAGGAAAAATGTTAAAACTTAATATAAGTGACTTACTGCTAACTAAAAATCACATTGAAATAATTTAAAAGGCTTGTCCGATTTGGCGTTGAAGCCACTGTTAATCTATTTTAAATAAATTCTTTATATTTCAATTTTAGCAATGTTTGCTAAAATATAAAGTACAAGTATCTATTATTATAAATATAAATGAATAAAACATAAATATATGTAAAATTCTTATTAATGATTTTATTAAGTGCATAAAAATATTGTAAAAGCAGTGTGAAGTTTTGTCTACAGCAGTTGAAAGAAGACTCGTAAAATATTATATATTTAAATAAGAATTTTGAATTAATTTTAATTTTATTTATTTATTAAAAGATAAGAGGCTCAAGAGAATAGTAGAAAAACATGATTTATTGAAATTAAATTAAAAAAGAATAATTCGATTTGAATAATTAAATTTGAAAACATTTTATATAATATTAATATATACTTTTTTTTAATAAATAAAGCCATAATAATTGTCAGCATTATTCGCCCACTGTGCCAGCTAGGTGTGTGTGTGTGTGTGTGTGTGCATGGAATGGTAGTTTAGTGGTGTGCGTCCAAAGGGTATTTTTTACGGCCACATTGTGTTAGTTAGAGAAGGCGAACATAACACTTTGTTATGTGCGCTTGACAAAGTTGTGGCGGTCTAAAAGTGCTTAGTGCCTTAGTTTAAAGCAATTTTTACACTGTGTTTTTCTATTCTTCTTTTTTATGTACATTTCTCGTGTCTCTACCCCGCCCTCTTTCTCTCTCTGTCTCTTTTGGGTGTATAACAGATAAACGCACATAGCTGAGAATCGGAATTGGGTGCTAATATGGTCAAAGCGCTGCGCTTGACTGGCTGGGCAGAGCTGGAGTGGGCTGAGGCGGAAGTAGCAGGCGCATTCTTTCGAGTCTTTTTTATTCTTTTTTTAAATTTAAAGATTTGCACATGCTGATAGGCACAATAAATAAATCTCGTATAAAGGAAACGGATAACGGATATTTGCGGAATTTAGAGACACGTGTGTGAGTGTGGGGGCTTTATGCGGCGGATGAAACAAATGGCTCTGGCGGAAGGCATTTGGCGCACTCTGCATAGGGTGACTGCTGCGTCGCATATGTTAGACGAGCCCCAGCCAAGCCAAGCTGATAACTGGGCAAGGCGAGCTGAGCTGGAAAGTGCCAAAATGCCAGGCGCGACAAGTTCAACACCTTCTGGCGAGGCGAGACGAGGCGACACTATTGCGATCATGATCCACTCGGCCAGACGAGCGCAAAAAAAGGCGAAGAGAAGAGTATATATAGGCTGTGGCAGCAGCAGCAGCAGCAGGCTGTTTGGGCCTGGCTGAATGTCAACTTTATTAAAAGAAATTATAAATTGGTATGCCAGTCAGTTGGTCGGCACCGAGACGCGGCACCAAGCAGCCAGCACCACTGGCCACCACTTCAGAGACACCGCGCGCAAAATTCCTGGCTCACACATCATTAAACGAGCAAGAAACTGAACAGAGAGGCAAACAGTCTGAAGTTTAAGTGGTTGGCCAGGCTTTCAGCCATTACAATTACTGACAAAAAGCATCAAGGTAATAATAAAAACAAAAGATATCCCACAGCGAGGGCAGTGCGAGCAGTTGGCTTAAGTGCAGCACAATAACTAAAAGTTAAGCTTAAGCAAATGAAACATGAAATGAAAGAAAAACTTTAAATAATATAATTATAAATTGTTAAAAAACTAATTTAATTAATTTTTAATATAAACCAAATTCTAGATTCATTAGCTCCACAACTCGTCTTACCGCCTTCTCTGCCAAAACTCTTTAGGAATTCTTTAGCACAAAAAAAAACGCCAAGAATAACTTGAAGAAAAGCAGCCATCGCCTCGCATTGCTTAGCGCGCTGAGACAAAAGGCACAAAGCTCATGTCAAGACTTTTAGAATTATGATAGAGTTTTGATGTTGTCATAAAAAATTTAATTGAAATACCAAAAATGGCAATGAATACCGCCAGACGGCCCAGATGAAGACGTCAATGCGGCTGCCGCTGCCATTGGCTTTGCCGCGGGACTTTGACTTTTAATGTGTATATTTTTGGTAAGCATTAAGTATTTATTGCAGACAATGTCCGCCATGTATCACTCACTTGTGTGGAGCCTCCACACAGCTGCCCAGGGGCCCAACTGCCAGTCGCAAGTACCCAACCTGAAGCAAGATGTCAAAATGAGGCCACTTAGGCGCGACTTTTGGAAATCAACTCACGAATCGAAAAAAAAAACAGCAGCAGTCAATGATGATGATGCCGATGATGATGCCGATGATGATGACGTTGACAACGACAACAAGAAGTTGTAGACCGCTTGCTGTGAGCAGAGAGCAAAGCAGTCAGAGTCAGCGCGAGTGGTTAACTCTTTAAGGTGTCGCCAAGACAAACAAGTTGCAGAAGCTGCAAGCGAGCGAAACTGCTGAAGTTTTGGTCCAGTTCTCTGGCTACATTTCAATTACTTTGTGGGGCAGCCATTTAAATGAAAATGCCACACATTTCGCCCAGGCACAAGCCACACAAGCCATAAGGTAGCCAAGCACAGCAGGTAGCTCCAACTGCTGCTCCAGCAGCTCCCCCTCCCATTCCACACACACACACATGTGACGACAGCCAGAGGCCAGAGGTGCGTTGGTAAGTAATCATAATCTTAAGGTAATAACAGGCACATTACATGTCACATTAATAAGCGGCGGGCCGGGGGCCAAGCGTTTAAATTAATATCATAATTCATATTGCAATAATTTAGCATGTTAGCAACGCACATGCAAGTTGCCAGGACGCGTTCGTCCTTGCTTATTAATTTTATGTGACTTTATTTTTCCACATCTCCTTCAAGTATTTTTTCCATATTTGGCAAGGGTGAGTGTGTGTGTCCTGCGGTTTTCCTCCTCTCTGTGTGTGTGTGTGCAAAAAAGAAAACCAGCGAAACTTCTACGTAATGAGAGTGCGACATAGGCAAACATTTACATTCAAGTCCTTTAAGCTTGATAAATGAGTGGGCCAGTTGAGCATGCGGGCAAACAGGCAGTGGTTGCCAACTGCCTAGCTAAATCGGCTCATGTGGCGTATGCTTCATTTTCTGTGGCTATCGATGCGGGCAAGAAAAGCTATTAACTGCAGTATCTGCAGATGCCAAGTTATTTGTGTGTTTTTCTTTGAATCAAACTATGAACATATAATATGTTTTATATCATTTTTTCAAAAACACGAAGAAATAAAATAAAAAAAATAAAAAATTAAAATAAAAAAAAAAATAAATAAAAACATAAAATTATTATTTTTTTATAATATTTAATAATAAAATAAAAAATAAAATGATTAATAACAAACTATTTTTGAGAGTTGCTGGAACGTATGACAAATATTTTATTTTATTATTATTAGTTAATTAATTAAATATTTTCAAAAAATGCTTTCAATAAGTATAAGTAGGAACTTATAAAAAAAATTAATAATTCAATATAAATATAAACAAAAATATAGAATTAATATTTTGAAAGGTTTCTCATTATTTATATTTTTAATTATTAATTAATTATATCTTTTTAATTTATTCTTAATTAATAAATAAAATATTTTTAGAAATGCCTTCAATATACTACTTATTAAATAACAATTTAATGCAATTTTAATATAAATAAAAATATAGAATACAATATTTTTAAATATTTCTCATCATTATTATTATTTTATTTTTTATTTATTTTTTTTATCATTATTTTATAAAATTATATATTATTATTATAAAAATATAGAATTAAATATTTTTAAATATTTCTCATAATTATTTTTTGTTTTTGTTTTTTTTCTTATTATTATTATTTAATTATAATTATCTATACATTTATTATTTTTAATATTATTAAATAATTTTTATAAAAATATAATGTATATTTTAAATAATTGTAAAATAATTAATAATTTTAAATAAAATAAATGTATAAATAATTATATTAATATATCATAATTTTTCTTCTCTCATCCCTGCTCACTCCCTTTTTTTACTCTGCTCCCTCGCTCTCGACAGCAATTTGCAGCCATTATCTTAAACTCCGATATTAGCATTTTAGAAAGTTACTTAGCAAATTTCTTCTGCTCTTCAATGAGTTATATAATGCAGCCAAAATGTAAATTAAATAATGCTGCCCACTGCAGCAGCAGTCAGCAGGCAACAACTGCAACTGTCAACACATACATAACTATCTTCATGTCAACATGAGCTGCCAGAGGCTTTATAATGCCGATACTGGCAGCATTGAAGCAATCGATGCATTCGCACAAACAGTCACCAATATCCACCAGTAAGTGCCCAACTCAGGTATTGAGTGACTGGCAGACTCAAGATTTTCTTGTCCGCATTTCATTTTCATTGGCAGCCACTGTACAAATGTCAAAAACAATTTAAAATGCCATTTTTACATGACGATTTATTTGTTGACATGTTTACAGGCCCATTCTCTCGCTCTGGCTCCAGCTCTATCCCCCTCTCCGTCTCCCTCTCTCTCTTTGCCTGACGTTGCTGAAGATTTTTACATTTGGCAAAAGCAGGAGGCGCACACAGCTGCAAAAAAGGCCGTTGACAATCGCCAGAGAATCAGAGATTCAAACGGGCTACGGATGCTGGGAGATGTTGCTACTGCTGCTGCTGCTGCTGGAGCTGCTGAAGATGGACGCAGACAGATTGCGTGTTTTGCATAGTCAACTACAACTACGACAACAACAAGGAGTACTTGCAGCAACTACGACAAGCCGCTTAGCACTTGTCGCCCGGCTGGTCCCAACTATAAATCTGACTATAGCGCATTGTCCCAGCCACCAAAAGTCATCCAGCGGAAGGAGAGAGAGAGAAAGGGCGTGAAGCAGCTGCCCATTGACCAGCATTGACCAGCATTGACCAGTTCTCGGCCGGACCACGGTAGCTTCTTTTAAAACTCAATTTGCGCTAATAAATCGCCGAAAAAGCATTTTGACAGCTTATGATGCGCAATGGCGCGCGCATAAATCTTGCGACGTTCTTTTTTTTCCGCGCTGCTCTGCCAATGCATTTCCAGCGAAAATCGCTCGCTCGCGCGCGGCTTTTGCCACAAACGACAAAGTGAATCTGGCGCAGGAGCTGCAGCAGGAGACGTAGTCGAAGGTGAGGCCAGCACGGAACTGAGGACAACAGAGGCGAGGACGTCAACAGCGACGGCTACTGCCGGCATTCGTCATTATTTGTTCATTTTTAGCATTTAACATTCCGCCAAAGCGCAGGCAGCGAGAACCCAAAACGTAGCCACAGTACTAGGAGTCAGCTGGATCGGACTGAGTAGCTGGCGGCAAACGATGGGCCAATATCGATAGTTGAATCAATAGCTATTGGTATTGACTGAAATTAGCTAATTGCTGCTGCTAAAAGACTATTGATTAGACTAAATAGATTAGACTTAGATATTTGGTGGACGATTTAGGTTCACATTAGTAATAATAATATACGATTAATGTGTAAATATTATTATCTAATTGTTTGTTTTTATTGTTTTTATTTAAAAAATCTTAATTTTAATTTTTTAAGTTAATTGTAGCTTTTTGTTGTAACTTTTTAACTACTTCATATGTTGATATAATTCTTTTATGAAACAAAGGTAAATACTTAGATAAGATTGTAGTTCAATTGAACATTTTTAAAATTATTTTATTCGATGCCAAGGATTGAGCTGGGGAATAATCAATTTTATTTTAGATTTACATCTCAAATAAAATACTTTACCTAACTAAAAATTCTTTCAAGTTTCTACTGATACTTTTGACATATGTAAATAATAAATAAAAAGTAATTAAAAAAATAAAAAATAAAAAAATTAATACAATATCATGCTTAATTAAAAATTCTCTCAACTTCCTATGAATACTTTTTATATATGTAAGTAATAAATTAATAATAATTAAAAAAATTAAAAAAATTAAATTAAATTAAATAAATACACAAATAAATAAATAATAAATTTACAAATATAAAAATAAATAAATAAATAAGTAAGTCAATAAATAAATAAATTAAAAAAATAAATAAATAATAAAAATTAAATAAATAATAAAAAATAAATAAATAATAAAAAATAAATAAATAAATAATAATAAATTTAAAAAATAAATTAATTAAACAAAAATAATAATAATTAAATAATAATTAAATAAATAAATGAATGATAATTTAAAAAATTAAAAAAAAAGTAAATAAATACACAAATATATAAATAGTAAATTTAAAAATAAATCAATAAATAAGTCAATAAGTAAATAAATTTAAAAATAAATAAATAACAAAAAACTAAATAGATAACAAATTTAAAACAATTAATAATAATAATTTTAAAGAAAATAAATAAATAATAAAAAATAAGTAAAAAAAATAAATAAATAGTATTAAATACAGTATGCTCTCCATTAGGATTAAATAGCCATTATTATTAAATAATCTTTAGTAAACATCATCTATTTTTATTCGCTTTCTTAACTTTCTTTGGCCAGCCAGTAAACTGTGCAGCCCATTGTCCAGATCGAACAGCACAAATATTATTCGATTTGGCGCTCGACCGGTTCTTTGACCATCTTCTAAGCCCGTTCCATTGCCGCATTGTATTCAATGCGATTTTTGTCAACAACAACTTGGCCACTGGCCGCTGTCGACGCCGTGTCTGCCACAAATTTGGCTGGCTTATATGGGCTGGGGACTAGCGCTAAACGAGCGCCTGCCTCGCCCCAAACTCTAATTAATTCCCCATGGGCGAAACACTCTTTTTCGGCTGGCCATGCTCAAGATTTGCATAGCATTCGTATGGAAAGTGCTCACAGGCCGCAGAGTAAAATCTGTATTTTTAAAGCCAGGCGAGTTTCTCGAGAAATATGTATCTGCGAAGTATGAATGCGCAAGCCAAACACAGGTGTTCCAAAATACACAATTTTTCAAGATTGCAACAACTTTCTGCTTGCACAGTAGCTTGAATAGCCAGCCTCAGTGTCTGCCTGGTTGTCTCTCTGTCTGGCTGCTGCTCCAGTTTTAGCTGCTGGCTGCTGGCTGCTGACTGCTGGCCCCAGCAAAATCCAAGAATTCCAACTGTGCGCTCAATTGTTGAAGCGACCCGAGCTCAAAGATTCTTTATAAGCGCGCACAAAGTCAAAGACAATCAAAATATTTGCATATTACCAATTTTATATGCAAATATCCCGTGTCAGTCGTGAGCCGCCGTCGTCGTCGTCGTCGTCGTTGTTGTCGTTGTCGTCGCAATGGCTAGGACTCCAACTCAGACTCGCACTGAGTCGGAGTCAGACTTGGACTTACGAGTGTCTTTTGGGGCCGCTTTGGCGGCTTGTAGCTGGCCTAATGCAAGCAACTTTACATTCCCCACTTTACACAGCAGCGCGGCAACAAAAAGAGCCAGACAAAGAGCCGAACCCCCAGCCTCAGCCTCAGCCTCAGCCTCAACCCCAGCCACAGTGCTCAGGCTTTTGGCTACTCGCACTGCCAGCAAGTGGTGTGACAATCGCACGTGAGAGTGCATTGGACCTTGAGCACAAGTTCCGAGTCCAAAAAAAAGAAAGAAAAACTCAAATACAAGCAGAAACAGTCAAGCAGCCAATGGACGGTCACGTTGGGGCGTTGAGTTCAAAGTGCTGCCAGAGTTGAAGGCATTGAAGAGCATCAAGCGAAGGGGTCGGAGGGGGCTAGGCAGTATGGTTTCTCTGTGCTGTGGAGATTTATACAATCAGCGTGTCGACAAACCATATGGGCAATAAAATGTCTATTTGGCGTACGCCCAAGATCTGTAGGCAATGCTCTTAAATATCAATATTATGTGAGTAATTGATGCGCTGTGGCTGACAGAGGTTGGGTTAGAAAGGCTGTGAGTGAAGAGGGCAGTTGTAATTGATACTCGCATGGTGAAGGGAGAGGAATTTTATTAATACATTACATTGAAATTAAATAAATATTTCAATGAAGCTGAAATAAGTTTTCACCTACTGTGTGCTAGTATTTATTTAAAATATAATCTAAATAAATACTAAATAATATATAATAAATAAATATATATATATATATATAAAGGAGTATATTCATAATATAAATCATTGTATTTATTTGTTTTTATATTTTTTTATTTATAATATATATATAATTTATTTATCATTAAATATATTTACTATTTATATATTATTTATTGATTAAAAAATATATTTATATTTATATTTTATTTATTATTTATTATTATTAATATTTTAATTCAATTTAATTTTTTTTTTAACAGCATTCTCTTTTATAAAAGCAAAAGTTTCAAAAGAAAATATATCAGCGGAACAACTTTATTTTTTAAAGCAATTATTATTATATTTAGAATTTATTAGAATTTTTTTGTTTATTTATTTTGTATTCAAATTTGCTCTACGCTGAAGGCTCTTAATGGCTAATTCACAAGTGAATATGCAACTGAGCTTTTGTTTATAAAATGTATTCAATGCTTATATTCTGAAGGAATTGAAGATAGATTCAATGAGCATATTAGTTTTAAAAGTATGTAACAAGCAGACGAAAAACTTCATGAGTATTGATGGGCAAATGAATTTAGCGCTGATTCTCTTTTAGTCATGCTTAGGACTTTGACAAGAACTTGAGCTTGGACTTGGATTTGGACTGGGCCTATATAAATTTTATAAAAAGGCTGAAGAGTAGTGCCTAGGGCACAACTAGTCAATATCTCAAATAACAATAGCCCAGTTTATTTTTTACTATTCATTATTCATTATTGTTTTCTGTTTTTCTGTCATTCTCTGCTTTTCTAACTTTTTCAATATATATGCATATATACATATAAAAATAATAAATAAAAGTCTACAAGAGCTCGTAAAAATACCTGTTGACCGTTTCTGAGAGTTCTACAAATAAGTTTCTTTCACCCACTCACAGGAAAAACTCAGAGAGCAATCGATTGCTTCGGTTCTTCAACGAGCTCGTTCGCGATCGTACAGAAATCTTACCTGAGACTTCTATGAAGCATAAAGTCTCATGTATATGTATTGGTATGTATTGGATGTGTAGATCATGAGAGTGAATATATTCAAGTGTATGTGAAAGTAAAGACCCATTGCATTGGCTACTCACTTTCAGAACCTCATTAAACGAGCGTTAAGCGATTGCTCCCTAAACGATGTTCGGCAAAAGAGCTTCACACGAATAGCTCAACAAAATGCTCTTCTATTCGGGTTGATCTCGAACAGAGCGTAAATGATTCTAGGATATCTGACAGTCGACTATTACAAACTAGAGCACAGCTACTTATTTCATTTGCCTTTATGACTTGACATTTTTTTTTAATAAATTGCAAACAACATAAATCAGAATATGAACCAACCAAAAGTGTCAACGGCTTGCAGCCCATTACAGGACTATGCTGCCATTGTTGCTTTTGCTGTTGCTGTTGTACTTTTGTATACAGCCATCAATCCATTTAATAAACACCATTTTTGGTTTTGCCAACCATTTTTTAAGCCATTTTTAATGCATCGGTCAAGTGTGGACACTGGTCGGTGGACGGTGGGGCAATCGACAACAGGGCAATTAAGAAGCGAATCAAACAAATCGAACAGCTGACCCCTGCAATGGAGTAGGCGGGGCAGGGGGAGGGGGTGGTATGTGGAAGGCGGCAGGCGGTAGCTGGATCTGTCAGCTCAACCGGCTTAATGCGATTTATACGAACTGTACGAACGGCTGTTTCTCTTAATTGGTCGGCTGGCCGCAGTCAAGAAAATAAAGTTGCTTGTTCGACATGGAAAGCGGAGTGCGCTCCACTCCAGGCCTGGTCTGGCCTGGTCTGCTCTGTCGTTTAATGCCATTTTCATAGACAAGTCAAACAGACGCACAAAAATGGCAAATGAATGATTAATTAAAAATCTTGCTGCCCAGTTCGGTTTGTGTTTGCTTAAATTTTTAACATAAATTGCACGTTTTTTAAATTTCAAACGCATTATTTCGAGTTCGTTAGCTTTAGGAATACGAAATGCGCCTGTGCCCTGCTCCCCCTGCTCCTGTCTTCTAGTCCTCTCTGGCTGTGACTGTCTGTGTTAGCCACAATGCAAATAGCATTGGTTACAAAAATATATATTACATATCAGTATATATATGTATTTAGTGTAAATCAGCTTGCCTCCCTCTGCACTTTATGCAGATAAGTCGACGAATCTCGCTGTCAAATCCGCAAAGTGCTTTGTTGACTCACTTAATTTGCAAGTGGCCAAGCGTTCGTTGGAGCGAGTGAGCTAGCATGAGCAGTGTGAGACGGCACTAGTGCTTGAAGGGGGGCGGGCTGGGAGTAAGCTTTTGGCTGCACAATTTTTAATTTCCGCCCAATAATTCGACAGCTTCTCATGGCAAATTAACAAAAAAAAAGGACTTCAAACGAATCGCAGCCATCTTCAGAAATAATTTAGCTTCTAGAAACTGGCCACTTAATCAGCATAAAAAAAGAGAAGCGTCTTAACAGTCAAATTTAATTAAATTTAATGTTCCAACATTTGAGGCCACTTGCACAATTAGCTGGCTGCTGTCCGCGAGTAAATGAGCAGCTAAGCGGCAAAGTGGCGATACCTGTGGGTCGTTTTTTTTATGCTTCGAGCAGGCAGAGGCGTAGGTCGAAGGATAGTCAGCTTAGCTTGCTGTAAATTCTTATATACTCTCTTCATTTGCCTGCTGAACCCCCTTGGATTGCAGCCCCTGCTGCGACTTGGCGCGCATCAAACTTCAAAAAGAAATCAAATTAAATGTGTAAATCAGCAGAGATAAAAAAATGTAAAAAAAATTGTAAATACCAAGCGAAAATGTAAGAAAAAAAAGGAAATGTGAAAAGATACTTGTAAATACCAAGGGAAAAAAGGTCAAAGCGCGTTAAATTCCGGGCATTTTTTTTCCTTCTTGTTGGCTGAGTTTTGTCGGGTGGGTTTGGCGTTGGCAATTGACACTTGAAATTTAGCTGATGAGAGCAGATGGAGGTGAGTAGAAGGGGATCGGTTAGATTGGGACGGGCATTTAGATACAGCTATTCTGCAATCAGACAAAGCTGACGCAACTGCAACTTGGCCAAGCCAAGTGACGGTTACAACAACAACAACATGCGCCCCACTGACAGCCAGGCAATGCTAATGACAATATAACAATAACGGGCAACATCATTGCAACAATATGACGGCCCAGGAGCACACAGTTCGAATGGCAACACGAATCCAGCACGTTACAGCTACAGTGACATATCGCTAATGTTAATGGCTGGATTGCTGAATGTTGATTGCAGCTGCGATGCGCTTTTAAGTGCCTTCATGGCTCATAAACAGGCAGACAGACATTGTTGGCAAACACAGCAATCACAGCTCGATAACTAGGCAGAGGATATATAATGAACATTTTCAACTTAGAATGTAGATGGGAATGCAGCAAAGGGTTAAAGTCTGAAAGGAACATGTTGGGAATGGTAGGTGTTTCAAAAATGTGGAAATTAGAGAATATTTTCTGTGTATTGAACAATTAGGGTTTATTAAGGAGTCTAATTCTTGTTGATATAATAAACAATATCATAAATATAATATAATAAATAAATAATAATATGTCATATCGGTGTGATATAATATAATATAATAAATATATAATAATCAAGTATAAAAATACCTAAAAAAAAATATATATAAAAAAAAAAAAAATAAAATAAAAAAAAAAAAAAAAAAAAAAAAAAAAAAAAAAAAAAAAAAAAAAATAATATATTAATTTTTATTTTTTTTTTTTTTTTTTTTTGGAAAAAAATAATAATAAAAAATATATAAAAAAAAAACAAAAATATCACTCTATTTATAAAAAATTTGAATAATAATTCGCAATTTAATTTTTGTATAACAAATATGCTCAAATTCTTATTGAAAAATAAATGAATATTAAATTATTATTATATATTTTTTTTAATATTTAAAATTAATGAACATTTAATATGAATACAAAATATATTGAATATTAAATTATTATAATATATTTTTTTAATATTAAAAATTAATGAACATTTAATATAAATAAAAAATATATTGAAAAATAAATAAATATTAAATTATTATAATATTTTTTTTTTTAATATTAAAAATTAATGAACATTTAATATGAATAAAAAATATATTGAATATTTTGACATTTCTTTAATAATTATAATAAAATAGTTTTTAATTAGAAATAATATTAGAAAATTATATTCACATAAATATGGAATACATATGGAATATAATTTATTATTTTTGTTCCATTTCAATTTAAAAACTTCAATTTAACGAAAAATTTCTGCAAGTCTATGCAAAAGTTAGCCTATTTATTTTTATTTATTTATTTAGTTGATAGACATAAATAACATTGATTTATTATTTACGAAGTCTTTTTTTACGAAGTCAACCGAATAGTAATCTTACTCACTCACACTCGCTCAGAGCAAGAGGCTTCGGTTCTTTTCGTTTTGCTTTTCGGTTGATCGCTTTGCCATGAGAGATATTCGTTTAGAGAGCTATTGAAGCATTTAGCGAAGAAAACCCTCGCATACATAGCAATACATATACAAAACTCTTTTTGCTTCATAGTAGTCAAAAAAGTTTCTGTCCGATCGCGAACGAACTCATTGCAGAACCGAAGCAACCGATTGCTCTCTGAGTTGTTTCTTAAAGTGTGAGTAAAGTCACTTATTTACAGACCTCGCAAAAACAATCAACAGTTATTTGCGTGCTCTGATATATTCCCTTTTAATATCAACTGCCAGCTGATTTACCTTTATCTACTCTCACTCTCACTCTACCTCTCTTTATAAGGCAGTCTGCTCCCATGATCATTTACATTCTTCAGCACCTATAATATATATTTATTTTTTTATTAAAGTTCTTCGCTTCTCCTGTTTATATATATTTTTTTAATATCTGCCAAGAAATTCCTTTATAAAAACAATTTGTAAGAGCTCTTCAACAATTTCAATGCTATCAAAATTCAAGTGAAATAAACATTATAAGAGTATAAACAAAACTGAAATGCTTAAGGCAAATACACACCATATGGAAAATGAACAAGCGCCGTGAAGAAGAGAGTCTTCATAAACATCGCGCTAAACATATGCTATCCATCAACAAGTTGCAAACTGGGCAAGAGAAAAAAAAAAACTCAACTGAGCAGTAAAAGGAAAATGCCAAATCATATTTCACTAATTTCAAACAATATTTGCCTCCCCTCGCAGTGCGAGCGCGTGGGCAACCACGATCGAACAACATAAACAAAATATACAAGCTTACAAATCGGAAATCAATTTCAACATTGAAAATTATAACTCACAAACAGCAACAACAACAATGGCTGAGTGTAAACTAAACTGAATGCAGAGTGTTGCCATATGGTGCCACCTTTTCGGCTGGGAAAACAGGGCGGAAAAACCACACACAGAAAACGTGCAGAGGGAGGGGGAGGGAGGGAGGCAGAGACAGTGACGGACAGTGCAGGGCTGTGACTGAGGTCGAGGTCTGGACGCGCGTGGGCGTCAACCGGGGGTCGTTCAAAAGATTAGTCAAGTTATATATGGGAATGTCTTAACCCCATCTAAACAAACAAATTGGCCGAGGCGACGTCGCTGCGTTGCGACGACGGCTGCGTATGAAAAATATTTCAGCTATTTTCAACGTGCAAAGTCTGACAAACAATAAAACGACAATTTAATTTCATGTCTGCTGCCACATGCCACAGCCATAGGCTGATAGGCAACAGTGGGGCGAAGGCTTGGGGGTCAGGCATCAACTCAGCCGATTAGCGTAAATTTAATTTTCTGTGACACACATTAAGCTGTGCTAGCTTCTGAGCAGGACCTCTTACCTCTCCCTCTCTCTCTCCTACTCACTCTCTGCTTAATTGCGCTCATTATTATTTGGTTGTAACAAGAGTTCGAACAGCAACCCCTTTCGGCTGCACAGCCTCCAACTGGCGACTGTTTGCATTTGGTTTTTATGTTTATGTCGCTCGATGAGTTCCTTTAAATTGGCGCACAGCATAAAATTGTTGAATTTATTGTTGAACTTTAATGCGCTGGCGCCACATAAAAACAATTTGCCGTGAAATTGTTTAAGGCGGCAAAAATGCATTTTACACTGCAGCAGACATGGCAGATGCTTAAAAGGCAATGAGCAATGCAATGTTAATAAGATAATTGACTTATATTGGTATTTAATTAAATTATTATTTTACTTTTTATTTATAAAATTTGTTTATAAAATTTTTAAAGTTAATTCCTTTCACATTTGCATTTAAGCCTTTTCTAAATATTTTTAAATTATTAAAGAATATCATTTTCATATTTGCATTTAAGTTTTTATTGAAAATTATTAACGAAATTTCTTTCACATTTGCATTGAAGCACTTATTGAAATGTATATTTTATATAAGTAGATGTTTTTATAATTATTATAGAATAATTTAGAAATTTTACATTGCTCTAACAAGTGATCTACGGAAGCGAAGTGTATCTTGCAAGAGAGCATTTATTTTCAGTATTTTTAAATTTTTATTTTTATTTTTTATATTTTTAAAAATTAATTAATTAAAATTATTTTTGTGTATTATACTTTTTGGTCCAGTCTATTTTTTTAAGGCTTTTTAATTTTTTTTTTTTTTATATACATATATTTTTAAAAATTAAAAATTAATTAATTAAAATTATTTTTATGTATTATACTTTTTTAGTCTAGTCTATTTTTGTCTATTTTTGTTTTTAGGCTTTTTAATTTTAATTTAATTTTATTTTTTTTAAATTAAAAAATCATTATTAAAATTATTTTTGTGGATTATACTTTTTTAGTCAAGTCTAGTTTTTTTTTTTTTTAAGGCTATAGAACATGATGAATATAGTTTTTCAAGCTCTTCAGATTAACAAGTTTTAGGTATTAAATTTATTTGCTAAATTTCAAGGTCTAGAATTGATACAGCAGTGGTGTTGTCGTCTTATTGATCGCCTAGCATTATTATGAGGCAAGCAAAACTCTGAGTGAAAAGCTCATCTCTCATTCTGTTGTGTTGCTCAAACTGAAGCAGAAAACAGAATGAGAGATCATAAGTAGCGAGAGAGTGTAATGTTCTGCCAGCCCTTTTAAGTATGTAAATTCATAAGCACTCAAATGCTCTAGGCACACATCTAATATTGTAATATGTATGATTTGCAGAGCTATCGAGGCACGAGCATGAGCTCTAATCGTACGATTGTACGAACAATGCGCATCGTATTGAATGAAACACTCAGGCAAAGAAGAGAGAGAGAGAGTGGGATAGAGAAGAGAAGAAGAGAGAAGACTGAATGCAATCTCTTAACAGATCTAATATTTTTAACGAGCTTAAAAGACAATGCTAGCCATAGCGCCGAGTGTAGAGCTGAGCAATATGAAAAGCCAAAGTCTTCATGGTATATGAACTAGGCAAGTATAGAACTTAGTTAATAATTAATAAATAGTAAAAAACTGCCTGAAGGCCTCTGTCGCTCTGGCTTAAAAGAAAATTGTTATTTAGAATTAATTCTGAGCAACAATAAATAAATAAATAAATAAATAAATAAATAAATAAATAAATAAATAAATAAATAAATAAATAAATAAATAAATAAATAAAAAAAAAAAAAAAAAAAAAAAAAAAAAAAAAAAAAAAAAAAAAAAAAAAAAAAAAAAAAAAAAAAAAAAAAAAAAAAAAAAAAAAAAATAAATAAATAAATAATTAATTAATTAATTTAATGTGCTTTGCTGACTTATGTACAACTGCCAAGAGAGCTCAGCTTCTTACTTCAAGTACTATAGGTTTATATTATTCTTGCAGTGGAGGCTCGATTGTAAATCCTAGCTTTTATTTTAGCTGCAAGTTGTTTAGTGATTAGTAGCAAGTATATACATATTAATCGGCGCTTTCGATTTAAGAAGTAGCATAGCAACTGCCAAAAAATTACTAAAACTAAAATTGATAATGGCCTTTGCTGAGTAATATATAGATCCAGGGGCAGTTCCTTCTCCTACCACAAAGCAAAGCCTAAACTTTCTTCAACTTGAAAATATGTTACTTATATACTTTTCCTATATATTTCTTTACACATGCTTATATATTTCAATATGCCAGCACATATATACTAATAGCACTCTCCAAGAACGCCCGCCGGCCCAGCTCTAGGAACCCCTTCAATCAGGCAGTCTCCCAGCTACTTAGCAACCGCTGTGTGCTGTTCGTTGAACTTTTGACCACCAATTAATCAAAGCAAATTTGAACAAAATTCATTCGTGCAACATATGGCAACAACAACAATAGCAACAACACAGTAACAAATGCAAGAGCAGACGAGTTTTTGTTTGACTGAGTGTTAAGCTCCCACACCCAACAAATGCGAATGAATAATTCACTTTTAATTAGGTTTTTACAGGCGTTTGGCTGCAATCGGTTCGGTTCGGTTCGGCTCGGTTCGGATTGGTTCGGGTGTGAGTGTGGGCTCGGTCGACTCTCTGTGGCCATTATAAATAATTTTGTATAATTAGAGACAACAGTTGCTGCCCAGTTTGACATATGATCTGCTGCCCCAGCTCTAGCTTGGAGCCCATTTCGCCCCCTTTCTGCTGCGGCTTATCTTGTTGACTTGCGTGGCAAATGCTTTTGGCCTGGCTTAGTGTTAAGGCCGTGCGGGCATTTTTGGGTGTGGAGAAAAGGCCTTTTGACTACTATCTTCTGCTAAATTAGCCACAGAGACTCATAAATTTGGGCAATGACAACGTCGCATTGTTTGCGCCTTCGGCAAGCCGGAGGTCACAGTCTGGCCACAACTATTGGCAAGTTATTTTAATGCACTAAGCCAATTAGTGGGCTGCTTGGCCCGGTTCATTTGTGGTCCTTGGCTTACAGTAACGGGCAAAGGCAACAGCAACAGCAACTTTAACCACCGATGTCATCAGGCACACGTGTGTGCATAAAGTGACAACAACAACTTGGGCGCTAAAGTCGAAAAAAAAAGTTCATCAAGCCCACTAACACTAAACGTGTCAGAACTTTTATAATATAGTCGCTCATATATCTGCAAAACGCGTCCACATAAATCCCCACCGATGTCAACGAGACTCTCTCTCCCCCTCTCTCACTCGCTCGCTCTCTCGCTCATAGCCAAAGTTTAAATTACTGCACAGGCTGTGCCAAGAGCCCAGCGTGCAAGGGAACATGTGTGATGAATCTTCCAGGACGACACAGACAAGAGTTGGGTCCACGCGGCTGGAATTACTTATGATGATGCATGAGCCACAGCTAGGGATGGACCAAAATAAACCAAGTTATGAAAGCATCTTTAATGAGAAATGATTTGGGAAAAGAGTAGCGAAAACTTTTCATGGTTGACAATTTTGTAGATCAGAGGAGAGATTTGAAAGAGAAAATGGCAAAGAAAAGAGAGGGAAGAAAAAATACAGAAGTGAGAGGAAAAATAGTATAAGATAGGCAAATGAACATAAAGGAAATAAATGAGAAGAGATAAGGGAAAAAACAGACAATATAGAAGAGAAAATATGAAGACAAAAAAGAGAAAATTTAAGAGAAAAGAGAGGGAGTTAAGAAGACAGAAATGAGAGGAAAAATAGTATAAGATAGGTAAATGAAGACAAGGGAAATAAAAGAGAAGATATATGAGAGAAAAGCTACAATATAGAAGAGAAAACATGAAGACAAAATAGAAAGAAAAAAATGTTAAAAAAGAGAATAAAGAGAAATTGATAGAGGATAAAGATAAAAGAACATACCATAAGAATAAGAAGAAAGAAACAAAATTAAAAGCAAAGTAAAGAGAAGAAAGTGTAAGATAGAAGGCAGAATAAAAATAGAGAAGAATGAAATGAGAAGATAGAATAGCGAAGGCAGACGTGATATGAAAGCAAGGGAAAAGGAGATGAAGTAGAGAAGATAAAAGAGGTTGGAAAAAAGAATGAAGTGAAATGAGAGAAAAAAGAAACAAATTAGAGTGAATAGAGAAATAAGCAATAAAGAGAGAGTGAGAGAGAGAGAGAGAAGAGAGAGAGAGAGAAAGAAAACAAAAATGATAGAATATTAAGATTATGGATTATGGAAAGAATATTAAGAGAGAAAACAAAAGTTGGAATGCAGAAGGCGAAAAAGATTAAATAGAGCAAGTTTGATCTAATGATATAATTCCAGATATATATAATATAAATATGAACTGATATATAATATATAAAAATACTTTTAACATAAACTAGAATTTTTTTCATTAAGTTAAGGCATTCAATATTTATATTATTTACTCATATACTTTAATAAAATTATATCATGACTATATCAAGTCAAGACATCTCTACTCGACTCTCTCTCTGTCTCTCCCTTCACAATGTCCACTCTCACATATATCTATCTATATTGAACTACTTATTCACGCCCGCATCTCTAGGATGGCATCAAGTGCGCAACATGCTCTAATACAACTTTAATGGTCTTTGTCTTGTGTTGTGCCCCTTTTCGTAACTCTCTTCGTCTCTTTGTCTCCTGGCATGTGCCCCAAAAAGCATGCAACACAATAAGTTGGCCTGGCTCGCACGGTCATTGTCGCTGAGTGACCACAACAAATTGAGCTTATCATTGACGGATTAACACTAAACACACACACACATAGGCAAGAGTGTGTGTGGGACGCACTCTCTATCTCTGTCTGAGGCACTTGTTTTGTCCGGCCGGAATGTACATAAATCTGCACGTAGCACTCGCCTCGATGGTTGACTAAAGCGAAAATTAGCGGCGCCCGGCAAAAGCATATTGATGAAGCGTTAAGACCGCAGCTGACCCAAGACCCCAACTTTGGGTTTCACAGTTAGAGTAAGAGAGAGAGTGTGTGTGTGTGTGTGTGTGTCGACGTAAGTGGAAAATCAATGCGGACATCAGCGGCAGGCGACATGACAAGTTGAGCCCTTTAAGCCGCAAGTTATGCCAGCCACGCACGCAACAAGGTTGACAACGGAAGATCGGGCAGGAGTTGCGACGACTATGGGGGTTGACTTTTTTGTAACTGTTGTTGTTGTTGTTTCGGTTGTTGCTGTTGTTGCCTGCGTTTTTCTGTCACTTTGTGCAAATGTGTTCTTGCAAATCCTGTTAAAATTGCATTTGGAACATGTCAACATTGCGCTGGCAACCGAAAAAAGCCACAAAAGTCTCCCTCCCTCGACACGGCCTCTGCAAACCTCTCTCTCCCCTCTCTCTCCCCTCTGCCTCTCCGGCTCTAGCCACCCGTCGACAAACATGTTAGCCTCTGACTTTTTTTTTGCCACTTTTTACTATGATTTTTATTGTACGATTTGCTTTGTTTCGTGCAATTTTCGTACATTTATTTCGCTTGTAATTCATTTCCATTCATATTTACATGAATCTCTATCGGTGAATTTTTCACCACTGCACATTTGTCTGGGATTTGTGTAGGAATCGGTTTTATTTCTCTCTTTTTTTGGGTATTTTTTTTTTTATGCGTTTTGGGCTTTGCTTTGCCTGTTATTTTTTTATTTTTATTTTTTATTTTTTATGTGAGTCGCAGATGTTTGACTGCGTTTGGCTTGCGCTTGGAATTGGCTCTGACAGCTAACGCTTCGCACTTGTGTTGCGGTTTCAATTAATTCGTGGGCGTGGCTGACTGGTATTTGTAAGGGGCAACCAGAGAAAAAGAAAGAGAGAGAGAGAGAAAGACGGAGAAGGCCAGCGAGCAGGTGCAGCGAGTGAGCGGAGGGGGAGGAGGATTAGGAATGTGACAGTTGACGGGATTGGGAAGTAGTTAGCTTAGCTTAGTAGCAATAATCTGTAGAATATGAGAAACTGATAGGGATGATTGCACAATGATAGATAGCTAAGAGTTGCAAAAGCTTGGAGATAGTCCGAAATATTAATTGGATGAATATAGATTATAGTAGAGTTTAGTTTTAGTTAGTTAGTTAGCTATAGAATAATGTGGACTTTATTGTGTATATTTTTGTGCATTTTGTATTTATTTAAATATAATAAAAAAAAATAACAATAATAATTACAAAAATATTTGTGAAGATTATTTTTCTTACTTATTTTTTAAATTTTTTATTATTTTTTTAATTAAAATCTACTTTATTATAAGTTATATATTTTAGTAATTTTGTTGTTGCAGAAACTTGGAGGTAGTCCGAAATATTAATTGGGTGAATATAGATTATAGTAGAGTTTAGTTTTAGTTAGTTAGTTAGCTATTTATTTATGATTTATTTTAGTGCATTTTGTATTTATTTAAATATAATAAAAAAAATACTAATAATTACAAAAATATTTGTGAAGATTGTTTTTTCAATTAAAATCTACTTTATTATAAGCTACATATTTTAGTAATTTTTTGATTGGTTTAAATTACAAAAAAAAAAAAATTTTGGTTTAAATTAAAAAACAAAAAATTATTGATAGAAAAAAAAAGAAAGTAAATATTTAAAAAATATATGTAAAGATTATTTTATTTCTTATTTAGTTTTATTTGTCATTACATTTTTATTATTAATATTTGTTATTCAAGTTCTATTTTATTAAATTGATTAAAGAAATGTAGAAAACGTTCAACTAAGCAAAGGAAATTTTAACGTCATTTTGCATATCTGTGCAACAGAAGCATTTGTTTGATATAGATATATGTATACAGCAAAGTTCACAAATAACTTTTAAACGTTTGAATCTTCGCGCATTTTTCACGACATCAATCGAATAGAATTTATACTCACTCTCACTCGCTCTGAGCGAGAGTCTTCGGTTCTATTCGTTTTGATTTTCGGCAGAGCTATTCGTGTGAAGCTCTTTAAACGAACATCGTTTAGAGACCGTTACGATTGACGTTCGCATAATGCGGCTCAGTAAGCGGCTCAGTGGGCAAACGATCTTCACATATACACACATACACAACCACACACGCTCGTTTGCTGCAGGCATCTCTCGCTTACACACCAACACACGCTCGAACACGAACGTAGTCGACGAAGATCGTGCGATGTTGATTGCTCTCTGAGTTCTTTGTCTAAGTGTGGGTGAAAGTCACTTATTTACACACATTGAGAAACGATCAACAGTTATTTGAGAGCTCTGGTAAACACACACACACACACAGACAAAACGTAGGCGCTGCAGCGCTGGCTTCACTCAACGTTTGCTCTCTCTCAAACAACTCTCAAATGTTTATTGCTCAGCAAGAGCAGCAAACCGAAGACGACAGATCAAGTATGCAAATGATAAAATCCGAAGGCTTTTCATATTTTAAATATTAACAAATAAATACAGTCTGAATAATGTACAATTATATTTAAAACATCATATTTTATAATAAATTCAGATAAGAGATGAGTTAAGCCCTGTCCTACTTGAACAATTTTGTCTAGGTCAGTTTTACCAGATTTCTCCTCTTTTTTCCAATATATAATCTTTATTTAGAAGAAGAAACAGAATTTAAATGATTATATTTTTTTGTCTGTTTCTTCATTTCATAAGTTTTTAGTGCCTTAACTTATCAAATCTCTATGAAAATCATGAAAAGTAGAAAAATGACAGAGAATTCAGTGAGTATATAATTTATTTTCAAAGACAATATATATATATCTTTGCTGTTTATGTTGTCTTTGAAAATAAATATATTTATGAGCTCTACTCGGCAAATATCTGCTGTTCATTAATTTCATAACATTTTCATAATTTTCTAAAATTATAAATAAATAAATATATATGAAAGTCCACAAAGCAAATATAAAATTCAACCAATTAAAAGGCAAAGCATTGCGCGGAAACTCAACTAAATTATAGAAAATTGTTTGGCAAAATTATTAAAGAAGTGTGTGAAATGTGGAAAAAGCCAAAACGCAGCAGCTGCTTTCTTAGCCACTACATAAATTAGCTGTCAAGCCAAAATGGCACTCGCTTTATGGCCAACTCACACACACACACACACATATGGCCACGCCTATGGCCCCCTACCTCCCATTCGGTGGCGAGTGCTGCCATAAAAAAAAAACACACAAAGACAAGTATTTAATTTTGTAGCGAGAAGCTGACAAACTGAGAAATACAAGAAGCAAAAAAAAAATACATTGCTGAGCAATCAGAGAAGTGGCTGAGCGAGAGCAGGAGGAGCAGCAGCAGAAGACACAAGGCAGCACATAAATAAAATGAAAAATCTACTGCCAGCCAAATGCAGTTGAGTCCAAAAAGCGAGCAGCTGTGTATAGCTGTACATGGGCAGTAGTTGCCTTGGCACTTGGTTACCTCGCGATGCTCTCGGTGCCTCAGTGAAGTCCTACCCTATGTATTTACTAGCATATATACTAGCATTAGGCACATAATGTAGGCTACCGCGCAGCGGAGTCTGTCTGTTGGTGTAGCGCATGCGCTGAGCGAGAGGCAACTCCCTAGCTGTCCCACTCTGGCACTCCCTCACCACCACCAGCTCTCACTCTCTCTCTCTCTGTCTCTCTCCCTATCTCTCTTTCTGTAACTGTCTCTCTCTAGCGCTGGCTTTCGCTGTGTAACCTCTGTGCTTGGTAATAAACCAAGCAATGCCAGCAAAATTATAAAGTGCTGCGCTGTGCTGGAATTCTTGAAATGTAAATATAATGAGCAAAAAATTAGCCAAGACTACGCGCGTCACATCTCTCGCAGTCCAAACGCGGCCCAAACATGGTCAAAGCTAAATTTACTAGGCACCAATTAAAGATATGTCCAATGCGATATCATACTGGGGGATCACGGGGCGAACTGCTCGACAGGCTCCACTACGGCACCCATAAAACATGTCAAAAGCGTTTTTTGCAGTTGCCTCAGCTAACTTCGTTTTTTTCCTTTTTTTTTTCTTGCCACTCCCTCGTTTTTCTCAGGCATTGCTCATCTTTCTACCCATCTTTTTGTTGCAGCAAAATTGCAAGCAACATTTTTAAGCAGTTTAAAAAATAAATAACAAATCGGAACTCTTCAAAATCACAACAAAACCATTTTTAACAGCTCCGTTTTTCCATTAGTCTCAGCTTGTTCTTGTCTTGGTTAGTCGAAGCTCTGCTCTTGTAGTAGTTGTTGTTGTAGTTGTTGTTTTATCATGTATGTGTGTTGTAATTGTTGTAGCTGCTGTCGTATTAATATGCTCTGGCTTAACTATTTGGGTTGACTGCACAGTTAACAGTGGGCAGTGAAAGGCGAAAGCAGCAGAGAAGGAATAGGAGAAACATATACTCTTTAATATGTAAACGGGAAGACAGAGAACTAAAATAAAAGTTATGTTATTAATTAGTTATTATTCATCATAATATACAAAATATATAAGAACATTCTTTAAAATGATTTCAATTTAAAAATAAATTTATATAGATTTTAAGGGACAAATATATATATTTAGACGACTGAAATATAATTCATAATTTTATTAATACATTTTTAATAAATTTTATTATATTAAATTCTGATTTTAATAAATAAATAAATAATAAATAAATAAATGATTTTTTTTAAATATAATATCAACTGTTTATCAATTTTTTTTAATAACAAATTTAAGCAATCATTATTATCTAAATGAAATTTATAATTAAATAATTAATTTTAATATTTGAGCTTTATTCTTCATATCCAGATATTCCAGCTTCTCATATTTTCTTAATTTTTTTAACATTTGTAAAAATAAAGATAAAGATAATAAAAATTGGTATCGCCTCACCTCCCACCTCAGTGCAATAGTCATTAAAATTGACTCACATTTGATTTGTTACATATAGCTCTAAAGCTACCAATTAAGAACTGCCTTCACTGTACTTCAATAATAATTAATAAATAATTTAGTATTTAACAAATGTATAAAAATGTCAAACAAAAATTATTTGCTATATCATACTAATAATCAAATAATTTATTCCAATATTAAAATTTGTATTTACGCACATTGATATACCAAGTCATATTTGTTTCTTAATTTCTAAATTATATACATTTTAATTATATATAATATAAAAATATAAACAACTTTTTCTCGACTGGTAACATTTCTCTACGTCCCTTTGTTTTGATCCATATCACTTTAAGAATTTTCGCCATAATCTTGGCCAATAAATACCACAGTAATGCGCTATATTAAGTGTCCGGCATACAAAAGCCAGCAGCCAGTAGCTAGCAAAAAAAAAATGAATATAAAAAAAAACGACTGACTTCAAGATACTTGCAGCCACTGTCCAGACCAACAACAACAACAGCAACAACAACAAATAGCAAGCAGCCAACAGCAGGCAATCCAAAGTCAAAATGCTTCCCATACGGTTTATTTACACAAAACGTCAAAGGGTGGGGCGAGCGAGACAGGGAAGACTGTGCGGGGACCAGTCCCAGGTGCTGGCAGACAAACAGGCGTACAATAACCAGCAGATAAACAGACAAACAGGCAGCAACAACAACAAACAACAATAACAACAACAAACAGCTAGCTCTGCAACCATTTTGGAATAATAATGCACAAAAACAAACTGACTGAAGAGGTTAACATAATGTAAGTGCTAGCAAAGGGAGAGGGGAGATCAACACCAGGCACCAGTCACCTTTTGCAGGCATTGCTGCCGTGTGTGAGAGCGAGCTGGCGCACACAGTCAAACCGGTTGGACGCTGCCAGCCAATCAGAAAGCAGCAACACCAGAGGCGTTGACTGAGCAAGCGACTGCGCAGCAGCTGCTGCCGCAGCAGAGGCAGCAGCACTCAGCAGTTGAGCGCTGCGCTCAACGGGCTGTAAAAATAGTTGGTCCAGTTGGACTTCTACAGCGCGTACGTACGGGTGCCACTAAGAAGAGTGCTGCTGAGAGCTGTGACGTTTTGTGCCGTCGCGCGCGTGTGCTAAAAGCAAATATCGTACATATATCAAATAAAATACTTGCTCATACATACATACACGCCCACACGCACCTATGCGTACATATCCATATATATGTGTGTAATTTAATTAACTTGCATTTTGCATTCAGTGCCAATTAATGCATAATTGCATTACAATTACAATTTACAATTACTATTGTTAGTTTTTGAAGTGAAAGTAAATGCGTAATGCTGCCCCGTGCCAAATTCGTAACAAATTAAACAACAACAAACAAAGCAATAGCAAATAACAACAACAAAAATACAACAACAATCGTGAGCCAATAAGCTGCAGATGGAAAGCAACGCATTTGTCAGCAGCCATTTGCCATCACAAGCGCTTGTTGTACTATCGGAGGCCGCTTCCGGTTTGCATGAGGCACTGCGTGGCCAACGTCCATTTCCAGCGAGAGTAAGTAAACATTTCCAATCAGCCCAATACAATATCCAATCAGCCAACGGCTGCGGATCTAAGCCGTTCGCGCTGAACATGCGCTGCTGCTGCTGCTGCTGCCGCCACGGCGACATATTTATGACAAATCATAAACTCAACGGCAATGCCAATGAGCCTTGCCAGTAGTTGCGCCCTGGCATAGTAGTCGTAGTAGCAGCGGCAGCCCCAAAAACCTGGTCGATCCACACACTAATGCTATAAATCAGCAGCACACCGTGCACCGCCGCCAACTGCACACAGAACAATGCGCATTATAAAACAACCAGAAAAACAAAAATACAACTAAACGAAATACACTGAGAACTATAGAAATATGTTGAATATACAGAATCTGAATATAGACTCATACTATATTCGCATATAAGAATATGTCCATACAAATTTGTATATGAATATATCAATCCAGTCTCAAAAAAGCTTTAATTCTAGTTAGATTTTATTTGAGTTGTATAAGACATATGTAAATAAATCATTCTTCAATAAGTATTCTACTCCCTTATCTGTCACACATATTTAAAATATAGTGAAAACATAGCTTAATTTTATTACATTTTTTTTTTTAATATTTTAGCTTTTTAGGTTCTTCAACACTCATTCAAAAATATTGCTAGAAAAGAAAAGTATTAAAATGTTGGGGAACTGTTTATGTAAAAGAATTTTGATATAGAAAATTTATTTATTCCAATCTAAATATAAATAAATAAAATTAATATATAAATATTTGTAAAATATAATAAAAATATAGAATATATATAAATGTAAATTAAAAATAATATAAATAATAAAAAATAAATATTTGTAGAATATTTGAGATTTTCTAGTAGTTCTTCTACAATAAACTTTACCTTACTGGTATATAAAATATAAAAATATATATATAATATATAAAATAAATATATGTGTAATTTTTCTTTACTGGTATATAAAATATAAAAAAAATAAATAAATATGTAATATATAAAATAAATATTTGTGTAATATTTTAGCTTTTCTCTTAAAGTCTTAAAATCATTTTTGAAATGTTGTTTGAAATTTAAAGAAGAGTATTTTTTATTATGAAAAAGATTTACGAATAAGAATTTGCTTCTACATTTCCTAACTATATATTGTATATTACCTGTATCTGTATATTTTATAGCTCTATCTACAGCTCATCTTGTTTTTCTTAGTGTACAGCGCTACGAGAGTCGCCTTTGAAGACAATCGAAAGTCGACAGTCAGTCAGTTTTCAGATTCAGATTCAGTTTCAGTTTCAGTTGCCAGAGTCACATTCCTCGATCGACGAATGCGTTTGCAAACGCCCCATTGTGTGTAGATTTTTGCGATGAACAGATTTATGATAGCTACCAGCTACCAGCTACCAGCTACGAGCTAGCAGCTCGCAGTGCTCAGCTCTCATCTGCCAGGTTTAGTGAATGCTGCGATTATTGTTTTGAGAGCTGCGATCTCCGGGATCTGTTCGATCTGCTCAATCTCCTCAATCTCCTCGATCGCCTCAAGCCACTCACCACTCGCACTGTCTGCGAATTGCCCCCGCCTGTCTGTCATCATTGTAAACATGAGCAATGATCTTGACGCTGATGCTACAAATGATGAAGAACTCGAAATCGAAGATGAGCGCTCAGTCAGTCAGTTGGCTTGCACGAATTCAGAATAACTTGCTGGCCAACTAACTTAACTGGTTGGCAAGCATTTGGCATTGGAAACGAACCGCTGCATAGCATTGAGTAGCGTTAAGATATGTTAAACATGACAACAATATGTCCTCAACTTGTAGATGACAGTCGGATAATATGGGAGGGCTCGCAAAGATAATCAGACAGGCAAGAGCATTGGATGTTTATAAAACTCTTGGGCAACTCAGCTCAGCTCACTGTAGTCAACTAAAACTAACTCTTGCTCTCTTCATTTGCAATTGTCATCTAGTTGGAAAGTCCAATCAGAATCCAATTCTATTTTCTCGCATATTCCAACCAACTGCTTAACTTGTAGCTCTATATTCTCTCAGTTACTTTTCCTGCACATTAGCCCATTATTTATAGGCCGAACAATAAAAATTAATAAAAACAAACCAGGCAAGCATATTAAATGCAATGTCAAATGGTTTAATGCGGATCTGGTTTTACTTTACTCGCTCACAATTTAACCACCGGAGCAAAAGGAACTTACAAAAAAATATATATACATATATATAAAATTATTGTACAACACACCATAACAATTCTGGTAACCACAACAACAAAGATAAACAGACTGACCCCCACAGAAAAAATGGCAGACCCAGACCCTGAGCCAGAGCCAGAGCAAGCGCCAGACCGTGAGCAACCCCGACCTGAGGGCGAGCACGAAAAGTTATGAGAGCCCAGAGCTGGCATAACATATGAAATGTAATACTTTATTTTTTGCACTTATTACACTCTTTATGTGTATGTAGGTGTATGTTTGTGTGTGTGTGAGTGCGCTTAATTTCATTTATTGCAATTCATCAGGGCGCAACTCGACTATTGCACAGGCAACGAGGCATGTAACAAGAGATAATCATATAGGGATAACTGGTTAGGGCCCAGCCTATATAGGCGCCTTTGAGTGGGGAACAAAGAGCATATAGAGCGCACTCTTCAACTGGGGTGTAATGCGACAGACACAATTAGTTCCTGCATGAAAACTATAAGCTTGTACATTTAGAGCAATTGAGTGCTTGAAATTCCTTTATAATTATAGATAAAAAAAAAATAAATAAATAAATTAAATATTTAAAAATAAAAAGTAAACTATAAAATAAAATGTATATTAATGATTTAAATAAAAATAAAAAATAATTGAAAATAAATTTTTATAATTATAATTATAATAATTAAATTATAAATATTAATATATATAAAATTAATATATATAAAATAAATATTTATAATTATAAATATAATATTTAAATTATAAATAATAATATATATAAAATAATTAATAATATTTCACAATTTTAAAAGTTAAGTTACTCATTTTAAACATGTATAACTCATTTTTTTAAATACTTAAAATTTTATTAGGTTTTAAATATGTATTTTAAAAATAGCAAAATAAATTTAAATTTAATTATTAAAAAAATTCTCTTTTTTTTATTATTATTTTTTATTAAAAAACAATTAGTTATGGATTTTTTTATGATTATAAATCTAAAAATGATTTAATAATATAAAGTATTTTTATAAATATTTTTTAAATAATTTTTGTAACTTAAAGTCGGTCAAGACTATAAATGATTTTTAGCTCAGCATGAAATAATTCAACAAACAATTAAAAATAATTCGAGGAATTCCAAACAAATAAAAAAAAATTATTTGAAGCTAAAACGTGTTTACAGATGCCTTTAAATATATATGAATATAACATTTCGTATAAATTTTAGAATATTGCACAAGGTTTACATGAAAGCAGGAAATAAGATCTTTACAACAAAGAAAATGAGAAAAACCTGTTCCAATAAGGAAATATCATTTGTTAGCTTGTTACGCTAATGTCAATTGATATAAATGAAATGTTAAAGTATTCAATTCATTGCATTTGGTTTAGTAAATATAGGAAAGATTTTGAGTTCAACTGATGTGCAAAACGTAAAATAATACCAACAAGTAAGAAAGCTGTAGTCGAGACTGCTCGACTACGAAATCCCCTGAGCCCTTCTTCGTACGAATAATATTCCAAGAATGCTTCGTTTCGATTCTTCACGCGTAAGAAACTATATATGCAAAAAAAAAAAAATAAATAAACCTAAATATATATTATTAAATATATGAATAATCTATAAAGATATATATATTTTTAATATTTTAAATATAATAATAATAATAAACATTTACTTTTTTACTTTTCTGAAAAGAGATAAAATAAAATACAAGTTATTTATATATTAATTTAAATTATATCTAATAAATTTATGTACATTTTTAATTTATAATCTAATAAATAGTAAATAATAAAATCTAATAAATTAAATTAGTAAAATTAAATTAAAAACATACAATTTAAAAGAATATTTCTTTAAATATTTTCCAATATATTCATATTCTCCATTTTCAATTCTTCATTGCAAACAGACGTAATTCAAATTAATAATATAATTATAATTGCAAGAAATTTGCAATAGTAATTATTATGATTATTAAATCACTTGTATCAATTAATAATAACAAGAAAATTAAATTAAATAAATAAAAAGTATCACAAGTTATACAATTATAAAATTAATAAGAAATTTCATATATTTTTCTCAATATTTTGAAAAACAATTGATTTTCCTGCTTTCAATTCAGACAGATTTTCCATTACCAAATGATGGAAAAAATACCTTTCAAATTAGAAACTCTTAGCTTAAAACGTGATTTAATTGAGAGCAAAAATATCACTTTACCTTATTTATTAGACAGATCGAGTGAGAAACATTCTAAAAAAGATTTAGTTTCTAATAAGTGCAGACATCGCTCGCTAGCTCTGTCTGAGTGGAGTTCGAGAGCATCGAAATGCGGCAGGTTGAGGCCATAAACAGTTAGTTCGAGAAAATTGCCAATGGCTAAACGTTTTCTGGTTTCATTTTGAGGAATTTTCTTGTTTTGTAGCCCGATCACAAATTGAGATTTATTTGTTGTGTTGAGCTATGTGTGCTCTGGCTCTGCTTGTTGTTGTTGTTGTCAGTGCTGTGTTTTATGACCAAGTTAAGCGAAATTGGCAATTGTATGTGGACAATTGGCTGTTCGCCACTCGTTATCGTGTTGTTGTAATTAAGCTATTATTATTGTAGTTGTTGTTGGGGGTATGTTGTTTTTTTTTTTTTCTATCCATTGTCGCCACAGCTGCGTGTCGCTTTACAACAAACTTCGACTCAGTGTCAAATGCCAATAATTCAAGTGTTAAAACAAGAGCAAACAAGAGGAACAAGCGCATTATGCAAATCCGCAACCCTCGAAGCCAAATCAGAGCAACAAATCACGAGACATTTCAATGCCCTCTAATGCAAATGCAAACAAAGAATGTGAATTGTGAATTCTATTGTGAATATGCGGAGGGTGGCAAGTGCCACCTGCTGCACATAAATCAATGGCAGCAAATTTTCTATCAGCAACGTTTGCATATTGCATTAAATGCCCGCACCGTAAAATTCTGACAAATTAGCCAAGTTGTGCGTCGACAGTGGTTGACCACTTGGACGGAACTCACACGGAACTGGCCTGTGCGCTCCCTCCTCGCTTCGATGACCCCTTCTCTTTATGATATGTAGCATCTGTGCACGTGGCATTTAATCAGTGCCACTCATTGGGGGGGCCTTGGCCTCCAACTGACTTAGCCAAAATGCAACTCATGCGGTTGCCAGCACACCTCAATCCCATTGCCAACACTCAGCTCCATATCCATATGGAAAAGTCCTAACTCATTTGGCGTCACTTTTGGGGCGTGGCAAGGGGGTGGCTGACTTGCAATTGTTTATGTGTGTGTGTGTGTGTTTTGGCAACAGCTTTAAAGCCAGAACGTTCCCCATCTTGCCTCATTAGCAATGTTGCAGCTGATGATGATTATGATAATAATGAGGATGAGGATGAATCTGATGAGGATTGGGCGCAGCTGATATGTTAACACTTGCAATTTATACGGGCTTGAGTTGCTAATTTTGTTCTGTCAATGTTTTGATAAGCGTTAATTTATGGTCGCTTAATTATCAGTAATTGGCAATGAGGCTATTGCTGGGCTATCACACTGAAATAGAATATCTACAATATGTACAATACTGTTCAGTTAACGAAGCATTAATTTAGGATGTGCTTACATAAGGCTATGTTTAAAGTATTTAAACAGAAGCTCTCAATTGCTAATTTATATTAACCTTCTTTGATATAATAGCCAAATATAATAAACAGAAGCTTAGAGAATTTTTAAATAAAAAATAATGCAAATATTTTCATATTTTTATATTTTTGTTACATATTTTTCTAAATATTTACTATATATTTCTAAATATTTTTCTAAATATTTTACTAAATATTTATTTTAAATATTTTTCTAAATATTTACTTTAAATATTTTTCTAAATATTTATTTTAAATATTTTTCTAAATATTTATTTTAAATATTTTTCTAAATATTTACTTTAAATATTTTTCTAATTTTTTTTTTATAATTTTCTAAATATTTACTTTAAATATTTTTCTAAATATTTAATTTAAATATTTTTCTAAATATTTAATTTAAATATTTTTCTAAATTATATGTATACTACACATTTTTATTCAATATTTAAAAATTTTATATTTTTTAAATAGGTTCATACATGTTATTATTTAATATTTAAAAAATTGTATTTAAAATATTTTTACTTAATATATATTTTAAAATTATTTTAATTTATGCATATTTTTAATTACAGTATTTGCATAAATGTTTTATTATTTATTTTTACAAAAAAGTACTCCAAATATTTTCACAAAGTATTTTATAAAAATTTTTAATTATATATTAAATTATAAATTATTATTAATATATATTTTAAAATTATTTTATCATATTTTGGAATATTTTTTAGCTTACAAAGTTTTTATTAAAAAAATGATTGATTTTATTAAATATTTGTTTATTTTTGTAAATTTTTAATTATAATATGTGCATAAATGTTTATTACATATTATTTATTTTTACAAACAATTTATTTAAAATATTTTCACTAAATATTTTATAAAAATTTTTATACAATATTTGTATATAATTGAATATATATCAATATTTTATAAAAATTAAATACTAAATTATTTCTAGTATATCGTCTTATAAGATCTGTGATATTCTTATAAGAATAGTGTGCAAATAAAACATAAATAATATCCAATTGATTTGGAAAACTTACCAACAGCTCTGCTATTGCTTGCATTATTCTCTTCTCTTCTATCCCTCAATCTTGTACATCTTTTATTTATTATAGTAAACCTTTCTCTATTAGAGATATACCCGCTTTCATTATTGTTTCGAATCATATCTATATCCAATTGGCTTGTTTACACCACGTTTCACACTTACGAATTTGCGCATCAATTTTGTGCACTCTGGCAACACATTTTGCTTAATAACTTTGCGTGAGTTTTCAAAAGCTAAGTGAGCGTAAAATATGCGCATTATGTGAAGCTGGGGCCAAGAAGCTAGCTGAAAATTATGCCAGCTACATGACTAGGCGCAAAAATTGGCCAATTATCGTAGGTGGAAGTGAAATGAAGACCTGGAACGTGGCAGCCAAAGTCAACATATGGCAGAATGGAGAGTCTGGCTACAAATAAATCTAAATATATATTTAGCTATTAAGAAATCTTAAGTAATTTACAGTTAAAAGCAGTGTAGAGCAATGTCCTATATGGCAGCAGAAAAAAATGTTTAATTTACGACAAATAAATGTTAAACGGCGCAAAATTGAGAGATTTTCGAGTTACGACATTCTCGCACATAAACTGTGCCAAGTGAGGGTTGGGAGGGAGAGTATATGTGGCTGTGGATGTGGGTGCTACCAATGGGGTGTAAAATAACGAGCGAGAATTTAGCAAACATACAAAAGACTTTGCAACTGATATGGGATATGATTGTGGAGTTTGAGGGTTGGGCTCAAGGGTTTGGGCACCGATGATAAAAACGACAAAGGATAAACAGTGAAACCGTTTATAACAAATTGAGCCTGATGAGTGCTAAGCGTCTGGGACACACACACACACACACACACTCCCACTAGACAGGATATGTGTGACAAGCTTCGCCACCCACAAGCAACGTTGCCAACAAAATTTGAATTTGAATTTACATATAAATTTCGTCTGCTGCTGAGTGAGACGGAAAAGTGTGGGCAAATGAGTGTTAAGTTGTTGCAAAACCTTAAGGGCTGGGGGAATACATCTCGCAGAAGTATATATCTATAAAAAAATTGTTGTAAAATATATGTAATGTAATATGGATTGTGTGCATAATATAAGCTGATCAGACCACATGGAGACTGTCTAAAATTCAAAATAAAAATTTTTAAAAATTGTAAACAATAAAAAATAATAATTAGCTTAATTAAGTAGATATTGATATGATATTAATAATATATATACTATATTTATTTACCCATATTAATAATATTATAATATATTTATTTATCCATATTAATATTAAACTGCATAATTTGAAAAGAAAATGCCTCTATTTATGTATTATATTTTTACTTCATATTTATTTATTTATCTTATTATTAAAAATTAAACTTAATATTTCAGATTTTTATTATATTTAATCATTTTTTATATTTAGACAGAGTTTAGATGAATTATTCAGTATTAAACATATAAATGGGTTATTTTTTCTTACTTTTATTATATTTCGAATTCACATTTATATTATTTATTTTATTTTTATTTCATATTTATTAATTTATATTATTAAAATTATACTGAATATTTCAGATTTTATTATATTTAATTTTCTATTAATATCTAATTCTTATTATTTTGTATTTTTATATTTTTATTTATTTTTATTTCATATTTCTATTAATTTATATTATTAAAATTATATTGAATATTTCTGATTTTATTTTTTAATTTTTTTATTTAATTTTATATTAATATCTAATTTTTATTATTTTGTATTTTTATATTTTTATTTATTTTTATTTTATATTTCTTAATTTATATTATTAAAATTATATTGAATATTTCTGATTTTATTATATTTAGTTTTATATTAATATCTTATTCTTATTATTTTTATTATATTTTTATTATATTTATTTATGAAATTTATATATTTTTATTCCACATTTCAAATATTTACATATATTTTTTATTCGATTTACTTTTCTTCTTGCATTCTAAGCCTCTAAAACTTTCCCCCATGTGTTTCACAATCAACTAATCATTACTTTCTTCTTCATCTTCTTGTTCCAGTTACCTGACGCCAAAGATCTACACAACATGTCACTAGTCGGCAACTATAGCACCCAATTCCTACACAACTTCCATCCGCATCTGCTGCAGACGCTCAACCATGGCATGCTGGCGGCAAATGGAGCAGCTGCCGCCGCAGCAGCGGCCGGTGCTCCGGGCGGTTACTTCGCCAGTGAGCGCTCGCCGCTGGGAAAGCCGTCGGTGCTGTCGAATTTCTCGCTGCCGTCGGCCTTCTCGCCGCCCAAATATATTGGCATATCTCTGGATCAGGTGAGCGGCATAGCTAATCGTGCTTAGATTGACAGTTGTCATAACTGAAATTGAATTTTATTTTTATTTTTGGTTTTTTGTTTTTCCTCTTGCAGAATCTTTTCAATGGCAACGAATCCTTTCGCACGGATTCGGCCAGCCCGACGTGCACATCACACGAATCCATGGAGGGCTCACAGGATTACGATGCCGTTGAAAAGGGTGAAAGTCCGCGCAGCAATAATTCTCAGGATCCCAGGGATTTAAGACGTAAGTTGGATTTATATTTAGCCTCTGCCAACTCCACTCGATTTTCGCAAATTTGCATGTTGCAAAAATATTTGCCGATAAAAATAAAAGAGAAGCAAATGTGGGCGGGCCTTTGCCTTTTTTTGATCAAAATCTAGCCATATTTGTTTCAATCCAACTTTGCTCTGTGTTTGCAATTTTAACGCTTCACTGGTTTAACTTTGACTGGCGGGGCAGATGAGACAGACAGACGGACGGATGGGCGGACAGAAAAACGCAACGGGCAGACCAGCGACAGGCCGCACTTCACATTTTATTTTTATTAGTTTTCTTGTTCTTCTTATTTAAATCAATTTCACCTGAGGGTTGCCGCCCCTTTAAAGTCGCTACAAAACTGGGCCAAAAAACAAATTGCCTACAAATGCGTTGCTAATTGCTGTCGTCCTTAAGCGCCTTAGACCCACAACTCCGGCAGCATATGAACGTGATAAATATGAATGCAAATCGCAGAGAGCTCAGCTCTCGCCCAGGCGCGCACAGTTGTGTCAACAAATGTTTGGCAGTGGCGCAGCTGCCGCAGGGTTTGCGCTAATAAGATATTTTTCCATATGCAAAGATTATGTGATTGATGCTCAATTCAAGTGCGAAGATGAACTTTGGTAACTTTAATATAACATGTGCTCATATGCTGAGGGATTAGTCTATAGTAATTTATTAAAATTACAATTATAATGCATATAGTTTAGATATATAATTAACTTTTTTGTATATAGTTAATTTTGTAGCGCATTTTGAATTTTCATAACAGTATAAGGTTCTTGAAACATTTGTTCAATATTTATTACGAAAACGTCCAAAATTTGAATACAAAATGTTAGCAATTTTAGTTAGTTTCAGAAGAGCTTTAGTTATTGAATTACAGTTGTAAAACAAAGAAAATATACTTGAAATTATTATTTCTCTTATTAGAGAACAAATTTAGTATATACATATAAATAATAATTTGTTTATCTACATAGCATAGTTAATTGCATAGAATAATTTAATTGAAAAAATAAATAAATAAATGAATAAAAATAAAATAAATAAATAATTAATTAAAAATATAATTTTTGATTTTATTTTTATAAATAAAAATAAGAAAATATATAAATATATAAAAATAAAAATATTAAAATAAATATATAAAAAAAAACATAATATAATAAAAACATAATTTATGATTTTATTTTTATAAAGAAGAAATATAGAAAATATATAAAAATATAAAAATATAAAATAATAGAATATAATATATTTAAAATAAAACACACACATAATAAAATAAAATAATATAATAATATAAAATAAAATATATATATATAAAATAAAATAATATAAAAATGTATAATTTAATATAATATAAAAACCATTTAATTTATTATAATATTTTTTTTTTGTGATATTATAAATATAAATAAGTAAATAAAAAAAATATATAAAAATATTTATAATATAATATATTTATTTATATTTTAATTATTTAAAATATTATACATTTAAATATTTAAATATATGAATAGATATATAAATATAAGCAAATATATAGCTAGATTCATATTAGTTGAAATTTGACGAGTTTTAGACTTCTTGCATATTTTCATATATGGGTAATTCTCCAGAAAGGTCCACTTTTTGTCACGTTCAACACTTTGGTTTTTTGTAATTATCTTGAAAACGGATTAATTTTAGTACTAATCAAGAGCAATATATTTAACTATTTGTCAAAATAAAGAATTTTTCTGCCATTTCAGAACTAAAGTTGATGCATTTTCAAGATAATTACAAAAAACAAAAGTGTCGAACGTGACAGAGTCTGGAGAATTACCCATATATACTTTTTTTATTTATTTGCAATCTGTCTTATAGTAATTTTCATATATTGACATATAAATTTGTTCAAATTATTTATTCAGTATTTAGCTGCTGCTTTCTCTAAAAAAAATATATAGTTAAAAAATGAATCCTTTTCTACATTTATATCCCCTAACAAGTGCTGCACTGACGACACTGCAATATCAACTTTTTTGTTTGATTTTCATATTTGCATATGGACTTAAAAATGGAAACCCAGTTCTAAGCACACACACACATACAGATGAAACCCCCCTCTCTTTATACGCTTCACCCTCAGCTCAATGTCAACTTGTTCTATTTAACTTTTGGCTTATGCGCGTTGCTGACTAAACTAAGGTCATAAATTAATTTAAATAAATAATACACTTTTAATTAGCTGCATCAATAAGCCAATGGCTCAACTAGAGATAAATACACGCAACTGCCTTAGGCTTGCCTGTTCCACAAGGCTTACCAGGGGTGTTTCTTAAGTGTTTTAAATGTTGCCAAAGCCTTTTACTGGCACAGGAGTCAAGTTTTTTGTCTGTGCCTGCTGCCACTTCACTACAAAGTCAAACCGCAGCCAGCAGCAGCAGCAGGCGGCACGAGGCAGCTAATTACTCAGCCTTTGCAACATTGTTGCAACTCTTTAGCTTGTCGCTGGCACTTGAGCCAATTATGTGGCAGCAGCTAAAGCTACCCCTAACTACCCTTATGCCAAGACAGAAACTCATAATGTTTGCTCATTTATTCAGCAGCTCAGCAGCTCTACAGCTCTTCATCTCGTTTTCTTTCCAATTTCATAATGTTTGGTTGTTTTTTTTTCCATTGGCTTCCTTCAAAGGATGCGCAAGTGTTGCAAATCGCTTTGATTGCATTGTTTGGCATTGTTATTGTGAGCATTACTTGTTCTTATTGTTATTATTATTATTATTGTTGCTCAGATGATGTATTATGGCCAATGCACACTTGGAATTTTCATATTAATTTCTGTAATATTAATGGCACACACATCCACACACACACACACACACACACACACACACACACACCCATGCAAGCTATAAAAGTCATATTTCATGCCATACGAATTGCCTCCCTTTGACAGGACTTCGAGCATTTGGCACGTGACTGTTAGGAATTTCTGGTTATTTATTTTAAAATTTTAGACAAGAATATGATATGATTTTTGATTATTTTGATTTTACATAGCTTGAAAGGGTTTTTAATAAATATTAAAATTTTATTTTATATTATAAAGAACTTCTAATTCAATGCAAACACTGAATATTTAAATAATAGTTAAAATTTTGTTTAAAACTACAGCTAAAAGTTTCTGGATAATTATATTAAAATTTAAGTAACTAATTGTTTTTATTTTTCTGATTTTAAATAGCTTAAAAAGGGTTTTAATAAATATTTAAATTTGTTCACGGTTCTAAAAAAAATCCAAATAAAATAAACAAATAGAAAAAAAAATATTAAAAATATAATTAAATATTTATTAAATGATATTAAATTGTTCACTATTATAAAAATTCCAAATAAAAATAAATAAATAAATAGAAAAATAAAATATTTAAATGATAATTAAATCTTTATTAAATGATGTTAAATTGTTCACTGTTTTACAAAAATTCCAAATACAATAAATAAATAGAAAAATAAAATATAAAAATTATAGTATTTATTAAATTGTTCACTGTTATAAAAAAATTCTAAATAAAATAAATAAAAAGCAAAATAAAATATTTAAAATATAATTAAATATTTACCTGAAGTTCTAGTTAATTATTTTAAAATGTAGGATAATATGAATATTGAATTTTTAGTTATTCTGATTTGAAGTGGCTTAAAAGGGTTTTTAATAAATACTTAAATTTGTTTAGTGTTCTAAAAAGCTTAAATATAATAAATAAAAAAATATATGTTTAAATAATAATTACAAATTAACTTACAATTAAAGTTAGGAATTTCTGGTTATATTTATTTTTAGATTATTTAATATGATTTGTTTTTTTTTTTTTATATAATTAATTTGATTTTAAATTGATTGCAAAAATTTGAATAAATATTTAAATATATAATTTTAATGTAAACAAATTATTAAAGTAATTAAATGCTCTTTAATCCAATTTAAAGAAGAATCTAATTCAGAAAATGTCCATAGAAAAAATACTTCTATGCATATTGAAAATTTAATTATTATAAATATATTAAATTAAAGTCATATTTATATTTTATGTAGATTCTCTTAATATTCAATTCATATTAAATATGCTCACACTTGAATCATATTTTAATTTATGTTTTGCGCTCATCGCATTTGGCCAAATTTGTTGGCCTGTCTGTTGACTGTTTCTGTTACTGTTAGCCGCGGTTAACCCAACGCATTCAGCATATTATGTTGGCAGTATTTTTAGACCAAAACATTTGCCATGCCCGGAGCAACAACAATAACAGCGAGCATATTAAATTTTATTGTAATAATATTTTAATTGCTGCCACAGTCACGTGCAGAAGTTTCGACTGGATGTGCAAACAGTTTGTATTTATTGTGGTTTGTTCTGTACACTTTTTTTTGCGCCGTGTACGTGCGGTTGACAGCTGAGCTGAGCTGAGCTGAAGCTGAAGCTGACGCTGAATACAGCAGGACAACAGCTCAGCAGCAGTTTCGAAGGACATGCAGTATATGGCCCCAAGGCCCCATGAAATAAAATAACGAGCGTCAATTAATTTGGGCTAACTACGTGTTAAAAATGTGTAGCATGCAATTAGAAATTGGCCAGAAAATTTATGGGGCAGAGCACAGAAAGCAGGCACACAAGGACAAGGGTGAGGGCTAGAGCGAGGCCATGCGTTTGGGCTTAGGAATTTCAGAATTGAAATCAATGCGCGTAGCTGGTGGAATTTCAATTTTTATTGCCATTTGGCGTTGCGGCGGCTTTGATTGATGATTGCGGCATGCCTAATTTCAGATCTGCACAATGTGAGCAAAGCGCATACGATTGCCTCCTCTTCGACAGCATCCAGCAGCTCATCGTCCTCCTGCTCGACCAGCTCGGCGGCAGCGGCAGCGGCGGCAGCAGCAGCCATTAGCTCGGCGGCCGTAGCTGCGGCCACCAGCAGCGCAGTCGTCTCGATGGCGACGCATTTGGCCACGGCGCATCAGTCCTCGCCGGGACACCATCATCCGCATCCGCATTCACATCCGCATCATGGACATCATGTGGGCGCTGGCGGTGGTCAGCTGCCGCCGCCCACGCACCATCACATGGTGCATGCTCATCCACATCCGCTGACCCATCATCATGCCGCGCTGGCCAGTCTGGCCGGGCTGCGTGCGATGCCCGGTGGCATGAGCCTGGTCAGCGGCCTCCAGGCGGCAGCTGCCGGTGGCGCCATACCCGATCTCTGTCCCGTCTGCGGACTGAAGCTGAGCGCCGAGGAATGGCACACGCACTTCCTCACCGAGCTGGATCGCCTGTACAAGCTTAGCGCTGGCTTTGAACGCGCCAATCTGCAGGCCACCTACATGTTTGCACCGCCCTGCCCAGCCCAGGAGAATGCCATACGCACCAGCCACAATCGCTGGGAGGTAAGTTGCCAGGAGGATGACGCTGAGTGAAATGGAATTGTTGGATATTCCCGTTACAGACCTTTCAGCGCATTCGCAACAATCGCCAGAATCGACTGCGGCTGAAGGTGCGCAAGCGTAAATACGGCGAGATGTACATGATGGAGAGTCTCTACTGTAGCAGCTGTCCCATATGCAAGCGCAAGTATGCGCTCGAGACAGGGAAACTGCCGCCAGAGGTGCGTCACTGTCTTCCAAATCTCTCTGCGCACTCTCTCAATCTCGCTCTCTCCCCCCTTCGTTTGCAGGAGGACAGCAAGATGCAGGAAGAAATCGAAACGGTGGATGTGGAGAGCTGCAACGATGATGTGCCAGACTCTGGCTCTGAGCTGCCAACGACAGCAAGTGGAGCCGTTGCATTGACACCCAATATGCCGCCCTCCAGCATGCACAATTCGAACGCCCAGCCGGGCAAATTGGATGGCATACTTTATCGCACGGCATGCGTTATCAATCAGAAGGATGCGCATGCTGATGAGCAGGATGTGAGCACCAATGTGACGGTAGCCAGCAGCAGCAGCAGTGTCAGCTGGTCGGGCGAGACAACGCCCAGCACTCAGGCGCATATCAGCGGTAAGTCGAAAGTCATTCAGTCCCTAGAAGGACGATAATTGATACTTGTATAATTCTCTGTGTGCAGTGAAAAACGTCAGCGAGCTGTCATCTACCACACATCATTATTACAATGCGGATTCCTGCAACGTGGGCGTGGCTGAGCATAGCAGCAATAACAACAACCACAACAATAGCAGTAGCAACAGCAACAAGGAGCTAATGATGGATACGGCCATGTGCCAGAATGATAGCGATGAGGATGTCATTGTGGATGATGATGAAACTGTGAAAATGACGACCAAGTCGCACAGCTTCAAGCGACGGCTGGAGGAGAATGTAGCCAGCAGCCGGTAAGCAAAGCTAAGCGAATTAGCTGCAAAGGCAATATAATAAACCATCTCTCTCTCTCTCTTTTCTCTCTCTCGTTGCTTCACTCTCACAACAGCTTGGAGAACATTTCGCCCAATGAGGAGCGTCCACGATCGGAGCCACAGGTTAGCAGCACCGAGCCAGGCCCAATGGATATCTCGCACAGCAACAACAATAATAATAATAACAACAACAACAACAACAATAATAATAATACAACAACAGCAACCAAATATGTGGAGCCCATGGAGAACAGCCTGTCGCAGCTATCATCAATGGGCGTGCCGGGATTAACGCAATTGGACACAAAGGTGGGAATTAGTTCGGATTTAAAACCGGACGATGAAAACAAATGTTTCATTTGTAAGGTAATTTCTCAGTTTGCTTCAGTTCAATTTTGTGTATGCGCTCTCTCGCTTTCACCACTTGTTTCTTCAATGCACTATTTTTGCACGCTTTACACATACAAACACACACATGCACGCAGACGCTCTCGCTCACTCTCTCGGACATTTCAGTGTTTCATTTTTCAGTTCGTTTCTGTTCTGTTTCGTCTATGCGCTCTCTCTCGCTTCCACAGTCTAACTCTTCTTAGCACTATTTTCGCATGCTTTGCATACACACACACACAAACGTGCATTTACACTCTCTGACTCTTTATCTCTCTCTCCCACCGTTCGATTACCACTCTAAGCTATGTTCTGCTTTGTCTATCTACTCTCTCAAGACAGGCATAAAGGATCTCAACACAGATGCGTTTCTACGCGGACGCAATTTCTATTTCCATCAGAGCTGCGCCAATGTGATGAGCAGCTATAGGCTCAACAAGGAGCTGCTCAATCAGGCACAGGCACAGAGGGAGGCCAATGCGGCGAATGCGGCGAATACGCCGCGCAGCTTGTCGCCATCGCCCGCACAGTCGCCGCAGCAGAGCGCCGCCACACCGGCCATGGAGTAGACGGCGAATTGAGCAATCAAAGCGTGAATTTATTACAGTTAATTAATTCAAATATTGTGGTAGCTAATGAAACAAGTTAAGCGAAAATCATGTTTAATTGGGCATGTCAAAGGCTCGCCCCAAAAGCGGGCAATGGTTTTTGTTTCGATTCCTTTCTGCGGTGCTGCCCAAAAGCCAGCAACAATTTATTTCTAATAATATTTATTTATTTTGTTAATTTTGCCTTTCGCTATGTAAATTTGCGAATTCGAATTAGATATTTTTTTATACTTTCTGCAATTCTCGAAATTAACCAAATTAATTTCCAACTATCAATGTTTAGTGCAATTTTTGCGTTGCCTTTTGGCTGTTTTCTCTCGAGCAGCTCGACATAAATCTAATTTTCTTTGTTTATTTAGTACTCCAAATTCTTGAATGTGCTATAATTGTTAAATACAAATGAAATTAGTTATCATAACTAAGCCAATTAGTTGTACATTTTAAGCGTAAAAAATATTTATGAAAAATCAAATAAATATATTAAAATACTAACAAATCAAATGAGTTCGTATTTATTTAGCAAAAGATATAAATGATATATCTTAAGATCCCTTGAAACATATTTACCCTATTATTAATCTGCTCTAGTTGCCTACATGTTATATATAGAATTTATTGTGCGAGGTTGATTGCCCTACTTTGAACTGTCACAACTGATAAAAAAAATCGTTCGACACTTCAGAAACAATAATTTGTCAGCTAGAACAATATTTTTGTTTACTTAGAATTAATTTACCATTTGCAAATATTATCAGCTAAAAGAGTACCTCTGTAAATGTATTTCGAAGTCATTCAAGGAATACATACAAATTGCTATTGTCTAATCGAACTCTCCAAACAGCTGTTGGTGACAAAAGCTTTGTAGGAACTCAGATATCTGCAAGCCTCAAGACGCAGCTGAACTTTGGAGCAGCGCCTCGTTGCGTTTTGTGTGTTAAAGCTCTAACAATTTCCATGACTACAGCAACGCCGCCAACATGTGCTTAGATTTCTATATGAAAATATTTTATAAGGTCAGAATCGAATATGATCGACATCGCAGATGCTCTGTAAGTAGACATGAGTTATTTATCCGCTGCTTTTGCCTACTGATTCTAAGAGATGAATCCTGAATCTATTGGAAATCGGAAATTGAAAATTAATGTATAATGAATTTTTATTTATAAATATATTTAGAGTTTATATTTTATTTTATTAATAAATTTTAATTAGTTGTCAATCCAATGCAGTTCAAACTCTTAGCTAATGTACATAGTTAGAAAAGAATAGATCATAATCCTCCCTAGTAAAATGACTTTTCATTTCTCCTACAATCTAGATGCATATTTAATTTCTTCTATATATCAATAATTATCTTTAATTTTTTAACTAATTATTAATATAATGCTCATTCCCTATTAAACGAGCTTGGTGCATACAGGGTGTCTGTAGCGCACATACATGAAGCTTTTGCCGCAAGCAGCCAGCTTAATTGAGTAGTGGAAAATTTCTGCTGATTGCTATGGAGCACAGCACAATAACAATAAAAGCAAATAGCAAAAAAACAGCAAAGCATCAATTGAGCTATTTTTAAACATACACACATATACATACTTATGCAAATACATACATGTATGTGTGTAACGGCGTCAAAAAGCTTAAGCAGATAAGAGGAATAAGACATTCGGCTAAGCTGCCAAAGACGAGCTGAGAGTGTTAAGTAGCCGCTCTCTCTCCCCTCGCTCATCGTCTCTTTCGCTTTCACATTCTTTCTCTCGCTCTCACACTCTACGCAGGGGGCCTGCACTCGAAAAGCTTGTCGTGTGACTCGTAAAAAAAGGGAATAAACTGTGTGAGGTATAAATAGCCGGCAGGCATTGCGAGCGAACTTTCAGTAAGCCGCCGGCAGCGATCAAGTGTGAAGGTGTGACAGATCCGCTACAAGCATAATTATTTCAATTAGAAGTCATTTCGAAGATGTTTTCCAAACTGAGCACACGTGGTATTGCCAGCCGCCTGAGCAGCCTGGCACAGAAGACACAGCCCAAAGAGGCGAGCACCACAGACACCAGCCGCTCCGAGGCGGTCTTCGCACGTGAGCAAAAATATGGAGCACACAATTATCATCCGCTGCCTGTGGCGCTTAGCCGCGGCGAGGGTGTGCACGTGTGGGATGTGGAGGGCAAACGCTACTATGACTATCTCAGCGCCTATTCGGCCGTCAACCAAGGTCACTGTCATCCCAAGATTATCCGAGCACTTACGGAGCAGTCACAGAAACTAGCGCTGACGTCACGGTAAGTGGAATAACCAAAAATAAAAAGATTAAGAAAGAAAAAACAAATAATTTGCTGCTGATGTTGGACGTGCCCCCCTTTAAAGCTTATCGAGCACATTGCTTCGGCGAAGCTTTACGAGCTTTATTTTTAAACATTTCATTGAACTTGATTTTGTTTGTTCATTGTGTTTGTTGATATTTTTGGATTCTGATTGTTACTGTGTGCCCAAATTGCCCTTTGAGTGCAGCTCGTAATCAATTTCAAGTAACTTTTTTTTTTGTTTTGTTATCAGTGATTAAACGTCTTCATTATAATTGATTAGTGGCAATTTTGTGTTGCTAACTTAATTCTATTGGAGCAAAACTCGTTAAATGTTGTTATATTATTATATATTATATATTTTTTTTATAAATATGTAATATTATTTATTGGTAATTTAACATATTATTGTCATAATTAGTAAATATTTATATATGTATATATTTTTTTAAATTTTATGTATTTTATTTATTTATTTTTTTATTTAAATAAGAATGCATATATATTTTTCTTATATATGATGTATGTATGTTCTTTATACATATATACATTATTTCTTTACATATACATTTTTATATATAAATACTGATGCATTCCCATAGTAATTTATCAAGTTCAAAATTTATTGGAATTTATTATTTTGTACAAAAAAAATTAATAAAAAAAAACACAGAAAGAGGAAAGTATACAAATAATTTACAAACCAAAAAATTTAATAATTAAAAAACCGTTATCAATGTTGTTTTTCGCATTATGTTTAACCTCGACAAGGGTGAAATCATAATTTTGTTTACTGTTGCCCTCCAAATTTAATGTGTTTGGATTAAGATTAATATAAATGTAAAAATACATTCAAATAATCTAATCGCAAGTTTTCAAGCTTAATCTATAAATAGAACAAATTATGAGTAATTTGAGAAATGTATATCAATTTATGTTGTTCCATGATTAAACTTTATAATAGATAACAAAATATAAGTAAGATTAATCTAAATTACATATAAAGATTCCTTTCCATCTATTGCATATAATATGCACAAATAAATGAAGCGTCATTGAACCAATTAAAATATAAATAAAAGTTAATACAAATGATTCTTATCATTTATATAATATATATGTACATAATCTATATTCAATTAGCAATTGCAAACACTTGAGTTTTTAAAGAGCAGCAAATAAAAACCACTTTACTCGTCTAAAAAAAAAAATACAAAAATAAATCATTTAATTGCTCTTAATGACCTAACTTTCTGAACCATTAATACCTGACAACCGAATTCTTCGATCGAAAACCAATTCTAACCGGAAATTGCTCAAGAAATTTATTTATTTGACGATCATGATTTGTAGAAGCAAATTGTTAGAAGTAAAATGATTTCAGTTGATTGATAAGCCAGTTCGTTGAATATGTAGCGTTAGGGGTTATCAGTAGAGGAAAATATCACGAAGCGATTATTACTTGAGTCTAGATTTCTGTGTTTAAAGTTTAAACTTTAAAGTCATGTGACTTAATCTTATGTTTTTATTTATAAATTTTAAAATATTTTTTATAGTTTTAAAAGAAATTTAGTACATTTTATTTTAATGTGTAATTATTTTATTTGAATATAATACAAAAAATTGTTTTAATATTATAAATGTACATTTTTATAATTTATTTATATTTTCATAAATTATTTTGTATAATATTTAATTTTCTGGTATAAAATATTGTCACATATTTTTCAATAATTATACTAGATTATTTTATTTTATTGGTATATACTTACATATATATTTTGTATTTTATTTATTTATTTATTTTAATTTTTCATTTAATTATTTTAAATATATTTTTTTTTATTTTATATATTATTTATATTTATTTTATATATTTTTTATTTATTTTTATTTAATTTTTTTATTTATTTATTTTATAAATTTTTGTATTTTTTTATTTATTTATTTTTTTCATTTAATTATTTTAAATATATTTTTTTATTTTATATATTATTTATATTTATTTTATATATTTTTGATTTATTTTTATTTAATTTTTGTATTTATTTATTTTATAAATTTTTGTATTTATTTATTTATTTTATTTTATTTTATTTTTCTTTATTTTTTTTATATTTTTTTATTTACTTATTTATTTTATTTTTATGTATTTACCTAAAAAAATTTTTATTTTTATATATATATGTTTACATTTTAAATATTTTTTATTTTTCATAATAATTTCTTCAAAAATTTCTATTCATTAAATCTTTAATTCAAGATCTTCCCATCTTTTCTTTTCAGCGCATTTTACTCCGATGTTCTAGGCGAATATGAGGAATATATTACGAAATTATTTGGCTATGACAAAGTGTTGCCTATGAACACAGGTGTGGAGGGCTGTGAGACGGCCTGCAAGTTGGCCCGCAAATGGGGCTATGTGAAGAAACAGATACCCGAGAACAAGGCCAAGATCGTATTTGCCCGTAACAATTTCTGGGGCCGCACACTGGCCGCCATCTCTGCCTCAAGTGATCCGAGCAGCTATGGAGGCTTTGGTCCATATATGCCCGGCTTTGAGCTGATCGATTACAATAATGTAGCTGCCCTGGAGCAGGCGTTGCAGGATCCCACAGTGTGCGCCTTTATGGTGGAGCCCATTCAGGGCGAGGCGGGCGTCGTAGTGCCCGATGAGGGCTACCTGCGCAAGGTGCGCGAGCTGTGCACCAAGCACAATGTTCTCTGGATCGGCGATGAAGTGCAGACAGGTCTGGCGCGCACTGGTCGCATGCTGGCCGTGGACTATGAGGAAGTGCGTCCAGATATACTCATTCTGGGCAAGGCCCTCTCTGGCGGCGTTTATCCCGTTTCAGCAGCGCTCTGCAACGATGAAGTGATGCTGTGCATCAAGCCAGGAGAGCATGGCTCCACCTATGGTGGCAATCCGCTTGGCTGCCGTGTAGCCATCGCCGCCCTAGAGGTGCTCCAAGAGGAGCGTCTGGCTGAGAATGCCTTTAAGATGGGCGAACTCCTGCGCTCAGAGCTCTCCAAGCTGCCCAAGGATGTGGTCTCCGTGGTCAGGGGCAAGGGTCTGCTCAATGCCATTGTCATTAATTCCAGTAAGTCGAATCTCTCTTCTCCCATCTTTCATCTAACTAACTCTATTCGAATGCTCCCATAGAATATGATGCCTGGGATGTTTGCCTGAAGCTTCGCGACAACGGCTTGCTGGCCAAGCCCACCCACGGCGATATCATCCGCTTCGCCCCGCCTCTGGTCATCAATGAGGCCCAAATGCTGGAGAGCATTGACATTATCAAGAAGACCATTCTGAATATGTAAAAACTAAAATATTATTTATATACAAATAGCATTTAAAATATGTTAAACTATGTAATAGTATTTAGGAACAAGTCTGAGAAATATATATTATATATATTTGTTTTTTATGCAAATTTTTAAATATACAATAATTATCAAGTAAATAAACAATTTTTTTTTTTTGAATAAAAGGGTTTGAAATGTTAATAATCATGCATCATATTTAAAGTAGTCAAAGTAGAAGGATGGGAGTAGCAGAAGAAGTTGAAGGAAAGGGAAAAGAGTAGTAGAAGAAGAAGTTCGAACAGGAAAAGATGCTGCAGCTAAGGAAATAGTTGGAAAAAGAGGCTTGAATAAAGGCGAAGTTAAAGGCAAATTGCTGAAGAAGGAGTAATAGAAGTAGGAATTGTAGGAAGAGTAGAATAGCAGAAAGAGGAATAGTAATATGAGGAAGAGTAGGAGTAGGGGGAAGAGTAGGAGTAAGGGGAAGAGTAAAAGTAGGGGGAAGAATAGGAGTAGGGGGAAGAGTAGGAGTAGGAGTAGTATTTGAAGTAGTAGTTTTGGGAGGAATAATAGTAGGAATAGTAGTATTAGTGGGAGTATTAGTTGAATTAGTAGTAGTAGTAGGAATTTTAATAGGAAGAGTAATAGGAAAAATAGGAGTAGTTCAATTAGTAGTAGTAGGAGTAGGAATTTTAATAGGAACAGTAGTAGTAGGAAGAGTAATAATTGGTGAAATAGGAGTAGTTCAATTAGTAGTAGTAGGAGTAGGAATTTTAATAGGAAGAGTAGTAGTAGGAAGAGTAATATTAGGAAGAATATGATTATTTTAATTAGTAGTAGTAGTAGGAATTTTGTTAGGAAGAGTAGTAATAGGAAGAGTAATAGTAGGTAAAATAGGAGTAGTTGAGAAGTAGTAGGAGGAATTTTAATAGGTAGTAGTAGTAGGAAGAGTAGTAATAGTGGGAGTAGTAGTTGAATAAGTAGTAGTAGGAGGAATTTTATCAGGAAGAGTAGTAGTGGGAAGAGTAAAAATAGGAAAAATAGGAGTAGTTGAATTGGAAGTAGTAGGAGGAATTTTAATAGGAAGTGTAGTAGTAGGAAGAGTATAGTGGATAAAATAGGAGTAGAAGGAGAAGTAGTAGGTGAAAGAGTAGTAGTAGAAGGAGTAGTAAGAGGAAAAGTAGGGGAGTGTAGGAGAAAAAGTAGTGGCAGGAGGAGTAATAGAAAGTGAAGTAGTTGGAAGAGAAGTAATAGAAAGAGGACTATGAGAAGTTCAAAAAGGTTTACGAATAAAAAGGTGGAACAGAAATTGGAGTTAATAAGCTGATTAATGTATAAATACAATATATATTTTTGATCGACACCTTTCAGACCCATTCAAGTCCATTCGACATAATTTGACGTACGTGAGCAATCTTCCAGTCCACTAATTTGCATTTACCAGTCCACTCCACTTTTACTTAAATTCTTTTATAACAAGTTAAATGCTTAAAGTGAAAAAAAACCCTCTTACAAAATATGCCAATGGGCATTTCAAAAACATTTTGATTTCATAATGCCAATAACAACTCAACCTCAATTTCACTCTGTCGCTCTCCCTCTCTCTCAGACACTCTCACATTTCTCTTTCTTTTCGCTGCTGAGTGTGTGTCAACATTAAGGCTGGCATTCCAGATTTTTTAATTAAAATATAAAAAGACCACACTGGAGGGGAGCGTGCCGCGGTCGTTAGGCAATAAACTTGGACACCGCGCATCCTGCACGGGACAATTACAAGGCGGAAAATGTCGCAACATTTTCGTCTTATCTTCACGACTTTGGCACTTTAAAAGAATAAGGCAGAAAAGCATAAAAAAACGAATTAACACTGGAGCGGGAACTAGCCGCGAGCAGGGGTTGCTCAGCTGGCCAAGGACTGCAGAAATGTTGGCCACTTATCGCACGGGTGGCAATGGCTGCTCCAAAGGATGCGACAGCTTCAGACAAAACCTATAAAAAACAAGTAAGAAAGCTCTAGTCGAGACGGCTCGACTACGAGATACCCTGAACCCTGCAAAAAAGTGATACTCTTCTTCTTTACGCACGTATAAGCACGCGCTCTGCTAACCGCGCAGTTGCTCTTGTATCTTCGAAAATCAAATAGAAAAGAATAAATAATAATAAAAAAAAAATAAAAATAAAAATAATAAAAATAAAAATAATAAATTATGAAGGGCTTAGGCGAGGCTAGAACCTCCGACACCCTAACATTCGTTGCATCTGTCTAGCCATCTACACCACGGATCACTTAAACGGCAGAGTAGCGAAAACGAATGAAATTCGCCATATACGAAAGAAACACTAAAGCAGTGGCTGAAAATACAAATACAATTCAAAGACAATTCTAACGGAATTCAAAAACAATTGTGATTCTTAGAATATACACGCATAGCAACATAGAAAACAGCCCAAGACTTTTTGTGTGTATACATACATACATACATACATATGTGCACACGCATACGAAAATTGATTTGCATTGCTCAACGTTGCTTGCATTTCCATTGTTATTTTAATTGTTTTAAAATTTTTAAATATATTATGGAATGTAATGAGAGTTCAGCATATGATCTACATATTCTATTTAACATTTTAGGTTTTTTTTTTAGAAATCATAACTCTTTTACAATTAGCTTTACATGCACAAATATATACATACATATGTACATATGTATGTATGATTGCAACCACACGCTGATCTACGCTTGCACACATATACATACATACATACATATGTATGTATGTATGTATGTACAAATGTGCGCCCGCAATGCGTCTTGCTGTGTCGCTGCCTTGCTTGCTGCGCCACATGGGTTTTGATGAGAAAACTTTATGGACTAATAATTCTGCTTCTAGATGGACAATCATATTGATATGTTCAGATTAAGATTATGTTATTCATATCTATATGCCAAACCAAACTGTATGTCTCTAGTATTTGAAATGCATTTTTTACACATTTGGGGGTGGTGGGGCTAATTGGGGACCGGAATCCAAAATCTGACAAAAACCGAAATTGTATTAAATTAGTATCTATATATATGCAGAAGACTTGGAGACTCTAACTCTAAAGATGAATTAGCTAGAATTTTAAAACTGGTTCCCGATAAATTCGTTTATCGATAACTTGCCAAATATACAAGTTATCGAATTTCTGAAACAAACTCGTACTGCGCGTGCAATATACGAACCTAACACAAAAAGAATGAACTCTCTAGCTTTTGTATCTTCGGAAATCGACGCGTTCAAACATACGGACAGACGGACAGACGGACAGACGGACAGACGGACAGACGGACGGACAGACAGACGGACATGGCTATATCAACTTTTCTCGTCACCCTGATCAAGAATATATATACTTTATGGGGTCTGCCACGCCTCCTTCTGCCTGTTACATACTTTTAACAAAACCATTATACCCTGATTTCCCATTTTCAATGGGCTCAGGGTATAAAAAAAGGAGCAAAGTAGCTAGAGAAATCTTGATTTTTAATTTTAACGCTTTATTTAATTATGTGAAGAAGCGCCTGCCGAGGCAAACAACAACGGCTAGAGGATACGCAGACATCTTCAAGTTTGAAGTTGCAAAGTTCGCTGCTAATAAAATGCCCAAGTTGTGTCCTGTGTGTCTGGCAATAAAACCCACAAAAAAATGGGCTAAAAATTGCATTTTTTTCTGCTTCTACGACTTGCTCCACTTTCACTCGCTTTTTTCCTATTTTTTAATAAAGACATCAGCAGATGTACGGCGATAAAATGCCCAAGATTATGGACAAAAGGCAAAAGGACACCGAGCACCAAGCACCAGGACAAAAGGCAGCCAAGCGGCGTGTGGTTTTTGACACTCACACGCACAGCAGTCAGTGTCCTTTGCGTTGTTGTTGTTGTTGTTGTTGTTGTGTCCGATAAGCTTTGGTCTGCATCTTTTCCATTCACATGCAAAGCAGCCTCAAAGACGTTGCATTAACCCAGCCTGAACTCTGAGAGCTTTGATTTAGTTGACCCTTAGCCCCAACCCCCTGAGGCTATGTTTGCTTATCACATTGTTTTTTATGACCCATTCACACTTCTAGCTGCTGCTTATTTTTCTACTTCTTTTTTTTTTTGTATTTTGTTAAATGGCCAAAGTTTTAATTAGCTGCTGCTGCTGCTCCTGCTGCTGCTCCTTTCTCCCTGCCTTTCTTTAGTCCACTTCACTTGTTATTTGGCATATCGCTTTCAATTGGTTTTCAATTGCTGTCAGCAAATTGCAGCAACAATAAAAATCAAATACAACGCGATAAAAATCACAAATCGAAACGTTTGCCGCCCCCATCCAAGAGGCAGTATCTGGCACCTTGTTGACAGCTCAAGCAAATGGGGCGGCAAGAAAAAAATGTGGGCAAAACTTTGAGTTATAGGCAGTGATGTGCTAAGAAATACGCTGTAAGTTCTTAGAAACTGAATTAATGCAAGTATTTCGACTGTTTTTCGTTTGGAAGCTGAAATAAAATATATATTTAAATAGTCATTTGATATAATTAAATTTAATTTAAAATCAGTAAAGAACAGCAGCTGCAGTCGAAGCTGTGAGTGGGGCAGTGTCGCTCTTCATATGCTTTCGCTCTCATTCATATATTATTGATCACAAACTTGTCTCTTATTTTCCCCATAGTCCAGCATATAGTGTTCTTCCCCTATACAACTTTGATTTGCCATTATCTGTATATTTATATATTATCAATGTTCCACTCTTCAATATCATCACATATCTTTCAACTAGCACATTTCACAATGCCTCAACACAAAACTACCTTGCTCGCCCTCGCTCATCTACAGGGTGTTCCAAATCGTTGCCTACTTATGGGAGCGTCTCGTGTTTCGCTGTCACCTGTTGTGCCTTGGCTTTATGCTGTGCCCGTTGTAAATCTTTAAAATCAATATGCAAGTGACAAGCAGCTGAGCCTTGAGCCTTGAGAAGAATAAACACCCACTTGGGTATGGGGGTGGGTGGGGCGCAGTACAACTTGTCAGGTAAGCTGTAGGTGGGCGTGATGCCAAGGGTCGCATTAAGTAGGCATGGTTAGCTGCGAGCCGCAGTTGATGGTTGATGGTTGATGGTTTGTCGCGCAAGCTTTTTGGCTTGCAGTCACAGACTCAGACGGGAAAATTGAAATGGTTTAGATTACGTGAAAATTGTCACGGAAAATTCGTTAAAGCGTAACAATCTTTTCACGTTGGCATTAAGAGAGAATTTAAAGCTATTGAGAAGAAAGTTATTGCGGCTAAAAAACTATTTACTTAAACTTTATTTTTTTATTATTTATTTCTTATTGTTAATATGAATGAATGTAAAATTATATTTAATTAAAGAAGATACAAATATATACATTTTTATAAGTTAAATATTTCCATAATTTGCATAATGACAAAAAAAAAAACACTAATAATAATAATAATTTATAAAATTATAAAAGTAAATTATTAATTATAAAAAAAAAAATTATAATTAAAGAAAAATTTCAAATGTCAATAAAATAAAAAACAAAAATTACAGATACAAAAATGAAATATAACAGCATTTTATTAAAAGTGTAAGTAAAATAAATAGAAAATATTTTATTATTATTAATTTTTTAATATTAAATATTATTTATTTATTTTATTAAATTTTTTTGTATATTATATATTTAAATATATATATAATATAATAAATATAAAAATATATATATATTTATATATTATTAAAATAAATAAAATGCTGTATATAAAATAAATAATAATTATTATTTAGTAAAATAATAAATATTATAAAATACAAAACAAGTAAGAAAGCTCTAGTCGAGACGGCTCGACTACGAGATACCCTGAACCCTGCAAAAAAGTGATACTCTTCTTCTTTACGCACGTATAAGCACGCGCTCTGCTAACCGCGCAGTTGCTCTTGTATCTTCGAAAATCAAATGAAAAGAATAAATAATAATAAAAAAAATAAAAATAAAAATAAAAATAATAAATATAAGGGCTTAGGCGAGGCTAGAACCTCCGACACCCTAACATTCGTTGCATCTGTCTAGCCATCTACACCACGGATCACTTAAACGGCAGAGTAGCGAAAACGAATGAAATTCGCCATATACGAAAGAAACACTAAAGCAGTGGCTGAAAATACAAATACAATTCAAAGACAATTCTAACGGAATTCAAAAACAATTGTGATTCTTAGAATATACACGCATAGCAACATAGAAAACAGCCCAAGACTTTTTGTGTGTATACATACATACATACATACATATGTGCACACGCATACGAAAATTGATTTGCATTGCTCAACGTTGCTTGCATTTCCATTGTTATTTTAATTGTTTTAAAATTTTTAAATATATTATGGAATGTAATGAGAGTTCAGCATATGATCTACATATTCTATTTAACATTTTAGGTTTTTTTTTAGAAATCATAACTCTTTTACAATTAGCTTTACATGCACAAATATATACATACATATGTACATATGTATGTATGATTGCAGCCACACGCTGATCTACGCTTGCACACATATACATACATACATACATATGTATGTATGTATGTACATATGTACAAATGTGCGCCCGCAATGCGTCTTGCTGTGTCGCTGCCTTGCTTGCTGCGCCACATGGGTTTTGATGAGAAAACTTTATGGACTAATAATTCTGCTTCTAGATGGACAATCATATTGATATGTTCAGATTAAGATTATGTTATTCATATCTATATGCCAAACCAAACTGTATGTCTCTAGTATTTGAAATGCATTTTTTACACATTTGGGGGTGGTGGGGCTAATTGGGGACCGGAATCCAAAATCTGACAAAAACCGAAATTGTATTAAATTAGTATCTATATATATGCAGAAGACTTGGAGACTCTAACTCTAAAGATGAATTAGCTAGAATTTTAAAACTGGTTCCCGATAAATTCGTTTATCGATAACTTGCCAAATATACAAGTTATCGAATTTCTGAAACAAACTCGTACTGCGCGTGCAATATACGAACCTAACACAAAAAGAATGAACTCTCTAGCTTTTGTATCTTCGGAAATCGACGCGTTCAAACATACGGACAGACGGACAGACGGACAGACGGACGGACAGACAGACGGACATGGCTATATCAACTTTTCTCGTCACCCTGATCAAGAATATATATACTTTATGGGGTCTGCCACGCCTCCTTCTGCCTGTTACATACTTTTAACAAAACCATTATACCCTGATTTCCCATTTTCAATGGGCTCAGGGTATAATAAAGTAAAAATAGTATTTAGCTTATAATAAATGTGCAACAAAATATATATAAATATACTTTATTCTCTTCAATTAAATATATAATATATGTATATATTAATATATTTTAAACAGAGCTCCAAAATAACTGTTGATCGTTTCTCAATGTCTGCAAATAAGTGTCTTTCATCCACACTTTGAGAATGAACTGAGAGAGCAACCGATTGCGTCGGTTCTTCAACGAGCTCGTTCACGATCGAATAGAAACTTTTTGTTTTAGTTTCTCACACTCTGGTTTTCCGCGACTGCTTCGTTCGTGTCGTTCTCTAAACGATGTTCGGGAAAAGAGCATCACACGAATAGCTCAACGAACAGCGCTCAACCGAAAACCAAAACGAACTGAACCGAAGTTTCTTGCTCAGAGCGAGCATGAAAGAACAGAGAGTGAATCTTCAAAAGATTGCAATTGTTTGTAATGGAGGCCCGATGATAAATACAAAGCCGTGATTGTAATTCCTCGACTTAATTGTTGGATTAAAGCTGTGTCTTCTTAGTCGTATATTTTAATGTAGCGTCGAAAGACAAGAATGTAGGAAGAATATCCTAATAGCCGATTGCGAACCAGTAGGAGAACTGGAATGGGAGTTATGCTATTAACAGTGCATAATACTGTTAATAGCATAGCATGACGATGTGAGGGAGGAGCAGTTCTTGCTTATGAAATCTGACATTAACAACAATTTACTTGCGCCTTATGATCTCAATTCTTAAGAAAGATTTTCAAATATCTTTAAATAAAAAAAATAAATATATGTGCATATATTAGAATGTTATCTGCAGCATTTTAATAGCAATGTTTGCAAATTTGTTATTGCTATTGTTGGCTAAATGCTCGTAAATTTATTAGAGCTTAACTGAGCGCTAAAAAAAAAGAACGTTTCATAATAAGCCCAAGGCTCACATGTGTGAACAGCCAATTTTCTTTGATTAAAGGGATTTGCAAAAGAACCAAAAAAAGAATGAGCAAAAAACAGAAAGAGAAGCGAAAAAAATGATAATAAAATGTGGTTGGGCGGTTGGGTGGTGCAAGTCAAATGATAAAATAAAGAGCAATGCAAAAGTAGCTTATTACAAGCAGCCGCAGAACGAGGGTGAAAAGTAGACAAAGCCAGCAACAAGGACAAGAACAAGGACTTTTCCTCATTTTTTTTCCTGTGTGGGGGTAAAAAACGTTTTGTGAGTTGTAATATTTTTATGCTTATGACTTGATGGCGCGGGCCCCTTTTAATAATCTTGAAGCTGGCCATAAACGTGTTTTTTTATTATTTTAGGCTGTGATAATTACATTAAGATTGAGCTTAGTTATTTGAATGGTTTACTTTACTTGCGCTTTGTGGCTAACCAGACGATTATTTGCTTTTTACTTGTTTGCTGGCTGGCAAAATTCAATTGCCCGAATGGCTCGGGCGAACAATTAAACCAAAGCGCAGCAATGGGAATGATGCTTCAGTTGGTGAACTGTGGCGCATATTAAACAGTTTTTTGCATATATAAAGAGAGAGAGAGAGAGAGAGAGAGAGAGAGAGAGAGACGTAGCACGTAACGGTTAACTTCTCGTTTTTTTGCGAGCACATTTTTAAATGGCAGCAGCGAGTGAGGCACGTGCATTAAACAGCCCAAAGGCTCAAACAACAGCAGCAGCAGCAGCAGCAACATGTGTGGAGTAATTTACAAAACTCGTCGCTGGGAGTTCAGTTCCACGCGTTTGTCTGCCCGGGAGCCGCGCAATTAGGCAATTGACCGTATGTCTCTCTCTAGCTCCTCTCTCTCAATCTCTCTCTTTCTCTCTCTCTCTCTCTCTCTATGTAATTGACAAAAAATGACATGCAATTGTGGCAGCGCCCGTGTCGGCCATGCGGCAAAAATAAACCAAAAATTGATTTTCATGTAATGAGTTCAAAAGGGCTGCGTACGACTGTCCTGGAGTGTCCTTTTTTTCCTGCAGCATGCTGACTGCATATTAAAATGTGCGTGATGCCATGTGACGAGCGTTGAAGTTTCAATTTTTTTACGTTGTATTTTATATTATTATTATTTTTATTGTTGCCGACTATAAGGGCTGTCAATTTTTATGAAGTTAAACTTTTTTTCGTTGCGTTTGGTTCTGTATGTGGGGGCCAGCAGATTGCACAAAAAGGTGTCGCATGTAATGAAGCGCATAATTTTAATTGGCTTTTTGGCTTGAATTTAATGTGCTGCAGTCGAATTGTATAAAAATTGATTTACACGCAAATGAAATCAAAAATAAATTATCTGTGCATTTGAAATTTGAAACTGGCGCCATATACGATTTTTTTGTAATGTTCAACACTGAATTTATAAGCTCGTTTTATTTAATATAATACTTAACTGACGAAAATTACTTTTATTTTAAATGACAATAAATATATACCAATTTTATATTTTATAAAAAAATCACTTGATTAAATCCCTTATTTAAATAACAATATATTTAACATTGAAATATCGATAGCAGGTGCTCCAAGCTCAAAACTGAACAATTTATTTCCCCTGATTTTTTAAAATTTAAACTAGATTAGCAACGAACTTGTATACAAAACATACTTATCGAAATATCGATATCTAACAGCTGTTCCATTTTATTACGCGCTGTTAATAACATAACAGTAAATGTTAAAAAGTATTTTTTAAGGTGCCCACAGCTGTATGTATTTAGTTTCGTGTCAAAGAAGAAGAGCGAGAGCAACAAGAAAGAAACAAATTATATTTTCGTCGCGTTGTGCAAACGCCTGACTCCAGTGTTTGTGTTGTGCAAATCATAAAGCAATAAAATGTCGAAACGACTTGCAACAAGCACCGATGACGGCGCCAGCAGCAACAATACAGAGCAGCCACACGCAACCAATGCAAACAATAGCATCATCAATCTGGACGACAGCGACGACGACGACGACGATATGCAATTTGTAGGCTTTGTGCATCCTGCAATGCCAACTATTGATCTCTGTGTCTCACCATCCACCTCGGCGGCAGCAGCCGCAGCTGCAGCTATCGCAGCTACTCCAACTGCTGCTGTTGCTGCACCAGCAGTGCCTGCAGCAGCCGAAGCACTCAAAACTGCCAACATAGAAACAGGTAAAAAATACGAAAGAAAAAAATACTAAAACAATAACAAACAAACATGAATGTTCATGTTTCTTTCAGACGTTGCTGTTGCTGCCTCAAATGTAACGTCTGGCGCTGACGCATCCAGTCCCACCGCCATCCTGGAGTGCCCTATCTGCCTTCAAACGTGCATTCATCCCGCCCGCCTGCCCTGCGGTCACATCTTTTGCTTCTTGTGCGTTAAGGTATGTCGCACCCAAAGCACCTTTTACAGCTCTCGCCCGCTCTCTGTGCTCCTCTATCTCCATCTGCTGCTGCTGCTGCTTAGCCGGAAATTTTTATTCATTCAAGTCGCGTCCCGTTTTGATATTTGTTGTATTTTTTGGTCAACATGCTCGAAACGCGTGCGCCCAACGCTTTGCACGAACGCACGCACGATGGAAGTTCAAGGCTGCTTACCATTAACCCTTATGTGTGCCTGCTGCTTGTCAGCGCTTGCGCTGGCTTGAATAAATCAAAATCAATTACCTTCCGCATAGCAATATCGAATCGATTTCGAGTATTTAGCCTTAGCACAATGTGTAGACGTCTTAGCCAGCTTTATAATTCGTGTAAATTTATAATTAAAAGAGGTTATTTTGTATTTAATTCAGGGTAGATTACATGAACTCACTAATTAAATCAAATTGTTGATCAATCACAACTTATTAAACATCCCTCTCTGCTTCCAGGGCGTTGCCTATAAGAATCGCCGCTGTGCCATGTGTCGGCGTGAGATACCCGCCGAGTTTCTGGACCATCCGCAACTGGTGAACGGCATCGATGACATTTGTGCCACACGCGCCACCGAGGATGGCTATCAGTGGTATTACGAGGGACGAAATGGTAAGTGGGTAACTCCATTTTGGTGGCGGTGTATTTTAGTCCACAACCACAACATCCATGTCCATGAGCATAAACCGAACACAAACCCTAGGCGGCTGGTGGGCGTATGATGTGCGCACCAATGGAGAGCTTGAGATGTCCTACCAAACCTTCCAGGCACACAAAGCCAAACGAGCAAAAGAAGTGAAACCAGTGGAGCGGAGCGAAAGCGTCCATTTAGAAGAAGGCAACTGGAATGCGTATGTTTGAGAATGTTGATTATGATGACTGCGAAATCTGCGAAATCTCCTCGGACAGCAGCTCTGACAGTCATGCCGAGGATCCAAGTCGTTTCCAGCAGCTCATCTGTGGCCAATTGTATATCATTGATCTGATCTGTATGACGCAAACGTTGCGTTCGCAGCCGACCAGAAGGCGAAATATTTTACGTCGCAAGAGATCGGAGCCGGCGCCGGGTTTCAAAGGCGTCGCTGGATTAAAACACAATGCAACTTAATACCTAATTCTCACATTTCTCATTATCCTTCGTCCTATTAATCCCTTAATCCGTGATCAAGCCATGAGGCAAAAAGCAATAGTGAAACATTTAAACTACTTACTGTACAGGTTGGTGGCAATACGACGATCGCACCAGCCAGGACATTGAGGAGGCCTTCAAAAAGGGCGACAAGTCCTGCAGCATACTCGTCGCCGGCTATGTCTACATTGTGGATCTGGAGCAGCTGGTGCAGCAGCGTCAGAACGAGCCGACGCGCTGTCGTCGCGTCAAACGTGATCTGGCCACCATACCCAAGAAGGGCGTGGCAGGACTACGCATCGAGGGCAATCAAGTGACCAGCGACACGGTGTTCAGTCGTCCCAGCAATCCGACGCCAACGGCTGCCGCCGCCGGCAACCCGCCCACATTCATCTCAACCATTGCTGCCCGGGATGCTGCCATTCGGATTGCCAGCGACATCATTGGCTCCACACTGGCAGCGGCGGATGAACTGACACGCGGCTTGGCCGCCAGCAACATCAGCGACAGCGTCAACGACTTAAGCGGTGAGCAAATCTACTCCAATCCACACACAGTCAACACAGCAGGTACTGCAGGTGATGAACAGCAATCAGGTGCGGGCGTGGGTCTGGGAATGGGAATGGGTGTCACTACAGCACGTTCGCTTGCCTCCTCGCACTCGAATTCCATACAGGATCTCATGCGCAGCGCCACTGAGGATCTGCTGGACACCACGCAACAGGTGATCGAGACCAATCAACATACCATAGATCTCTTCGAGCAGGCCTTGAACGACTTCCAAGCGCTCACACTGCGCAACTTTGCCGATTCCAGTGATGAGGACGACGATGATGATGATGATGCCAATGTGAATATTGATATCGAAAATGTGGACATTGATAACGATGCAAACGAGGCAACTGAGGCGATCGAGGCGAGCGAACAACACAATGAACACAATGGGCCATTGGGTTTCTAATTTCCGATTCACAATTTCACAAATGAATGAAAAGAAAAGAAAAATGCTAAAAGCTCGAAACGCGAACGAAGTTCCTTTAGAAATGTCAACAATTCAGAATGTTAACTAGAGAAATGCGGCGCGTACCTGAGAATCTATATCTATAAACAAAAAATAAACAAGTAACAGAAAGGAGAGGAGACAGCCTACAGGGTAACATACATAAATACAGACAGATATACATACATACACTTAGTGCATATAGAAATTCCTTAACAATCTGAACCTGAGCAACTAGTAACTATACTGAGCTAGATGTGATCTGGAAAGCAGTAATATCAAATGGTCCCTAAGGAGTATGACAAGAAAAGCTCAAAGAGAATAGCTTCTCATTAGAGAGAATCGGAAGAATTCCGAATTCAGTTAGTAATACAAAACTTATTGGATCTTAGGCAGGTTTAACTTGATAGGTTGTTCAGCAACTTATCTAAAAAATCGCCAATAGAAAAGAAAAACTAAAATCTCATCGCGAATTTCGCTTTCCCCCTTCTCTATACATATACTCATAACTATACCAAAACATTGAAAATACCCCGTTAAACCGAGCCAATTAAACAACCACCAAGAAAGTGTAGTGTGAGATGGACAATACATAAGTATAAATTCGATTGGGTTTTCGATGGGAGATCAAAAATTCATTGAATTCGGTTTGCATCTAATCCCCCGACGTGAGACACCCTGTATTCGTATTATATAAACATATATCATAAGTCGCCGTTAAGTGCGTTAAAACAAACAATTTCTGTGAACATTTTAATTATAATTATTATAATATAAGTTTTATATTAGAGACAGCATTTGGTTGGGTTAGCAATTGAGTTTCTCGACAGATCAATCAATAGAGAATTGTTATTTATTGCGTTTAACTTAAACTGCAAATCAGCAGCTCAATTGTGCCTAATCGAAATGCATTTAATTATACACATATATGTATAATATTGTCTATATTAATATATATATATATGCATATTTTGTGACTACTGTTTTATAGATTCGATTTGTACCCCGCCAACACATCTAACTGTGAAATGCCTATTCGTAGCTTTAGTTATATCAACGTTATTCCTAAAGCTCTACTGAGTACATGCGCCTGAGCTCCCCAACCCCTCTTCTGGTAATATATACAACAAATATCCTACAACAAACCAAATCCAAATTGCATGTACATTATTTACCACATTTTCTGAAGAGCCTGATCATCAATTTTCATTACTATTGAGTATAAAATAAAGATAACTAAACTAAGCTTCACTATGAATGCCAAATGTTGATCTCCTCTCTCTTTGTCTTTCTATTCTCATCCGTTTCACAATTCTCTTCCGTTCCTCGTTCCTCTGGCTCTGTTAACTTTATGCATTTAAAAAGCTTACATAGACTTTCTTCACTCAAATCAAATCTTCCTTAATGGTGACAGTTAGATCGTGTACTTATCGAAATCTTTCACTAATTTTGGCTTCAACAGACTAAACAAGAAGAAAATAAATAAACATCAATCAATGTAAAACCAAACTGTGCCAAGCGCAAAGCTCTCTGTTAAGCTAAAAAGAACTGTGCTAACAGCACACTGTTAATGTTATGTTATATTAACAGCATGTCAGTCACATTTCAGTTAAGTTTCGAACATTCGCAATTAAAATTGATATTGTAAACTGAAATAAAAATGCATGAGGCATATTTTTAGATATATACGTAGAGTTATACCTAGACGATGTTGAGAAAGCAGAATATTTTCGTGTGTAAGCCATGTTGATTTACTATATTTAAGACTACTTAACCTTTATTGTATTTAAGTTACAAATAAACATTCTCAAGCAAAAGTTGCTGTTTTAATTTTTGATAATATATTTATATAGCTATTTAGATTTCATCTACCAAATTTAAATATAAATAATGGACTATAAAAATATATGAATTATATAATAAATATATTATGAAATATCTTTACTGAGGGATTTTTGAAGATGAGTTGAAATCTTTTCTCATGTTTTGATTGATAATGTAAGTATTAAAAAAGTATTTAATTTGCATTCAACAAAAAAGTAAACTGACTCTAATATCTTATTCATGCGCGCAGAGTTTCCTGCATGACTTTCATAAAAAATACTATCTTAACAGATCAAATAGATAAAAGCCGTACAAATATATATATCTGAACACAATATTTATCAAGTACACCCATCAACAGGTTATCATCAATAACAATTGTAGCAAGGAGAGTCCTCGCCTTGAGAAACTATTTGTTACCCTTGTACTACCTGTACTCGACTTCAAATGAAATCCTTTTTATGGGTTTCTTTGTTTTGGCTTCGGACCCCGATCGTCTGCAAATGCTTGGCTATTGAGTCATGCGCAATGGACCAAAAGAAAACGCACGCATGCACAATATTAATTTACTGGACCTCATGAGAATCTTGTTGTTGTTGTTAGTGAACAAACAGGCTTAAAAAAGGGGACAGCACAGCTCTAACAATGTTCTGTGTGAGAGGGAACGAGATGCAGCATGTGAAGCAGCGATCGTAGCTGTCACATAAATATATTTGAGATCGGGCTTTGGAGAGTTCTTTGGGCGTCGCGACTGCCCGAATGAGTCATCGTTGTTTACATAGAAATTATGCTACCTGCTGCACTTGTTCTCTTCTTTTTTTTTAGGTTTTCTACCTGTTCTGCAAATATCATTAAATAGGTAAACGTCAGCTTGTATAACAACTTGTTGCCGCCTCTTATCAGCCAGACATATGTACATACGAGTCGTATAAAAATGCAGCAGATTCTGACAAACACGTGACACTTAAATATAGCATAGATGACTATATAGATTGCACATTATTGAAATCGGAAATAGATAAGGTTTTGTGTTAAACTGAATTGTAATCTTAACTGAATTAAACTTACAATTTCACATTAATAATTATAAATGCATATAATCTTTAAAGTTAGAAATCAAAGCAAAAATGAAAACAAAATATGAAAATATAAATATATACTTCATATTTTGAATATTTACATACTGAAAGTTTAAAAATAAATGATTTTTATTTCATTGGATATTCGAATTACAATTTCATCATATCAAATATAAATTAATATTTTATGTAGTAAAAATTATTAATTTATTTACAGCTAACAATATGCAATTTTAAAAAATAATAAAATAGATAGCATATTAACATAGCATCAAGGATAAATAAAGTTAATCATGTTAAGCCACCTGAAATGTACAAGCTTTTGTAAAAGCTATTAACAGAGCGTTAACAGTGCAACATGATCGTACAGACTTCGGAAACCTGAGCATAGAGCGACAACAACAAGTTCGGCTTGCAAAGTTAGTGGTTGATGCCTCTGCTGACGCTCACTCACTCGTTCGCTCGCTCGCAATTCTCTCTTTCTCTCTCTAACTCCCTCTCTGAAACACACATACACGCGCAGTTAGGCACATGCGCAGTTCAACCTGCGCTCCAAACTGGTTTTGAGGGAGGAAATTGGCCCGCTCGAAGCAGCTTGTCCGCTGTGTTGGTACATACCAATTTCTGCTTGCTCTCGGCCAGGCAGGCTGAGCGTGCGCCACTTTTTTTGTGTGTTAGTTGATTTGTATCTACCTTTGGTGCGGACGGTTGGTTGGTCGGAACGTTATCTAAAGCGCAACCAAAGGCCAACCAGTCTTTGTATTTGTAAAATTTTTACTTACATTTCTAAAAAATTGTGACAAAATAACCAATAAAATGTAAGTGAAGGCATATTATATCATATGCTTAAGTAAATGTCGTCAAAAATTGTGCGGAATTGCAGTGGAAAGTGCAAATAAAAATTTATTGATTTTCTTTAACCGAAGCAACCAACGAAGAAGAAGCAGCAGCAACAGCACAAAAGTATAAGCTGCGCTGTAAGGTTTCCAATTGACTGTGAGAGACCGTGCGTGTGTGTATATGTATATGTGTGTGTGCGTTTCATTCGTGTGTGTAGCAAAATTTCGTTGTAGTTGCTTATTGTTGTTATGTTCTAGCCAAGTTAAAAGCACGGCACCAATGAATAAAGAAAAAAAAACAACAGAATTAAAAGCAAAAAGCAAAAGGCGAAAAAGAAGTGGAAACACAAATATACATAGCTGTATACATATACACATGTATTCGTATACGAGCGCGCCTGTATGTGTGCATGTTTGTTCTTTTGTGCAATTTGCCATTTAAAGGCATACAAAACAACAGCGCTGCATTTGAAAGGGAAATGAGCATAGCTGTTAAATAATTATTTTAAAATGTTAAGTGAATTTTATACAGATATGTGTGTCTAATTATGTGACAAGTGTTGCTGTACGTGTGTGGTGCACTTGAAATTTAGTTTGATAGGCTGCCGCTTCGTCTTCTTCTTATGTTTTATCACGCGCTTCCGCGGTAGCTTAAAGCTTTACTCTCGCCCTCTCGGCCCTCGGCCTTTCGCGCGTTCTCTCCATCTTTCTCTCTCGCTCAGCAAACGTTGACGTTTGCGTGGGTCGTCGACGTCGTCGCCAACGTCTGTTGTAATGTTGTTTTTTTTTTTTTGCCGTTTGCGCTTTTTGATTTAACTGCTGAGCGTAAAGTGGAGGGGGCTGACGCCAATGCTACTGAACGTGCCCGAATCTCCCCCTCGCATACAGCAAATGCACACACACGTACATACATATGTACATACACAGTTGTATATATTCGCGCATCCTGCGTGTGGGCGTTTGACGTCGTCCAGCTACATTATCGATTTCGCGGTGGTCCATTGATAAAAATGTTCACGAATATACTTGTGTGTGTGTGTGCATACTTAAGTTTTGAATTTTGTGTTTCATTATCCTTCACAGCCTACCTAACAACCAGCATGTCGTAGCCCGCTAAGAACTGTCATTTTAAAGGAAAACTAACGGACAATGCAGCCATTTAGCGACAGTTTAAGCAAAAGTCGTGATGATTTGGCCCCCAGGCAGTACAAGCACCAGAAACAACAACAACAACTGCACTACAGCAGGCGTAGACATCATGGAAGCAGTCCAAACCTATCACTAGATCAAACCGATAATTTACGCAGAAGGTAAGTTATCGAACATGCCAAATTACCCATATGAAAATTACCCGAATCTGTTATTGGTCAAGGTCATGTTTGCAAGGGATATTTTGCTAACATTTATAGTATACATTTTATACTTATCTATAGAGTATCTTTGAGTAAAATATATTATGAAAAATATATGCCCGTATATGTATGTATCTTTATGCGGAATATATTGATATACAAATAAAACACGTGAGAAATTTGTTGTGAAACAAATAAATAAACAAAATCAGATACCCAAAAGCCTTAACGATTAGAAACTTCCTTGTTACTTGCTCTACATACATACGCACACATTGATACATACATATGTATGTATTTATGTATATACTACTACTACTCCAACTCCCAGTAGCAGCTCACACACATACACACGCACACTTGTACGCTCACACACCTGCGTCGAAAACTGGTTTCGAAGCTCCGCCGCATGCTGCCCAATGCAAGCACTTCTCAAAGTTGGTCACTCTAACAACAACAACAGCCACAACAACACTTGATAACAATGAACGGTGTAAGGCAGCTAGCGAGAGAGAAAAAGAGAAACAAAGCTGTGCTGATAATGTGTGATGCGAGCGGCTTGTTTGGTGGCTATGCTCCAGCGCTCACGCTCGCAATTTAGTACGCGAAAATCAATCGTTTCAGCTGGTTGTCGCAGCAAGACAGCGAGCGTGTCAATCAAATCGTGAGCCTGCCTTAACGTCTCCGCACTTCGTGTCCCGTATATGTGTGTGCAGACAGCAATAACAATAGCTTTGCTTATCGCCAAATCAGTTGCTAACGTGTGCGTGTGTATGTGTGCACCTTTGTGAAGCGCTGTCGCAGTTTTGTACGTTTTGTGCAAAAACTCATGAAAATAACTGTTACAAACGAAACGAAAGTGTTACGCAGCCAATTCTTGGTCTTGTAATTAACGCTACAGCTGCAGCAGCTACAATAACAACAGCAGTAACAACAACACCAACACCATTTAACACTTACCTTGACGTCATTTTTTTATTCAGACGACAAAAACGTTAAAAAAAACGTATTTGTTGTTGCTGTTTTGTGCTTTGGTTTTTGGTGGATGGCCGTGCTTGGCACGAACCGAACGAACGAACGTTTTTAATCAAAACTTGTTGTTGGTGTTGTTGTTATTATTGTCACTCGGATTTATACAGTGCGTAAAAAACGTCTGGCGGCGACCGCTAAAACAAAAAAGAGCGAGTGTAAAAATTTGCATTAATGCAGCACCGCGACGTCAAATTAATGAATGAGTTTTGCGAACAACAATACACTAGGAGTACGCAACAAAACTAATTGCAAAAACAAACACAATTAACCGTGAAAATAACCGCGAAAGAAGCACAGAAAGAAACAATACTATGGTCTATTACATACCAATTTTCGGACGTACCGACCCACCGGATAAAATAGTAACACAGGAGAAAAGGTAAACAAAGGCTTGACAAAAGGGATTACGATTAACGATCACATTTTACTTATGTGTATTTATCGATAGGCATTGTGATTAGTGACGTCTGTTTACCTCAATTTGTTTCATCTTTTTTTTTTTTGCCAACACTACAAAAATGTGGGAGACCCATAAACGTTGACTCATGCCACCAAATTACCGTTATTCGTTGCACTTGCTGTGCTCTGCAAAAATGAAATAAAATAAGTTGAAACAAGCCAGGTTTCCGCGTTCTATGAACTACGCGTCACCCGCTACATCAACAAGAAGAGGTCAAAACGTGCTGCTGCAGCGATTCATAAATGCGTTCGAAATATCATAAGTAATTAAAAGGTTTTTGACACTAGTTTAGGTGCTAGCGACGGCGCCGTCGGCGGGTCGACGTATGAACGAAAGAACGCAATGCTCTCCCCACAGGCGTTTGCGGTGCGAGCGGGATGTCTATACACACATACGCTGGGAACAAAATCTGCACAAGCACGGTAGATGATTTGCGCCTGTGTAAGTGTCCAATCTAAAAGAGAGGGTGTGTGTGGGAGTATGTGTGTGTATATATGAGTGTGAATGTGAGACGAGCAACAGGTGATTTTGCGTGTTCGCTCACGTCGTTTCAGTTTGACAGCCCCATCAGACTTCTTACCCCGTGTTGATTGTTATTGTTGTGATAAATGTTTTTCACCTGAATAAAAAATGCTGCGGCAACGACAGTTGGGAATATCATGAGTGCTTTCTCTCTTTCACACACACTTTGTGAATGGTGTTTTGTTTATCTTATCGGTTGCAGCAAAAATGTAAAACCGAAAAAAAAAACAAAATCAATTTCGCGCAAAAGCTCGACAGGAAACACATTCATACATAAATATGCCATGGTGTGTGCGTGTTTGTATTTATAGATGTTGCTTGAAAACATAGCTGTGAAATGGCAGAGGCGTGATTCTTCTACACATACACACATAAATGCACACGTGTGTACAGACATACACATTATCTTTATCACTGTCATTAGAAGTATAAATATAAGAAAACCTGAAATAACTTGTATGAACCCTTATTGTGATAAATTTTGTAGCTTTAATTGCGAATTGAAGCTTACCAAAACAAATATACGTTTCATTTTTATCGATAAACGTTTTCTGTGATTCAAATTCGATTGCAAATTTATTTAGGTTTTAAATTTAATTAATGTGAGATTCAAAGGCTTTTTTAGTTGCTATCTTTGCTTTGCATTCTTGTAGTACAGTTTTTAGATCTGTTCACATGAGAATAAGCTCAGCATCTATGAATCGATAGAGCGTAGCTCATATTGCGAATAATAAATAGTCGATCCTTTTTATCGAAAGACAATGGTTTCCCCGATGAAATTTTAATGATGAATCGGTTTCTGTTTTAAATTAAGTCTTACATTAATTGTTTTAGCACCAAAAGTTACCCAATGCTAATGAATTTTTATAACTCGTAAGACGATATATGAGATCGCCGTTATATATATTTTATTTCTACCGTCTCATTAATTATTAAAAGACCCTTAACAGACATATATTAAGTATCTCTATAAAAACATCTTTTAACAATCATTCTTTTTTCTCTTTTAATTTTTAGTGTGGTTTGTCTGCAGGATGAGTTTGGACACTTGGGACTTGCTGCCACAGATCTGCCTTTCAAATCAACGGACATCGATTCATCTGCACCGCAGCATCTCAACAACTATGCAGAGATTACGGACAGCAGTGCCGAGAACACGTGCCAGCAACGCTGGCCACCTCATTCGGGAGGTGGTGGATTGACCAGTGCATTTGGTCATCCGGATAAGCCGATTAGCTGGATGTACGGCTTGCTGGGCTGTATGAAGCCGGTATTGTCCTTTATTGGCAAAGCGGGCGTCATTGAGGTAAAGAACCAGCACAGCGAAGACTGGGAAATTCCCTTCGAGTCCATAACGGATCTGGACTGGTTGGGCAGTGGTGCGCAAGGGGCGGTCTTCAGCGGCAAGCTAAAGAATGAAATTGTGGCCGTCAAGAAGGTGAAGGAACTGAAGGAGACGGACATCAAGCACTTGCGCAAGCTGGATCATGAGAACATTATCAAATTCAAGTAAGTAGCAATATCAAAATCCGATAAATAATAAATATAATAATATATATAATTTCTTTTCACAGAGGCGTTTCTACACAGTCCCCTGTGTTTTGCATCATCATGGAGTATTGTCCGTATGGACCGCTGCAGAATATATTGAAGGAGGAGCAGGTCATGTTGCCGTCCCGTTTGGTCTCTTGGTCCAAACAAATTGCATTGGGCATGCAATATTTGCACTCACATAAGATCATACACAGAGATCTGAAGAGTCCCAAGTGAGTGCCAAGAAGAGAAGGGGAGATCTCTTAAAAAAACTTCTATGGCTCTTTAATCCTTTCAGCATACTGATTAGTACAAATGAAGTGGTGAAGATCAGCGACTTTGGCACTAGTCGCGAGTGGAATGAGATTAGCACGAAGATGAGCTTCGCGGGCACCGTTGCCTGGATGGCGCCCGAGGTTATTCGAAATGAGCCCTGCTCCGAGAAGGTTGACATTTGGTCGTACGGCGTTGTGCTCTGGGAAATGCTCACCTGTGAAATACCCTACAAGGATGTCGACTCATCGGCCATTATTTGGGGTGTGGGCAATAATTCGCTGAAGCTGCTCGTGCCCAGCACCTGTCCCGAGGGCTTCAAGCTGCTCGTCAAGCTCTGCTGGAAGAGCAAGCCACGCAATCGTCCCTCATTCCGGCAAATACTCAGCCATCTGGACATAGCCGGGCCGGAGCTGTTACGCAAAAGTGAAAAGCAATATTTCGAAACGCAAAAGTCGTGGAAGGAGGAGGTGCGCTGCCATCTTAAGGAGATCACTCAAAATGGCACCAGCATACACAAGTACGAGCAGGATCTGATCAAGCGACGCACCGCCGAATGGCGACATGCTCAGGACATACGCATGGTCTACGAGGACAAGCTACAGAAGACGAATCAGCTATTCTTCGAGCTGAGCGAGTGCATGACACAGCTGCAGGAGAAGGAGAAAGAAATTGCCGAGTAAGTACAAGACTTAACAAGGGAAAGTGAATTACTAATTAACATATTCTATTGTGCAGGCGCGAGCGTAAATTGCCCGGCTCTGGGTATAAGCCTACGAGACGTTTGGGCAACACTCTCAAGAAAATGCAACATTATCGACGACGACTGAATGCGCCACCGGCACAACCAATTCAACAACAGCAATCCTCAACTCCAGATCCTGAGACCACGCCAGAGGTAAGTGTTTATATATATTTATTCCATGCTTATCTTATCCTTATCTTCTTATCCCTCAGAGTCCGGTGAAATGCGTGCTCTATGCGCAACTGGATGGCAATTGCCAGCCAAAATCCTATTGTGCTGTCGGCACCATGATCGGACCAAATATGTCCAACAAAAACAAGAAGACTTGGCGTCATCGACGCAATGGCTCCGGTTCCTTTGCTGCGCCGCCCAAATACAGTCCGACGCGTGATCGTCGGTATCAAAGCGAGCCGGAAAATCGCAAGGTTCAATTGGTCGAGCGGCAAACTCAAACGGATGCCATGGATGTCAGCGAGACGGACATTAGTCCGTGCGTCGAGCAGCCAGCCGATGTGCCCAAGCCAGTGCCACCCAATCATCGCCAGCTGCCGCTGCAATTGCAACGCATCCAGCAACTGGCCACGGCCATGGCGCAAGCCAAGGTACTCGGTGGCACACTGCCTGCAGCCACAGGTAGCTCACCAGCGAACGCTGGCAGTCCATCCAATGGGAACTCGCTGAGCAACAGCGAGCTGACCTATCAGGATGCATGCTCCAGTCCCGATCAGCTCATTGACGATGTGATGAACAGCAACGAGCGTCTGGACATTACTGACTGCTACAGCGACAATGAGAATCTGGAACGTCTGGGACGTAAAGTCAGCGAATTCATCAACGAGAATCGCCTGTCCATACAATCGAATTCCACAGAGAATGGCAATGGTGCTGGAAGCGGTGGCAGCGTGCACACAACAACGGCGCCGGAGTTGTGCGAGGGGGCCGTAATTGGCAGTCCCTGCCTGAGTCGCTGCAGCAGCACACAAAGCAGAAGGCAGGCAAGGCAACAACAACAGCAGCAGCTGGCTGAGAATACAACAGCAATTCTCAGCAATGCAAATGGTGAGTCGTCGCAGGAGCCGCTTGGCGAGGATAGCTGGTCGGATGAGGAGGGTGAAGACACCGACTACAATTACGCGTTGCGCAGAAGAAGGTGAGTTTAATTTACTACGATTAAAATGCTTTTTTAGCATACTTAACTCTCTCCCACTCTCTTTCTCTCTAATCAGCATTGGACGCCTGCCCATTGGACGTGGCATGCGGCCGAGACGAAGCTATAAGGGGCCGCTCTCCCAAAAGATTGCCATACACAAGCGTAATGTGGTCATCGTGTCCGATGAGGAGAACACCTCCGAGTACAGTCATTCGCCGTCGAGCCAACATTCGACGCTTGAAAGCAATACGGATATACCGGCCGATCTAAAGCTGAAAACACAACAGCAGAATAACATCAATAATAGCTCCAGCGAGCCAGACTCAAGCGACTCCAGCGATGAGGAGGAGAACGAGGAGGGCGCCAAAGCAAAAACGGTCCCATCTCCAGCGTTACCAATGGGCGCCATACGCAGCAGCGATATTATATCCATACCCACATTTGAGGCTGACGGCGCCGTGAATATGGTTTAACCTAGTTATGCATAGCCTAAGTGAGAAAAGCTCCTACAACAATTAACCGAAATCAACTATCTCTTTATATACTCAAAACAAACAAAACAAAAAAAAACCTCAAAACTGTATGGTATTATATATGTCATATGTTATACATATATACATTCATATATATATATAATATAAATATTTATGTATCTTTATGTCCGATATCTGTGTGCATTGTGTCTTTAGTTAATAGTTGATCCTTGAGCGTTGATCGCTTTCCTTTTGTAACATCAACCTCAATATCCGTGTTCGCTTTTAAGGGTTAGGGGCAAGTTTATCTATATGAATTTCCTATGTTCCACACTTTATGATTTATGATTTCGTTTTATTCAATAAGCTGCCTTTGTAATATATATCTAATTGCCGTAATTGTATATTTAGTTTAGCCATTAAGTAGTTCTCAATCTTAAGAGCTTAACCGCAACACGCTCCCAACTAAAAAAGAAAAAAAAAAAATGAAAAAACAAAATCAAACCAAAACAGAAAAGAGAAACGATTATAGAATTGGCCTCAGGCAATATATAGGAAAAACAATATATATACATACATAAATATATGTAACGCAAAATAGTCAGGGATATTTTTTATATAATGCAAAATTTGCAAAAGAGATCGATGAGAATGTTTTTTAAAAGAAGCGCATAATATAATTTTGTAGCTCGCATTGGAATCACTTCAAAGGACTCAATTGAAGGAAATTTAAATTGGTAATCCAAATTACTTTTTCAATATGCACAAAATTCAAAGCTTCAGTGCCTTAAAGCAAATATTTGAAAGAATCGACAAAAGAATTAAAATAAATAATAATAATAATGTATGATGTGAAATATGTGCGCTTTCAAAAATAACATAAACAGAATTATTGAATCATTTGCTATAGAATCCATAAGCTCTTCGCTCTAGTTAATTTGAAACCACTCAAAAAGCGCACATCACGCTGCAGACAACAAATACATGAACTATATACTTAAAAACAAAAACGAATTACAAATTTAAAATATTTCTATATACACTCAACAATAATATATACACACCATATATATACATCTATACATATATATATATACACTAGTTGGATGTTTAGTCGCATGCAAAAAAAGAAAATTTAAAAAAAAAAAAGAAAAAAACGAGAAACACTTCTCTGCATTATGTAAATGTACTCCATTTTAAGTTTAAATTTAACGACTCATACGAATTAGTTTGTAATCTTAATTAAAACAAAAACCGAAAAAAGTAAAAGAAACGAATTTTTATTTTAGTTGCTCTAGAGATGGTATGTGCTTCATATATACCTCTACTAGGAAGTTAACATCGGTGTTTTTAATTAAAAATGTATATATTTTTTTATTTTTTATTAAAGATTTTCCGATGCTCGATATATATTGTTTTAATTTATTTATTTATAATTTTTTATATTAAAAATTCAGATTCAGATATTATTAGTCATGAAATGTTTTTCTATATCAAAATTGATATATTTTATTTTCCAGATTTTCCGATTCTGCCTTTTTTAAATATATAATTATAGATATATAATGAATAAATTTATTAATTATATATATATATATTATTTATATATAAATATACTTATATATTTAAAAAAAAATTTATTCATTATATATTTATATTATTTTTTAAATATATAAATATACCTATATATTTTGTAAAAAAATGTATTCATTATATATTTATATATTATTATTTTATTTATTTATTTTTTTTTTTTTAAATAAAGTTTATAATTTATTCTGGTCGGCAAAGAGAAACTTAGCTCCATTCAGACAATCATTTCCGAAATATTTTTGATTAATTTTCTTTGTATATTATGTTTGTTAATATTATTTTTTACATTCTGTTTTATATTTTAAAAAATCCCCCCCCTTGGGGGGTGTCGGCGTCTCGACTGGCCTTCTTACTTGTATATCTCATATTCGTTGCTTAAGACACAGTCCATTGTGGAACTTACCTTCGATCAGGGATTTTTCAAGAAAATTTCGACTGCTTATTTTACTAGAGTTATACTAAAATTTTAATAATATTTACTAAATGATATTGTGTTTACGAGAGATTTGGTCATTTTAAAATTATCCAAAACAAAATTAAAAGTAATTTTCTTGCATCTATATAGTATTATGTTCCTCGACATGGAAACGCTTCAGTTTGTGTAGTGGACTGATCCATTTGGGCGCGCAACGCTTTTAGGGCACGAGTTTCACGTGCATCAATCATGTAGCAGACCACCTCGGATTGGCTTTGAAAGGCCAAGAGGCCAGCAGTGCCATGGCTGAGATCCAAGTGTCTGAAGCGATCAATGTTGCAGGTGCAACCATCAAATACATAAAACATTGTAGTAGAGTCTATCATTTGATTCATTGCATGCTTGAAGACCACATAGTTGCCCCACGGCGTGATGGCCAATACCCGATTCGTTACCTTAAAGGCAGAGTCCAGCAGGCGGTTCAGGCTCTCAATGGTGCCGCTCTCGGAGCCAGCGACGGTCAAATTGAAGGGATATTTGGTATAGACAGGATACTGAATCGTGGCATTATTGCCAGATACTTCGCTATTTGGCTTACTGACCTCGAACAGCTGCGGACTACGACTATTATCACTATCCTTACACTGGCTACAATCGGCGCGTTTGAACTTGCCCAGATTTAGTGGTCGATATTTGGCACACATTTTGGCATCGACTTTCGAAAATTTCTCAGTTAGTCTCTGCTGCACCTGCTCTCGGGATATCACCTTCTTGGCCAGCGTCGATTTCGTGTCAGCTGCAAAACCTTTTCGCTTGATTCTGGATTCGGTTTGCCGGACAACGGGCGCAACGTTTCGCTCCAAGCCACCCTCATTTCGTGGCTTGGGAGTAGGGGGTTTTGGTGGTTTGAGTGCAGCCGCTGGTATTGGCATTTTAGGCTTATGTGACTGATAAAGAAGTAAGATACAGTATAATGTTAATAAATTTCCTAGATCTACCCACCATTTGTGGTTGAAAATTTGCTTTCGTATTTGCTCCCACTACCCTCTTATCGAAATTCGCTTTTTCATTATTTATGTCTCGCCTGATTCGAGCTGGCTTTATAGTCTCCACCTCCACCGCTACTTCTTCCAAGCGGCACTCCTCCTCCCTGGCTTCATCGCCCGTCCCGATTTCGAGCTTTGAGTTCTCCGACACGGGTGCCTCCTCTGTCGTGCTAATCACATCCGGTTCGAAGTCACTAATCTCGGCCAATTGGGGGGCGCATTTTTCCAGTTGTTGGGGAAAGTCAATGGGCTCGTTGATTGGCTTTAGCTCACAATACGCATCCTCCGCCTTCGGCCTCAGCGCATATCCATGAGGACATTTAGCAATATTCTTGATGCGCAGGACATGCAGATAGAATGGTGAATGGCGATTGGACTCCTTCAGCAGCTGATGGAACACATTGAGCATTCCACAAAAATCACGAAACATTCGCACCGTTGCCCACTTCTCCAATTTCATGCCATTCTTCATCGGCTGCGGACTGACCACAATATGCCTGTAGGGATCGAGCAAATAGTAAAAGTTGTCCTTGCACCATAATGCGTATATCTGATTGTTGATCTGGAACAAAGCGTTGCCATGGTCTCTCAGGACTTTGCGTATCTCATAGTCAAATTCGTTGCCCTAATTTCCAAGTGATAAACGTGGGATTAGAAATGCATTTATAAAGAATAAGATTTTGGAAAGAGGTAGGTGGAAGACTCTAAGCAAGGGAAGTAAAGCTATAATAGGAAATATTATACAAGATTTGTGTAGTTAGAAAAGACCAGTGTAGGTTTCTAAGGGATAAGGAAAGAAGGATCGGGCAAAAAAACCTTCGCCTCTCCTACTCTGTCCTCCCACCACTCTACCTACCTACCTACCTCCCTCCCTCCGCCCTCTCCCACCCTCTCACCTGAGTTGGCTGACTACAATGCCATCTTCCACGACCAACTTGCGGCATCAGCTTAATCTCCGCAACAAATTGTCCAAGGCGCAACTGTGTGGGAAACTTGCTCAAGTTGATGGGCAAACGATTCCTCACATTTGCGCGCCAACAACTGCGGCAGAGCTCAACGCCATAGCAGATTAGTCGATCGAAGGTGTACGTATTCCACGATGCCGGATGATCGATCTGGGCGGCTATTATGCTAGCCACGCCCACAATGACACTGCTGCCATTATGCAGCGCCACCTCCGGGTTGAGGGACAGATGCAGATTGCTCTTAAGAAAGGCATAGCTATTGTTGATCACATGGTATTCGAGGGATCGTTGATTGGTGTCCCGTAGGAAAGTGCGCCCATCCGGTGTCACCAGTCGCACCACGGCCAACTCACGAATGCTGAACGCGCCATTTGGATTGTTGCCACTCAAATTTTTCACCAAATGAACGACGTTTTCCACAGTTTGGAAGCTAACTAGCATTGCGACACTGGGTCGAGCAGTGGCCAAATCATCGGGCCGACGACCCTTCACATCCATCACAAAGTACAACTTGCGACGCCGCCAGATCAGCAGATAGCCCGTCTTGTGCAGGAGCAGGCAATAGTGAGCCTTTCGAAAGAAACTGCTCAGCACTTCCCGAAGATGCTTCATAATGTGCGGCAGACGCATATCCGCCGGCTTGTCCGAATCGCCCAGATAACTGGACTTTAGCTCGAGCGTGAAACTATGCCCCTCCAGCTTGAAGCTGCGCTTGATGCGCTGCTCGACGCTGGTATAGATAGAGGACAGTGCTCTACGTAGATTATCTGCAACTTCTGTGCCTGAACTGGCTTGGAATAGCTCCTCGCCCTCGATTAACAGCTTCTCAATATTTTCGGCTTTCCACTCCTCTTCGGGCAGCACATAGATCAGAGCGAATGCCTTAAGATATGTCGTGAAATCCTGGGCAATGGTCGACTCATGCACCCCTTCCTCCAGGCAATCACAGGTTCGTGTAATTGGCGATTTGGAATTGGCTAATCCGACGGTCGCACCGACCGAATCGGCCTGAGTATCGATGCGATTCTTCATTCTCAACATGGTATTGGTCTTCCGTCTTTCTTCAAATCGGTTTAAATCTTGTTGATTACCGGATGGTTCATTTAAATTTTGGCCCAAATGCTTTTCACTACAGCTAAAAATCATGAAATGAGCTATTAGGTATTTTTCAGACTACAATTTGTTGTATACCTGAAAGCTATTCTAGTTTTGCTTTTCGGTGAGAGTTTCTCATTACATCTCAGACTATTTTTCCAATCTCTGAGACACGACATTTTTTCGAATATCTGAAGGTTTTATTTCTTTTACGTTTTTGTTTTCTTAAATTTTGATTTGCCAAAAATTCAAAGATTGGTTAATAGATGCAATTAGGAAAATATTTTAATTTTTTTCTTTAATTTTTCATAAATTTTTCAGTCCTGCGATTTTGAGTTTAAACACAAATTCAAAGAATAAATTAAAAATTTGGATTTGAGAAATTTAGCCTCGTCTTGTCCAGAAAAGAATTTTAACTCCCTACTAAACTACTTGGCGGCGGACTTGCTCAAAAAATCTACACAGTAGTAATCCAATATAATCTAATCAATTCGGTAAGGTCATGTCGTTCAAACTTAACGGATGCTCGATTAATATACGATAAAAGCTTTGGCTTTGCACTAACAATAATCGTTTGCCATCTCTTCTGCACTAATTTAAATAAACGATTACCGCCTCCAGATTGATCGATAACTTGTATCGAAAGAAATTACTGAATATAATATATTTATGCAAATTAAGAGATATTTTAAATTTATTTAACAGCGATAAGATTTAAATTACAGTACTTAATTAAAGGGACCAGAAGGTTGGTTTCGGGCGGGGGGGCCTTACAAGTCTGCGCCACTTTGAGTGTATTTATATTTGTTTGTGTGTGTTTGTGTATTTGTATGCCTATGTATGTGTGTGTTTGCTGCCGCCTCAACATTCCATGGCAAGCGAATTCGAGTTTTCATTGAGCGCCTTAACACCATTTTCGACTGGCATGGCCAGGCTGTTGTCATCCATGGCCGCATCATGGTGCGCCGTCGACGTGGACGGTCCATCGTCGTGCATCATGTGTCCCTCATGTCCATTCTCATGGCCGTTGCCATTGCTGTTGCTGTGACCGTCGTCCCAATTGATTTTGAAGCGTGTGACTCGCGGCTTGCTGGCCAAGATGTTGCGTGTGAGCTTGTCAAACAGCGGTTTCGGTGGCGGATTCTCACGCATCTCTTGATCGGCGTAGTCGTTATTCACATAATATCCGACACGCACGAACTCCTGGCCACGATACGAGCAGGTCAGTAGAACTATTGTGACACCAACTGCATCGGGTTCGGGGATTTTGCTAACATCTGGCGGATCGGCCTGGAAGACGAATATGTGACGACCCTCGGGCACCGGACCAACGTATATAGTGTCCAGCACTTGATCATATTCCTCTGACTCAGCGGAGCCGACGTAAATCATTTTCCATTCGAGATCTTCTTTTAGCTCTTCAATGCATTCGAATGTCAATTCGAATTGAAATGGATTGAAAAAGCTGCTCGGGTTGTCGAGCACGACAACGTTTGTGATGTGCACTTTAGCCATGCTGACTGTACGCGCAGGGACCGAAGACTTCTGTGGACAGAAATGAAACTAATCTGCGCGCTTTTTTCCGTTTGTTGCTTGAATTCCACAAATTGTAACACAAATAAAAAATTCTCGAATGAAAGTTATGTTAGCGTAGGCGAGTAGTTTCTAATCAATTGATTTGAATTTTGTTCGATTTGTTTTTCAATTTATTTTGCGGTAAGCTGCAAAAAATGCAGTAAATGAATTCAGTGAACGACTAATGACAGCAGCTGATAGAAGGCTTTCCCGCCAATTCCAGCTGTCAGTGCACGTTCAGTCCGTTTGAATGAACGCATTATTAATCTGGCAACGCTTAAAATACTAAACAAATAATAGTTTATGGAGTTCAATTTAGTGGATTAATTTAGCAAGGCTATACCATTTATAGACAAATATTTATATAAACTAATAGTGTATCATTGAACATGATGCTTATTAGCTATAAAACACAATATAAAATAGATATTTTAGTCAGTAGCACTTGTACGGCAATTGCAAATTCAAATATTTGCATTACCAGTTACTTAGTATTTTTAACTGCTGCCATCTATTATATACCACGAATCTAATACGTAAATCGGACTTTGGTCACACCACAAGAGATAGGCCGATTTGGGAGGTGTTTTGTGTTTGTGCTAATATAAACCAAAATATATTAATTATGATACATCTGACAGGCCAAAACTATAATGCGCGTGATATAATTAAGAACATATTTTCGCCCTTGATTGGCGTGCTAAGCAGCAACTTGGCCGATGACATATGTCATCGCAACAATTTGTCCTTCGTGGAGTTACTGCAGCCCTTTGCCAAGCTGCCAAATGATGGTGAGTAAACAAAATAAATTGCAAAACGAAATGAAAGGAGAGAAGTAGCAGGATGATGAAGTTAGAAGCACACATTGACATTGAAGAGAAAGATTTTAAGGGAAAGTAAACAGTTTATAATTATTGTTTCTTTACTCTCCCGCAGCTCATTTTCGGGATGTCTCCGGAACGAGTGTCTCGGTCCGAGGTCTGCGGCTTAACTTCTGTGACGTGGACTGGCGCCCACCGCAAACTGTGCTGGCACGCAAAATGCTCAACGAGTCTGTGACGAATGCGCACAATGAGAAAACAAAAGTTGTTACGATCGGTAAATCGTTTGTTCACATTTCCCACTCAACAATTTAGTCATGCTTGGAACTCTTTTTTTTTCAGCTGGCATCGATTTGGAGGTGCCCACGGCAGAGCCCTGGTTTGAGCAATGGCGTGAAACCTTTCTCACCGTACAGTTTCCAGCGGAGCACGAGTTCACCCGCCATTTGCTGAGCTGTTTGCTTGTATTGTCCAGCGCTGATCCACAGATTGTCGAGACTGCTCAGAAGCTGACACAGCGAGTCCAGCAAATGCAAAACATAACGCCGCAGAAGCTGCCCAAATGGTTTCAGCCCACGGAGGTGCTCAACAGCTATGTGGTGCTGCACGAGGCAAGCCAAGGAGATCTCTCCAGAGCGCAGCAGGGTTTTGAGCTGCTCAAGTCCACGTTTGGCAATAACAAATGTTTCCTAGTGTCGATCAATTCGATGGAAGGCAATGTTCCCAATGGCATACCGGATTATTGGACAAACTACATCAAGCGTCAGCCGAAAACCGATCAAATGACGTCCAGTGAGCTAAGCGCACCCAAATCCCCGCAAGATACCGTCTCGGTGATCAGCATGCCCGCCATGCAGATGTCGCAGTTAATCGATAGTCAAGCTGCACAAGAGAGCGACTTAACTATGCTTCATCCACTCAGTCCCATGCAAGAGAGCGCCACCGAGGCCATTAACTCGAAGTTCAGCATCAGCAGCGAAAGCATCGCTTCACAGACAATCAATCCGAATGTCTGGGCAAATGAGGTGGACGCAGATGCTCCACATGGCAATTGTCTGGCTGCACGTGACGTGGACAATCTGCGTCACTTTGTGCAAGACTATGCGGTGCGTGCTTTGATACCCTACATTGAGCATCTGGTAGTGACACTCAGCGAGGGAGTGACAAATAAAAAGGGCGTTAGCAAATCCCTGCTGAGTGCCACCAAACGTTGGTTCGTCACCAGCAAGCCAGGCGCTGGTGCCAACAATCAAAATGCGGTCATGTAAGGCGATTAAGCAATGGAAGAGTTATATAGATTATCTTAATAATTATCTCCTGGCTCTCCACAGCTATACGAACGAATCAGCGGAGCTGCAAACCCGCAAACTGGGCGATCTTTACTTTATGTTTGGCCATTATAATCTGGCTTTCCAGGCGTACCACCAGGCCAAGCGAGACTTTAATGCGGACTCTGCTTGGCAGTATTATGCGGGTGCCTTGGAAATGGCAGCACTCTCTGCCTTTATGCTGGGCACAGCACATCGCAAGACATACGACTACATGGAGGATGCCATCGTTAGCTATTTGACTGTGTGCAAGTGCGTTATGCACGTACTCCTACTCTTACCTTATCTAATTCTTCTCTTAATTATTTATAGACTCCAACAATTTGCGACACGTGCCACGCTCTTGAGCATGGAATGCTTGAAGACAGCGCGTCTGTATGGTGAGGTAGCCAAGCAGCTGATACGCATGACCAGCGAGGAATCCGATCTGCGTTCCGCCTTGCTGCTAGAGCAGGCAGCTTATTGCTTTCTGGTCACTCAGCCGCCAATGCATCGCAAGTATGCTTTCCATATTGTGCTGGCCGGCAATCGATATTCGCGAGCGGGACAACGCAAGCACGCGTATCGCTGCTATCGTCAGGCCTATCAGGTGTTTCAGCAGCGTCAATGGAGTTTGGCCGAAGATCACATACAATACACTGTGGCCAAGCAGGCTTATATGCTGAAACAGCTGGAGGAGGCGAGTCGTTCATTTGCTCATTTATTGCGCCCAGGCAGCTTGCAGAGTGCGCAGCAGCAGAGCAGTTTTCTGAAGGAGTATATACAAACGCAGAATGTAAGTGAAGAAGCAGTCTTTATTTTACATAATTAGTAATTATTTTTTTTCCTTTGCAGGAGCTGCTCAAGCGTAGTCCGGACCTGGGTCTGTTGCCACACGCTCTGCCCCAAGTGGTGCAGTCGTCGGTGCGTGTCTTGACGCTTGTGCAGCCGCCTAGCGTGCAGCCACCACAAGTGCCCGCTAGCAATATAGACATTAACTCAAATATGATTGCTGATGAATCGATTTGGCACAAGATTGAGGAAATGCTCGTCATCACTGCCGCATCCAGTAAGCCATTTGTGTTTAGGCCTTCGCGCTATTTGTTCACCAAACAGCAGCCGGCCATAGAGAGTCCGCTCGCTGTACAGGGCGAACCCATTGAATTGGCTGTGACGTTGTCGAACAGTGTTCGCTGTGCTATTAACTTGTCGGACATTGACCTGCTCTGGCGGCTGACATTGGACAACGAGGAAGTGCTCTCCAATCTCTGCGTATATGAACAGTCGTCAGATAGCGCCAGCAAATTAGCCGTTAGTGCAGCCATTAAGACAAGCTGTTTGTCCACATTGGAGCTGGCCGAGCAAGCAAAGCAATTGCTGCACTTCAAACTCACACCCAAGCTGACTGGACGTCTATCCATACTGGGCGTGGTCTGTCGTGTAGCAGCGAAGGCGGATCCAACTTCCAGCTTATTGGGTCTGCTACAGTTTGAAACACAACGCATTAAACCCGCAATGGCCAAGCAATCCTCACAGACGCTGCTGGACAACAAGCTGAGCATTAAACTAGTACCACAGGTGCCTGCCTTGAGTGTCAGCTTTAGTCCTGTGCCCAGCGAGCTGCTAGCCGGCGAAATTGTGCCCGTTTCAATCACGCTGCGCAATTTGGGCATATCACCGATCGAAGAAATCTATTTGGGCTGCGATAATCCGCGTTGCATAGCTCTACTCGAACAGCAGAATAACGAAATGCCTCTGACTATACTCAGCTGTAAGTGGAAAGAGTATATCAATTGAGAGTATCTAAATTTATATCGCTTTTTATGACAGCCCTGCGCAATCTCTCGAACGAAAAATTGGTCAAGGATAAGGAAATACGACGTCAACGCGTGTTTCGTCTGCTCCAGCGCACTGGACAGGCTGCTATGGAGGCACAACAGGGTCACACAATATCCATGTGGCTGCAGGCACCACAAACCGCTGGCAGCTTTACGCTACGTCTGCTCTTTTACTATGCACTGCCGGCGGCTGTAAATGCACACATTAAGTACCGGCTGGTGCGTCATATTTGGCAGGTGCAGGTGCAAAGCTGCCTGCAGGCGGAGGCCACTTGCGTAGTCAGCAATGCGGTGAACCGCGAACTGGGCCTGGATGTCAGCTTGAAGAATGTGAATGCGGCGCAGTCAACGGAAGTGTATATTAACTCATTGTCCTTATACTCCAGGGATTACTCATTGAAGCCACAGATCTTGTATAGTAAGTTAACATTAGCAGGGATAATAATTGATTATTAACTTAGGAAACTCTTTTGCAGTCATGAATAACATGGAACTGAGCGCTGGTCAGGCTGGTGTCCAATGTCTTAAGTCAACCAAATGCTGTAGTTTTCAATGTCGCCTGCAGGAAAAAGACGCAGAACAATTGGAAGAGAATCCAGCGCTTAAGGGCTTACTGCAAAAGCGTTTGTCCCGCTTGGATATTATGCCTGCACAGCATGCCCAGCAATTGGAACAGCATGCACCACAGCTGCATGACGCGCACAGCTTTCTGGTGAATGAGGAAACAAATTACTTTAACACAAACATAAGCACGGAGGAGTTCAATGCCAGCATTGCTAACTATGAACCACATGCCACCATCGTACTCAGCTGGAGTGCTCTGGTGCAAAGGGATGGTGTGCAGCGTTTAGCCAATGGGCTGCACTTTATAAAGCTATATAATCTGTACGAGACGGGCAGTTGTCCTGGTATTGGGGATGCATTGCATAGACGTCGCCTATCGTCCCAGGGCGAGACAAGGCATAAGCGTGAATTCCATATACCTGACGATATTGGCCTAGAAGCGGCTGGCGAACCGTTGGCAGACGATGACATGGCCGACTTCTGGGAACCGAATGAGCACTATGTGGCTCAGCGCTGTCTACTGGAGGACGAGACATTTGTTCTGCCAGCCAGAGCCTAAGATGACTTCTTCTGTACGTTCCACAAATTGTGTCTTTTTGCATGTGATTATACAGATCTAGCTAATAAATTGATTGTTAATCTACATGAGTTACGAGAATCTTTTGATCTTGAGTTACTTTCTTTTATATTAAATCTTATATTCATTTATTTTCTCATGTCTTTTATATATATATTTAATGAATACTGGAATTGGGATGGACGCGTTAAACGAGAAAAATAAGTGGTTTGCGGCCGAAACTTTGTTAATTGTTAGTTTATTAGTTGATTGATTTAAAAATGAATTAGTTATATATGCTAATAAATTGCTTAAACTTGTAACATTAAAGTATTATTAATTGCTTTTTTGGTATATGTATGTGTGTAGGTATGTAAATCATAAGCTGTTGACTAGACACAACGATGCGGTTTGCTTCATTAGATGTGGATGTGATGGCAGCGCAACGTAAATTTCTTTCTCTTTTCTGTGGCAGGATTTATTGATTACATTATTGGGCCTTAAGCACGTTTCTTACTCATATAGACACGTCCACAGGCATACAACACATGCGTACAGGCATATATATTGCCCAAAGCGCTGCCCAGCAGAGCTCCAATCACATTCGGTATGGGATAGGCCTGCCAGTCGCGTCCCCAGTCCAGCGGGGCCACCACACTGCCAGCCCAAGCTCCCAAAATGCCGCCGAGTGCATTGTACTTGAACAAATGCAGTGCCGTGTCCTCGCACTTGGTTATGAAATCCGGCTTCTCACAGAAGCATACCTGCAGAGCTCCCCCGCCGCCGAGTAGGAAAACAGTTGGTGAAACTGTGAGCAGAGTCATCAGCAGCGACAATACGAACGTCTGCTCATAATTGGCCAGCACAGGTGCACCCAGAATGATGCAGATAAATGCGTAGAGCAAAGTGCACAAAAATTGCAACGTTAGACCGCCGAGCAATTCACGTGGCGTAAAGTATGCAGCTTTTTTCTGTCGCTGCTTGGCAGTGAGCACGCCGTCCTCAATGCGTCCAAAGAACCGGGCCAATATCACTTTTAACAATTCCCCAATAAACACAATCGGCACAATCAGTGAATCCCAAAAGCTTCCCAGGTGTGCCCAATTACGCCGATATTGCATGTAGGTCATGCAGATCAGTATGGTGGCCAAGCTGAGCGACACATGGAAGAGTTGGTGTTTGGTTTTTTGCTGATCAAAACGCGATACCATTTTGTCGTCAGAATATGAAAAAAATTGCACTATTTTTCTATTTACTTTCGATTTTGCTATGGATGAACTGTTGGCGACAACTCGACAATTCGATTGCTTGTAGAGATGTGTGAACTAAGTAAAATATCGATGGAGCATTTACCTAGGTTTTGGAACATATATTAGTTCTAACAATTTATTTAAAATATAATGAGAATATGTATATATGTTACATTACCTTTTAGCCACATTTATTTACATAATGGGTATAATAAATTAAAATTAAATAAAGTTATTACACTTATAATTGAATACTGAATGACATAATAAAAACGAAATAATTGATAATTATCTAATATCGATATCCCTATCGATTGCTACTCAGAAGGTTTGTCGCGCGGTGCTGTCATTTCATCAGCGCTATCACATAATCATTTTACACTTTAATTCTTTGTGGCTTCGGCTCCAGTTTTTGTTAAATAAATTGCCGTTCGTTTGTGTACAGAAGTAATTGGAAAATGCTCTCACGTGCCGTACGTGTTCGCTCCGCACTGCGTGGCCTATCAACTTTAGCGGCCTGCGCTCGCCATCGTCATACACAAAATTGCATGGTGGAATATTTTAAAGAAGTCAGGCTGCTGAGATTCAATGGTGCGGTCTCTATGATGCAGACACAGCGCTTCTTCAGCCGCAAGCGCAACGAGAACGACGACGACCTAATGGCTGAGGGCGAGCCTGAACTGCTGGCCGACCATCGTGACACGCAACAGCTGCCGGCGACCGTTGCCGTGCCCGACGTATGGCCACACGTGCCGATGTTAGCGATGCGACGAAATCCACTGTTCCCGCGATTCATGAAGATAGTCGAGGTTGATTGCTTATCTAGAAATTTCTTTTATATGTATGCGTTAATGTCTTATTTTTATTTAGGTCTCGAATCCAATTATCATGGATCTGTTGCGTCGCAAGGTGAAGCTCAATCAGCCTTATGTGGGCGTGTTTCTGAAGAAAACCGATGGGGAAGAGGAGCTAATACATAATCTGGACGACGTTTATTCGGTGGGCACCTTTGCACAGATACAGGAACTACAGGATCTGGGTGATAAGTTGCGCATGGTCGTTGTGGCTCACAGACGCATCAAGATAACCGGACAAGTTGTGGACGATGTGCCATCGAAGTCAGGTAAGAGGCACACTTATAAACACTACTCAGATATTGTGACAATTGCGTTGTCTCTCAACTCCCAGTGAAAATGACAACTTTGCATTATCCACTCTTTAATATAAAATTACGCATCCCAGCTGAAGATCAATCGACTGATGGCACCAATGCAACTGGCAAATTGAATAATCGTGGCATACGCAAAACCCGAGGACGTGCTCCACGCCGACAAACCCATAAAATAAATGAGGCAAGCACTGCTGACGAAATGGTCCAGCGCCAAACGCAGGAGCCACCATTGCCCAGTGGGCGGGTTGAGCAAACGACAGCAACGGCAAAAAAGAATGTGGAAGATGTGAAATCATCTACGACTGAGACAGCAGATGGCAGCGAAACATCCACCGGCAGTTCAACAACGCCACCTGTGCTTATTGTAGAAGTGGAGAACATTAAGCAGCCGGTGTACAAGCAAACGGAAGAGGTCAAGGCTCTGACACAGGAGATTATAAAAACTCTGCGCGATATTATAACCATGAATCCATTGTACAGGTATGTGAAAACGTTTAGATAAGGGAGATTATATATAAATATATAATCGTATTTAAACATCTTACACGAAATTAAATGCCGGCTTCTAGATATTTTTTAGGCGTTACATAATGCTATTTATGGTAAACAATTTTGTTTTTTTCTTATACAAGCAAATATATTTATACATACATATATATTGAGTATGTATATTTATATATTGATTTTCAAGCATTTCGCACTAGAAGCATAATACAAATTCATTTACCTAATAGGCATGCCGATTTTTGTTATTATAGAGAAAGTTTACAGCAAATGCTGCATCAGAATCAGCGCGTGGTTGATAATCCCATCTATTTGTGTGACTTGGGCGCCTCCTTGTCAGCTGGCGAGCCAAGCGAACTGCAAAAGATTCTGGAGGAAACTGATGTAAGATCTAGATTACTCATATTATATAATATATCATATATTCTAATGGACTTTTCTCTTTTCTTTTTTTTTAGATACCTCAACGTCTTCTGCTAGCATTGGCGCTGCTTAAAAAAGAATTGGAGCTTTCGCGTTTACAGCAAAAGATTGGACGTGAAGTGGAAGAGAAAGTCAAACAGCAGCATCGCAAATACATATTGCAGGAGCAGCTGAAAGTGATCAAAAAGGAGCTGGGCATTGAAAAAGATGATAAGGATGCAATTGGCGAAAAGTATCGCGAAAAACTCAAGGACAAAACTGTACCAGAGAGCATCAAAACTGTTATTGATGAAGAGCTCACCAAGTTGAACTTCTTGGAGAGTCACAGCTCAGAGTTTAAGTGAGTTAGCAATCCCTGTCTCTAAAGAGCTGAGCAATAATATATTTCTCTTTCTAGCGTCACTCGTAACTATCTAGACTGGCTTACCTCTTTGCCTTGGGGCGTTATTAGTCCCGAAAATTTGTGCCTTGACAAAGCCACTGAAATTTTAAACAACGATCACTACGGCATGGAAGATATTAAGAAGAGAATATTGGAATTTATTGCTGTTAGCTCACTGAAGGGCACCACGCAGGGCAAAATCTTGTGCTTCCACGGACCTCCTGGCGTCGGCAAAACGAGCATAGCAAAGTCTATAGCGCGTGCTCTAAATCGCGAGTATTTCCGCTTCAGTGTAGGCGGAATGACGGATGTGGCAGAGATTAAGGGTCATCGCCGCACCTATGTGGGCGCTATGCCTGGCAAGCTAATACAGTGCCTTAAGAAGACCAAGACGGAGAATCCGCTGGTGCTCATCGATGAAGTTGACAAGATTGGAAAGTGAGTAGAATAAAGATGCAAATTAAGAATAAGTTATTAATTTATGTATATATCTCTCACTCAATAGGGGCTATCAGGGTGATCCCAGCTCAGCCTTATTGGAGCTGCTAGATCCTGAACAAAATTCAAATTTCCTTGATCATTATCTGGATGTACCCGTGGATCTGTCGCGTGTGCTCTTTATCTGCACAGCGAATGTGATTGATACCATACCCGAACCGCTGCGCGATCGCATGGAACTCATCGAAATGTCTGGCTATGTGGCCGAAGAGAAGGTGGCGATTGCCCGTCAGTACCTGATACCTCAGGCCATGAAAGACTGTGGCCTAACGGAGAAGCAGATCAACATTACGGAGGATGCGTTGAACATGCTTATACGCAGCTATTGCCGCGAGTCTGGTGTGCGTAATTTGCAGAAGCAAATCGAGAAGGTCATACGCAAAGTGGCCTTCCGCCTGGTCAAGAAAGAGGGTGAAGAATTCCCCGTGAATGCCGACAATTTGACAACGTTCCTGGGCAAACAGGTTTTCAGCTCCGATCGCATGTATAATGTAACGCCCGCTGGTGTCGTTATGGGCTTGGCCTGGACCGCAATGGGTGGTTCATCATTATACATTGAGACTTCCAGGCGTCACATACGCAACGAGAAGCCCGAATCCACTGCAGGAGTATTACATTTGACTGGTAATTTGGGCGATGTAATGAAGGAATCGGCACAAATTGCTCTAACCGTGGCACGAAACTTTTTGTACACTTATGATCCAAAGAACAAGTTCCTGGAGCAGGAGTAAGTATTATAATTTATTTAATATATCTCTTTTAACTGATGTATATATTTTGATTGACAGACACATTCACCTGCACGTGCCTGAAGGATCAACGCCCAAAGATGGACCCAGCGCTGGTGTTACTATAATCACGGCTTTGGTTTCGCTGGCTACCGGAAAGCCAGTACGTCCGGATGTGGCTATGACGGGCGAGGTTTCACTAAAGGGCAAAGTTTTAACTGTGGGCGGCATCAAGGAGAAGACCATTGCGGTAAGCTGAATTATATTTAACTTAACTACAGCTATACAACTTTCTAATATAACTTTCTTTTGTAGGCCCGTCGTAGCGGCGTCACCTGCCTAATTTTGCCTACTGACAATAAGAAGGACTTTGAGGAGCTGCCCAGCTTCATCACTGACGGCTTGGAAGTGCACTTTGCCAGTGAATACGAAGATGTCTACAAGATTGCTTTCTCTGACCCAGACTTTAACGCCACGAAAAACGAAACAAGCAGCACAACTGAGGCGCCGCGCATGAAGATACCAACCGCTGCCACAGCTGCTGCAAAGCCCACCAGCTCCTAGTACATATTCACTAAGTTAGGCTAAGCGTTGGGTTGGGCCTGGGGGACAAATACATACACACACTCTGAGTTCATATAGATATATATATCCATATGTATACTAACTAGATATGACGTATGTTAGCAAGTTTAATAGTATCTGCATAGGTATATATATTTAGACAAAGCATTTGTTAATCTTATGCCAAATTAAATTGAATGTAAATGTCATCAATTGTTCATTCTCAAATTATATATCCGCATTGGATATGATCCACTCCAGATAGCGATCGACGCGCGTGTAGATGCCTGGACGCTTTGGTTGGCCACAGCCCAGGCCCCAGGAGACAATGCCAATGGTGACCCAGCGCTGATTGGGCAACTGGACGAGCATGGGACCACCGCTATCGCCCTGGCAGCTATCCTGTCCGCCCTCCGGTAAGCCGGCACAAAAGGCCGTGTTCGGTATGTGGTCCACAATGGCAGCTTGGCAGTCCGATTGCTTCCAGATCGGTAAGCTAGTCTACGTCGTTGCAAATGCAATAATAATATTGAGTGAACACAGTGGAATAATTCAATATAGCTTCACCTCCATGAGTATCTTGGAGTGTGGTCCACTGAATTTGAGTGTGCCCCAGCCCATGACAATGCCATTGCGTCCGGTCCAATCTTCATTTAGTGGCGGCATACAAACTGGCCAGATATATGTATTGAACAGCGTTGGCCTCTCGATGCGTATGATGGCAATGTCGTTCTCGTACGTTATCGGATTATAGTCCACATGGATCACCATATTGCCAATGTGGAAGTCACGTGCGCGCGTCTCATTCACTTGCTAAGGATTCAATTTTGTAGTAAATTCTCTTTCATTCCAATTATATTAACTTACATGGGTATTGTACTCGCCCAGGCGCACAACTAACTCTTCCTTGGGACACTTGTGGATGCAGTGGGCCGCCGTGAGTACATGGCGATCTGTGATCACCACACCGCCGCACCAGACATAGGGATGACCCTGTCGCAGCAGTGCCGCCATCCAGGGCCACTCATCGGACTCGGCCGGTCGACCGCCCGTGATCCTAGGGAATTGACGTGTTGTAATGCCGCATCCACGTTGCTCCGGTCGATTGACAATGCGTGGTGCTTCGTCAGCTGAACCTGACACAATCTGTGGACTAAAACGTGATGTGGTTGCCTGCTCTGTGCAGCAAATGCCAATAGAACTGTGGAAAGCAGAAGCGCATTATAAAATTAAATCGAATTTCTATATAGTTTGTCGCTAACCTCTTCTCGATTATGCATAGCTGGGAGACCAGCCGCCAGACATCATCCTTCAGCTCCGGCATGCGGCAATAAATTATGTGACGACAGCGTCCGGCTTCACCAAGAGATGTGCGACATGGGCCATAGTCTTTGTTTTCCTGTGCAGAGATTGGGGCATATAAGTTGTACATATATATACTCTATATAGAATTATGTATGTAAAGTCTAAGCAGATTTTGTTTAATCGTTGGCTTATTCAAATTTCGACTTTTAACAAGTTGAATGCGCACATAGTTCTATTTATTTATATTTCTTAGTTTATACTGCAGAGATGTTCGATTCCACAGTTCCTTGATAAGCATAAAGAGACAGTAAACCCCAAAATTTTTTATCCTCACATACCTCCTGCATGTCTTCTACTCTTCTACATGTCTTCTACTCTTCTCAATGCTCACTAAATTTATTTATGCTCATCTGCTCGTTTACTCGTCTGCTGCTGCGTTCAATGTCTTCTACATAAATGTCTTCTACTCTTCTACATGTCTTCTACTCTTCTACATGTCTTCTACTCTCCTGCATGTCTTCTAATCTTCTACATGTCTTCTACTCTTCTCAATGCTCAGTAAATTTATTTAAGCTCGCCTGCTCGTTTACTCGTCGGCTGCTGAGTTCAATGTCTTCTACATAAATGTCTTCTACTCTTCTACATGTCTTACTCTACTCTACATATCTTCTACTCATCTCCATGTCTTCTACGCTTCTCAATGTTCAGTAAATTATGCTCATCTGCTCGTTTACTCGTCGGCTGCTGCGTTCCACATACATACATGTCTTCTATTCATCTATTCTACATGTCATTCTACTCTTCTACATGTCTTCTACTCTTCTACATGCCTTCTACGCTTCTCAATGTTCCGTTAATTTATTTATGCTCATCTGCTGCTGCGTTCAATGTCTTCTACATACATACATGTCTTCTACTCTCCTACATGTCTTCTACTCTTCTCAATGCTCAATACGAATATACTCATTTTATTGTCGGCTACCTGCGTCCACTCTCTCCAAGTTTAAGCCTCAAGCGCTGTAACTTCCTTTGGAGCCACTCGCTCAGCTATAAAATGCTGAGCCTGTCGCTGCACAGATTCAGTTGTATTCCTGATCTGCTGCTGCTTAGTCATAGTGTGTGCAGTGCTTACTTTTATTTTTTATTTATATCTATTTTTTATTATATATTTTTTAAATATTTATTGTTTTATATATATTTGTTATTTATTTTTTTAAATATATTTTTATATTTATTTATTTTTATATGAAATAAATATAACTATGTATTAATTTTTTGAAAAATTTTTTTCCACTGATTTTATAAATATAATATATTAAAAGAAAAATATTTTTAATATTTTTTATCATTATTTTTTTATATATTTATTTTTATTTTTAAATAATGATAATTACTACTTGGCGCCAGTTATGGCATAATTCCTTGCACTTTACTTTTTACTTGAGCACTACAAATGCCAATGCTTTGCTTTAGCAACAAAAATTCATATGAATTCTATATCGTCTTAAATTGCATTTAAGAGATAACCAACTAGCTTAGTTATGGGTCACCGATCCGGCTTAAAGCCAACTCTGACTTATAGAGAATATGCTCAGGCAACTCACCAGTAAGGGGGAAGCACTGTCAGCAGCCTGCCGCTTGCTCAAACGATGACGCGCTAGAAAATTGCTTATGCCGGCATTATCATTATTATCATCATTAGTCTGCTCAACGCTGGCATTAGAACGTCCATATTGCTTATTTTCAGCTGCACCCCAGACGAACTCATCATTGTCTTCCAAATCAAGGAGATCTGTGGCAGGATTTACAATTTGACTTGAAGATGCGGCTCCAATCATTCCACTCACCTATATAGTCCGTGCCGTAAGTTTTGGCCAATGCCTGGCTGTAGCCGCAGCTGAGCAGCGCTACGAAAATGAGCTGTAAACACTTCATCTTTGCCTTGAGAACTGAATGTGAAAAATAAACATGTTTCTCACAACTGCAAAATGGGAATTTCAATTTTTATCGCGTGCCGCTTCCGTTGCGAGCAATCGAGCTTTATTCGCTGAAGCTGATCGCTCACTCTCTCTATCTCCTTGTTTCTCTCTCTCTCTCTCTCAGTCTCAGTCTCAGTCTCAGTTTTTATTACAATGGTTTACCTTGCAGTTGAACCTGTTGACACTTTGAAGTTGTTTTCCTTATATAAAATATCCAAGTCGCGTACTCTGACGTTTGCAAACTCAGAAGAGCTGAAGCTCTGGAGAGCGCACTGCGAATACTTCTTTATATATCATATTTATATTATAATATATTTATATATAAATGCTTTATCAGCTGCGCTCGCAGCTGACATGCCGGTCCCTTTTAATGCTTAGGCTGTTAGACCTAGTTTCAAATGCACATTTATAGAGCTACCCATATTAGAATTAGATAATACGTATCCGAAAATAGTATTCCAGCTGACATTGTTTTTTTTTTTTACTCTGTGTGTCTCTACGTGCCGTGCATTGCTAATGATGCGGTTGGGCGGGTTTTAATTCCATAGAAGTCGGCTCAACTGTTACCAAACTTAATATATAAATATATTATACAAGTAGCCAGCTGAATACTACATCTACATCAATAACTATCTTTAATTGCCTTATATGATACTAGCCCAGTGTCAGTTGAGCATCAAATAATAGATAAATCAGTCAAACCGGAATGGAAGAGAGAGAGAGACAAATGTCGTGAAGAAGATGCGACTAAGCATAGCTAAGATTAATTGCATTAGCTTATAAATGCCCTGAAACTCACTCACTCATTACTTATACATTCTGGTGGGTAGAATTTCTTGGTATATTATTTTAGATTGTCACAGAAATTTTCTGGGAAATTAATATCTAGAATATATGTACATAAAAAAATTGAAATTATATTCATGTTATCTATCGAACTCTGAACTCGAATGAAAATGAAAATATATATATTTATATAAATATTATAGCTATTTATTATTTTCACTTTTAAAATATTTTCATTTTCAATTCATTATTTCTTTTTCAATAAATTGATAATTAAATTCTCCCTTCAAAAATAATAAAAAGTAGTAAAAACGCCTTGGAAACATTGTTACAATTTATTGCTGATATTTTTGTTAACTAAATACAACAGTATTTATTTATTAATTACATGTTACACATATATTTTTATATATATATTTCTTTGTTTATTTTTTAAGCAACGCACAAAAACTTAGACTATAGAAATATTTCAACTTTGTTTTTATTGCAGGCTTAGAAAACGAAAAACAGAAAATCAAAATTCCTACAGGCTTTTAGAGTTACAGATCTTATATAAAAAATCATTTTATCAAGATTCTTAGTTTTTTTTTTTTCTTAATTTTTGATTGTTTTTCTTTTTTGGTAGATTTAGGTTTATAAAGTTGGCTCCAAAAGGGGTTCTCACAAAAATACAATGAATATAGAGAGCGTGTCGTGTGGAAACCGATGTAGAAAGTTGTTTCATCTTTTTCTTTTTTTTTTTTTTGGTTTCGATATTGCGGTGTAAATAACTAAATATATAATCTATAAGTTTCATATAAGTACATATACATATATGTATATATGTCTATAAAATCAGTACACATTTATTTGCTTGTATATGTTTATCGAAACATTCACTACTAATACACAGACACACGCACGCATACACATACAGACATACATAGCTAAATAGATATAAACTACTACAATATGTTAGGGCATCGATATCCAATTGATATATAGTTATTTGTATACATATATGTATATATATATATATATATTTATATGCAAGTATTTTGTAAAGTTGTAATTAGGTGGAGAGTTTGAAAGGCCCGTTATTTACTGTGTGTGTGCTCGACTCAGTAGCAAGGTGTTCCTTATGAAATACCCTATATTCATTATGGTTACTTGACAGGGTAGTATGCGAAATGAGTTATTTTTAAATGGGTTTTTCATCATCTTTTTCTTTAGCCTAAAAGTTCTTGTTGTGCTTTTTCTTTTCTTTTTGCACTCGAGTCAATATTATGTTTAATTTGGATCACATTTAGGTTAACGAACTGATAGCAAAATGTCAAATTTATATTTATATAAATTTCGATTTTTTGTGTCATTTCCGAATTCAAAGGGGAAGACTTAAAATTGTGTTGAGCAAGGCAAACTAAAATTGTTATTTAAAGTAATATTTATGCTTAAGTGTGACCATATTTCGTTTATGTTATCTAACAGTTATTGCTTGATTTTTTCTATTTTATTTTTGAGTTTCAATTGCTTTGAGCTTTCAAATAAATAGTTTTCTGCTGGCAGCACTGCAATTCTTAAATTGTAACCGATTTTTTCGTTATATATTCTTGAACATTAATTGTTCAATTTTCAATTGTTGCTGAAGTCATTTTATTTTATAAGCAATGTTGTCTAACATTAGTTGTTTTATTTTTAATTTTAAAAAATAATATTTTAATTTTGATGTTTATTTATTTATATTCAAATAATATTTAAATTAATAAATATTTGAATTTTAATATTTAATTATTCAAATTATTAAATATTTAAATGTTAATATTTAATTATTTAGATTCAAATATTTAAATAAGTAAATATTACATTTTAATTATTTAAAAAATGAAAAATAAAATAAATAAATAAAATAAAAATTATTAGTGCACATTTAAAATCAATTTTTATATAAATATTAAATTATTTAAATTCAAATAATATTTAAATAATTAAAAATTAAAATATTTATTAATATTTAATTATTTCAATTTGAAAATTATTTGTTGCAAATCAAACTTTGTCAACATAAGTTTTCTATTTTTTGTGATTTGTATTTAAGTATTATTATAATTTAAATATTAAAATTCAAATATTATTTTCTTTTTAATTTCTGCAATTAATGTTTAAACTTTTTATTAATGTTAGACAAAACAAAGACAAAGAAAATACATGTTACGCGCTTTTTAAATTGTTGTGAAATTAAATTAAAAATTATTTAAATGTCATTTCAACAAATATTTCAATTTAATTATTCTGTCAGTAATTGCTGTAGCTGAAATTTTGTTTTTGCTGAAGTTTTTAAACTAAAAAATAAAAATAATATTTTTAATTTAAACTTGATCATATTTTGATCATTTTTGTGCTACTAAGATTTCTTGTTCAAATAATATTTGAGCTTAAGTATGAAAGCATTTCGTTACCTTTGTCTAAAAATAAATGCTCCTCTTTTTTTTCAATTGAATCTTTAAATTCATTTTTTTTAATTCAAGTATGCTCGTATTTTCATATTTTGTATCTAACAGTAATTGCTTGTTTTGCAGCTGTTGCAGAAATTTTGCTTGTACTCAAAATTTGTGTTTTCTTTTCTTTTGTTTTAGATAATATTTGAGTCAAGTTCTGACCGTATTTCGTTTTGTTTAGTTAACTGTAATTTGTTGTTGAGTTTAGCTTGATTTGAGCTTTTCATTTTCACTTTAAATAAATAGTTTTTTGCTGGCAGCACTGAAATTCTTAAAGTGTGTCCGTAATTTTGTTAGTTTAATTAATAATTGCTCAATTTTGCATCAATGTCAAGTTGCTTGCTTCTTTGGTCTTTAGTTTTGATTGGATAGGGACTTTTGATTTGCCTTTAGTATTATATGACTTGATCGACTTTACTCAACCAGTCGAACGCCTGCCTCGACATCCTCGGCCATGGTGACACCCTTGGATTTCTTCTTGCCCTCTGCCGCTGGCTTCTTCTTGCTGAGCATCAAGGTCTCCGGTTCATCTGCCGACTGCTGCCGCTTGCCACCAGCTGGGGCACTGGCTGCTCCACCACCGCCGCCGCCGCTGCTTCCATTGCTGCGCAGCTTGAAGCGCGTTGTGGCCGCAGCGGCATTATTATTGGCACAATTGCAGATGGCATCAAAGATGCGCACTACAAAGCCACGAGCGCGATTCACCACTTTGCCGTTCTTAAAATCTGGTATGGCGAAACCTAGACAGATTAGTGCCAAGGCGGACAGTTGGCAAGCAAGCAAAAAAAATAAAAGCAAATACAAATTAAAGGGTTCAGTGAGTGGCCGACGAGAAAAGTGCAGCGGAAACAAATACACATTCACATGCCAATGACATAAAGAGTATATAAAACGGAAAAATAATTAGATTTCAGACGCATGTCGCAGTTTTAATTGCCGCCTGTCACAGCGACTTGGGGCACGCCCACGCGACAAGCTTATAAAGCGTTGCGTGCCCAGTATTTGCCACACAATTGCGTCTTATGATGTGGCCCGATCACTCGACCAGCTGCTGGCACAGATCCTGGCAGCTGCTGCTGCTCAGCCTGCTCCTGCTGTCGCCCAAACTCAGCGGCGGTGTCAATATGCAACAGTTTCTCCAATCGCTGGACATGATGCGCAACGGCTGTATGTCCAAATTCAAGGTGCCGCTGGACATTTTGGATCGCATACGTGACGGTGACTTTGACATGGAACCTAATCAGGATTTGCTGGTATGTTGGCAAACACAACTAACTAACTGGCTGGCTGGCTAGTTGCCTGGTTTCTGGTTTCTCTGCTCTAAAGTTCTGCTTCCTTTGCCTTTTCTCAGTGCTATACGAAATGCGTTGCCCAGCTGGCAGGCACGCTGACCAAGAAGGGCGACTTCAGTGTGAACAAGGCCTTGGCCCAGATGCCCATCATTTTGCCACCTGAGCTACAGGAGCCAGCGAAATCTGCGCTCGCCCATTGCCGCGATGAACGTGAGTAGAAAATGTGCTCAAAGACTTAAATGAAAGCTATTTAATCCTGAACTCCCATTTCCAATGGGTTCTGGATATACAAATTGCTGTCAGTCAACTAAGAATTTTTCTTCAATAGAGATTTACTTCAAGCTGAATATATAAAATAATTTTCGGAATAAGTTAAAAATTTCCAATCTTAACCAAAAATTTCCTTCACATAAAATTTACTTTATAGTTGCTAATAAAATTCTATATAATTTCCAGTATAGGAAACACATGCAATGAGAAAATTAAATATTTTTTGTTCTATATATTTGAAATATTTCATTTAATTATTCAATTTGATGTTGTACATATTGAAAATATTCATATTTAATTAATTAAATTTTAAATTCAAGAAAAATATCCAAGGACGAAAAAATATTAAATAAATTTGATCAAATATATAGAATATTATTGCATTAAATTAATGCAATTTAATATTAAATAATAAACATCATACATTAAATATACATACATAAAATAAATAGGATATTATTGCATTAAATTAATGCAATTTAATATTAAATAATAAACATCATACATTAAATATACATACATAAAATAAATAGGATATTATTGCATTAAATTAATGCAATTTAATATTAAATAATAAAAATCATACATTATAAAGAAAATTAGCAAAATATATAATTAATATTTTAATGTTGTTTAATGTTGAATACCACATTTAAAATTGAATTAAATAATTTTCATTCGATTTAAAATAAAATATTTGGAAAATTTAAAACTCTGTGGCAAATAAATTAAAAAAATACATAATTAAATTTTTATGTATTTAACATTTTTAATTTAATTAAATATTTTTCATTATATATAGAAAAATAAAATATTTAGCAAATTTAAGATGCTGTTCATTGGAAATTTTTAAATTAATTTCATATTAAAGAAAAATTTCTTTTAAATCAAATTTGCATATTTAGCAATTAAATTAAAAAGCTAAAAATATGTGCAGAAATATTTAAAGCTCCTGAACACTCACTTGAGTTTGAGCTTGCTGTCAGCCACTGCTTAGCTAGCTTCAACTAGATAAAGCCCATTAAAATATATCTTTAATTCTATTTCTAGAGAAAGCTCACAAGGACCAATGCGCCCAGGTCTACTACATAAGCAAATGCATGGCTGACTTTGATCGTGCACACTTTAAGTTTCCATAGCAACAGAAGAAGTGACAAAAAACAAAAACAAAAGCAAATGCGAAGACAACTAGCAACAATTCCCTTTTTGGGCACGTTCTACTTACTCGGTCGCTTCTCCTTGCCCTGTGGATGAGACGGAAATGTGTGTGTGTGTGTGTTTCAATAAAAAAAACTTTCGATATAAAGCGGATAATAAATGATTAGCCAACCTGTTGCAATTTTTGTGATTCGAGCGCACGTCTATTGGCCTCCGCTTCGGCACGCTGGGCCACCTCATCGATGAATTCGTGCAGCATGGCCATGTTATTGGGATTCTGTTTGAAGTGCTCGATGCGCGCCTCCAGCGACTCCTCCACAATGTTGTTCACGCTGTCCGGCGAGGCGGGCTCTGGCTCCGCAAATCTTGCGTGCATTTTTCTATATTTTTATTTTTCACAATTTAAATACTTTCGATAAGAAAATTTCACAAACTGCCTTGGTCGAGCCTTCGCCTTTGTCCAACACACACGCGAACTGAATTGGTATGTACAAAGAGTTGGGCTTTGTTCAGTGTGCTTTGGTTAAAAATCAATAGTCAGCCAGCTCTGGCACATGCGTGTTGCGTGCGTACCATTGGCGTAGGTTCGATGGGGGAGGGGGGCACAATTGTAAATAATTGTTGTTTTTTTTTTAAGGGTAGCTTTCGCTGGTCAATGCCTGTGTTTATTAACTCAGCTGTGTACTTAGTTAACTAATATATATATAAATCTGTGTAGGTGTGGTTGTAGTTGTGTTTTGGGTGAGAAGAATAAGGCTACTCCAGATGTGATAAGTCATCCAGTTCGGGCGGTGCGCGCACTATTTCCGTTTCAATGATCAACGAATTGGCATCCACGATGCTCTGAAATGCGCATAAACAGCATTATTAGAGTGGATCACTTTTAGGGAGTTGGCAGGTATCCGGGACTGCTACACACATTATCATTATTGCTGCGCGCTGATAGCAAACTATTTGCACCACCAACGCCGGCGTTGCCACCAACGACGCCACTGCTGACACTGACGACGCTGCCTCCGCCACCGCCGCTACCACCAGCGCCACCGCCACCAGGGCCAATGCTGCCCGTCGATGATGAATTCGAATTGGAGGCATTGGCGCCATTCGCCGAGGATGATGACAGCACCACACTGTGCGGTGAACTGCCACGGCGTGCCACCTTCGCCGGCGTCGGCTGCGGTGAGTTCTGTGTCACAATCACAAACTTTTGAGGCGGCTGATTGGCTTGTATGGCGCGTATTTGCGGTAGGGCGGCTACCACGGGGCTGCTATAGAAATAAAAGCAGAGAAAAACTTGTTAATTAATTTGCAAATTTAACCTTAGGTTATATAAAGTACATATGTATAGTTTATGATTGATTAGCTAGACTCTTTCTATTTCAATCGAGCTCTTACCTAATCTCTGCTTTAAACTCTACTCATAATTTATAGACATATGTACAACTTTCCTCTTAGCTAAATATCTTACCCCTGTCTCTGAGAATTTGGCATAGAGACGCGTCCAATGGCTGTTGCTGTTTGGGCAGCGCTAGTTATGGGCGCCGTATTGATGCTGCTGGAGGAGAGCGTCACAGTGCTATTGGCTGGTGCATTGCGCACCTTGACCACAGCTTGGCACAGCGATGGGCCCAAGAAACCAAAGTCCATTTTGTACTCCTCAGCGATGTCAGGTGCAGGGCGCATTTGCTTCAAGATGGGCGGGCAGCATTTTTGAAGCATGGCGCGTATATGGCCAGCTGCTGTTTTATCTGTATTGCTCATTGAGGTGCCCAGCAGATGTGGCTCAATGCGTTCCGAAATGAATTTCAAACGTGGTATGATAAATACTTTAATCACCTCGCCGCCCAGCTCAGAGAGGCCCGCAATGGAGCCATAGAGAGATGACAAATGAGTTTTATCATTCTGCAGAGCTTTGCTGAATATGCTGCAGAGATGGGAAAGCCGAAGAATATTAGCATTATATTTAAATGGATATTCCATATACTCACCGTGTGACACGCGTTTGCAGATTATTTGTGAGCGTGTTGAAAGTCTTGCAGATTTGTGCCATGAGACGCGAGGCAAAGTCACGCAAGGCCCAATGATTGTCGAGCTCTGGACGCATGCACAGCTGCTTGGACACAATGCAGGTCATAACAGATGGTATAAGCTCGTGCAGCTAAAATTAGAGAAGAGTTAAACCTTAACGTCAAGGAAATTCCAGTACTGAGCTTACGTATTTCTCTAGGAAGAGCGAGGGATTGTCCAGCAGGGCGCGCACCATGCGCATCAAATAAATCAAAAGTGCTAAATTATTCTGAACAACATTGACTTTAACGCCCTCGGCAATGAATGTGCACATGCGGGGCAGCATTTCATGGAGTCCCGGATCAGAGCCGAGCGACTGCAGCGCTTCAGCACGTCGGGGCTCATCTGATCCGACGCAGGCTTCGGTGATCTCCTTGTAGTAGAGCTGCTGTTCCACGGACAGCTCATGAGTGGCTAGCTGTTTGACATGTATGGTTTCCACGTTCTTAAGCTTATGAATTTTGCCAGTGGTTGGCTTGCCAGCGGCATCTTTGTTCAGGCCTTGATCTAGTTTGATGACAGGGTTAACAGAATCCACGAACTGTGACTCTTTGGAAAGGGGTGGAGGATTTTCCGGCACTGTGGGCTGTGTGCCCTCCACTACGAACCAATGGGAACGCAATGTTATATCTATTGGTATCTTAACCGAGGTATTTGCAGTTATTTCGGTTAAATCAATCTCCTTGTCCTCTGTGAAATGCAGCTCACGACCGCCGCCGGAGGCAAAACGGAAGGGTATGAAATCCTTAGTCATAAATCCATATTGTGGCTCAATATTGCGCACCTTCAGCGACATATCAATATCTCTAACCGACATTTTTTGCCGTTTGGCATGGAGCATGAATTTGGCGGCATCCTGTACAATGCGCTTCAGTTTAATGGATACGTCTTCGGCGAGCTCTTTGGCGGCGTCGTCGGATAGGGAGCCCACTCCGATGCTTTCGGCAATTACTTTCATTGATTCCGCAGATATGCTGGAGCCATACAGCATACTGCTGGCAGGGCTACTAGCTTTTGACGATTTATTACTCATTTTAATAAATAAACAAATTTTTTCACCCTGCAACAGTGTATATCTTCCTCTTGCTTTGCGTAGAGGTGGTACACTAATGAAGTCGCCTGCTCTGATGACACAAATTGAGATATCGAACTAAAACGTAGTTCGATAAGTTTTAGAACAGTTCTAAAGTTAAATAAAATTATATGAAAAATTGCAATTTAAAAATATGATGCAGATTTTTAAATTTAATTTATCAGAAATTTCAGATAATTATGTTAAATTTTAAAATTACATTTAAAACAGTGTTGGCAAGGACCTATTAATGCCATTTGAGATCGAATAGCTCCATATGCTGAATAATCGGATGGTTTTATACCATCGCATCATTTGCCATCCCTAATTCGTAGTTTCTTTTCTTTATTTATGTTCATACCTTGTGGCTTTTTTGTTTTATTATTGAAATTATAGATTATAGCATGCAAAATATTGCAAAAGTAATGCCATTAACTTTTAAAAGCCAGTGGAAGTGTCTAATATGATAAGCAATTAAGTTGAAAGTGAATTGAAGCATGTCGCGTCGCACCTTTGGAACAAAGCAGCAGCAGCAGTGAAAATTCAACGCGAGACTGCAGGGTGAAAACGGCGCCATTTTAAGAAGCAAAACAAAGCCAGCAGCAAAAGCAGCAAGCAAAACTTGAATGCAATGCAATTAAAGGCGCAAAAAGCATATGCATATGCTCAAATAACAATTTCATTATCGGTGTGCATAATCAATTAACGCTACAAAAAAATTACAAAACGTAAGTGTACGTGTGTGTATGTGTGCATGTGTGTGTGTGTGTGGTATTTCCGCCCGCCCCCTCAGCCATAAATATTTGTTAGTGTGTGTGCGAGTGTGTCTGTCGCATTTTGTGGTTTGACCTAGTTAAATTGTCAAAAATTCTGAACGTGTTGTAATTAATGTGACCAGGTTAATAAAGTTCTGTTATTTCATATACATATATGCATATTATATATGAATAGCTCCGCCCTCGAGTCGAAATATGAGCAGTGGCCAAAATGAGGCATCAGCAGCAGCAAAAAAGGAAAAGGTTCTCGAAACGCAGCAACGTACACAAGAATCCGGCAGTGAAAATGAGGTAAGCTATAGACTATAAAATATATCTATAATTAATAGACTATAATTAAATTTTTATAATGCAAACTAATTAAATGTATTGTAGAGTTAATAAAGTATTAATATAGTATACATATCTCTTGGCTAAGATAACAGGGGTTCGCATAGCGATTATTCTCATATATCTATTATAATACATTTTCTGCTATATTGTATAGAGCTGTTTATATTAATATTCTGTTATATAGTATACAATTTGATTACATTAATTTTCTGTTATTCTAGTATAACATTTTATTATATCAATATTCTGTTATACTAGTTATACAGTTTAATTCATTAATACTCAGTTATACTAGTATACTTTTATTTATGTTAAGATTCTGTTATATAGTATAGTGTTAATTTAAGTTGAATATGCAAAAATTAACATAGCATGAATATTTCAGGAAACCGACTCAATTACGGATCAGTCGAGTCATTCGAAATCTACGAAATCAGCAACACAATTTAGCGTGCAACGTTCGGATATTGATGGACTGCGCATGAGAATCTCGGCCATAAGGAACCCGCCCGCAACACAAGCCGCTGCAACAAGTTTAACAAATTCAACAGTTCGAAAGGAAGCAGCGACAGTTGAGAATCTTTCGCGTAAGAAGCTAACAAAGGTGCGTAAGATGAGCGAGGACCAGGAGCTGAGCGGCTGCTCCACGGATGTCAAGGACAGGCATAGGGATAAACAAAGGGAAAGGGAGAGGGAGAAACAGAAGGAGAAAGTCTTATCAACTGCAAACACAACCAAAAAGATTAAAGTCAAACGTAAGAAGATTGCGCAAAAGAGCAGCAGCAACATCAGCGCCCACAATAATAATAATAACAATAACAATAATAATGGTAAAACGAATCGTACGCCAGCAGCTGTATTTAGCTCCGATTCGGAAGATGATTTGCCTTTGAAGATGCACATTCAGCGAGCGCCTCGTTTGCTGCTGACAGCAATTGGTGGCGGCCAGGGAGACAATCATCATCACATGGGCATCTCCAGCAGCGACAACGAGGAGCTGGTTAAAGCAGCCGATCTGGTCAAGGCGGCTATTAAGCGTGTCGAAAGCGATGCCGAGGACAACAGCAGCGTTGTAGCGGGCATAACAGCTGCTGCCAAGATCAGGCAGCAACATTTGCCCCAATATCAATCGACGCTGCTGCAGGACTTTATGGAGAAGACACAAATGCTGAATCATACAGGTAGCACTAATAGCTTAGCCAATGCAGCAGCTGTAGCAGCAGCGGCAGTGGCAGCGTCATCGGCATCTACTAGCAGCAGCAGCAACAACACACTGCACCAGTTGCAGCAGCAGCAGCAACAACAGCAGCAGCTGCAGCAACGGAAGCGACGTGGTCGCCCTAAGAAGATGCAGCCAACTATTTCTGCTAGCGTAGCTGCCCTGCCCATGGCCGTGCCCACCATCAATGAGTCGGCAGACTCGGGCGTCATCAGCACCACGCCATCGCCCAAAATGCAGCCGGCGACAATGGCCAGTGACAATGCCAAGCCGAAAATCGATATGGCCTATCTGGATAAGCGCATGTATGCAACAGCGGAACGTGTGCTGTATCCGCCGCCGCGCAGCAAGCGACGGCAGGGCAACAAGAAGGTCAGCAAGGAGGATGTGCAGGTGGATCCGCTGTGGCGCAAGATCGATGTGAACAAGAAGTTTCGCTTGCGCAGCGTCAGCGGCTACAAAAGCGATGGCGGAGGCGGCGGCGGCGGTGGCACCTCGAACACCATTTGCAGCAAAATTCTTGCTGCTAAAAGTGGTTATGTTTCGGACTATGGCAGTGTGCGGCATCAGCGACACAATCACAATTCGGGCTACAAATCGGATGCCAGCTGCAAGAGCCGCTACAGCAGTCGCAGCTGTGCCAGCCGTCGCATGAGTCGCGCCAAGAGCTGCGGCTATCGCAGCGATTGCAAGGAATCGGGTAAATCAAGCAAATCGCTGCGACGACGCAGACGCGCTTCCATGCTGAGGAGCGGGCATGAGCAGACATCGAACGCGCTGAGCGATGAGCATGATCAGGATATACTGCAGCTGGCGGGGCTATCGCTAGGACAGAGCAGTGAGGAGAGCAACGAGTATATTAGCAAGCCGAGTCTGAAGTGTTTGCCCAGCACGAGTGCCAGCAAGAAATATGGTGAAATCAATCGGTTTGTGACCACTGGACAATATTTCAGTGGAGCAGCAAAGGCGACGACAGCTGGGAGCATGGCGGCCGGAGCCAGTACGCCAATAGCGACAGTAACGGCGGCAGATAACTTTATGCAGGGTATGAGAATTGAGACATACAAATATAACAATATATATTTACTAAATATATTCTGATTTTCCAGGTAAAATGTTGTTGCAACGCAAGCACTCCATTAGCCAGGATACCATTGTGCCCAGCAAGAGTGCGTGTAAGATTAAGAGTCGGCGCTCGTCGGCTGCCAGCATGTGCAGCAGTTATGTCTCTGGCGTCTCTCGGCGTCGGCGGCAGCGCAGGAAGAGCATGAGTCATGCGAAATCCTTAAATATTGACTCCAAGCTGCTAACGGAGATTGACATCATTGCTAGTACATTTCACGCTCGTTGTCGCATTCAGGATGATCGGCTCACAGCGAGCAGCGGCAAGGAGAAATTGCTAGCCGAGGCGAATAAGCTGCAGGCCACACTGGCCACTGCACCCATTGCGGCGACGTTGCCGCTGCTAAATGGCGGTGGTGGCAGCAGCAGCAGCAATGCAGCTGGAGCTGGAACTGGAGCGACCAAGCCGCTTAAGCGTGCACTGAAGAAGCGCAAACTGAATGAACCGCTAATTGACTTTGCCATGCTCTCGGCCAGCGCTGGCAATGCGAATGGCATCAGCAATAACAGCGGCAGCAGCAGCAACGGCGGCGCTAAGCGACGCCACAAGAAATCGAGTAGCAATAGCGGCGGCAGCAACAGCTCTAGTCCCGATGATCATAAGTTGCCGCTGAAGAAGCGCCATTATCTGGTCACAACGGGCGCTGAGGTGGCGTCGGCATTTGCCAGTAACGGCAAGCTGAATGCTGAGGCCTGGGCAGCTGCGGCAGCGGCTGCAAAGAGCAGCGTCAATACCAAGGCTCAGGCGCAGTTCAATGCCAAGAAGCTAACGCCTAAGAAGCGACATTTGCTGGTCAGCCAGGAGGCCAGTGGCAGCGGTTCTTCGGCACCGGGCAACGCCTCACCATTGCGCATTGTCGTCGACAACAATTCCATAAGCGGCGGCAAGCTGCTAGACATTAGTCCCAGTTCGCTATGCTCGCTCAAGCAGCAGCGTCGTCAGGGCACCAAATCAAAGAACTCCACGACGGCAATGGCGGGCGCAGCTGCTCGAGAGCTGCCGCAGCAGCTGCAGTCGCCCGCTGGCAGCAATAGTTGCCCCCCGCCGGGCATCTTTGAGCCGTCCGTCGAACTGGAAATTCAAATACCCATAGCCAAGCTGAATGAGTCGGTCATCACCAAATCGGAAGTGGAATCACCGCTGCTGGCTGCCATGGACATCAAAGAGGATGCTAATAAGAAGGAGCAATGCCAACGCGTGCTGGAAACGCTGCTGCACAAGACGGGCGGCAATTTGTTGCTCAAGCGCAAGCGCAAGAAAATCAATCGCACCGGCTTTCCCACTGTTCGACGCAAAAAACGTAAAGTGAGCGTTGAACAAACAGCAAATGCTCAGCAGCAACAGCAACAACTGCAGCAGCAGCAGCAGCAGCAATTGGAACAACAACAACTGTTGCCCGCTCGTGAAACGCGCAGCAGCAGCACTTTGGCTGCCACTGTAACAACAATGGATTGCGAACGTGTGCCACAGCCAGGCGAGGCGCGAGAAACATTTGTGGCTCGCAGTACTAATCAGCGCACGCCGCGTTTATCTGTGGTCGCCTTGGAGCGTTTGCAACGTCCACAAACGCCAGCAAACAGTGGAGCTGCAGCCAGAGGCAAGCCACGCGGCAGAGGCAGGCCAAAGTTGCAAAAGCAGCTGCCGCAGCAACAGCAGCAGCAGAAACAGTTGCAGCAACAGCCACAGCAACAGCCGCAGCATCAACTGTCACAGCAGCAACAACCTCAGCTAAACCCGCTTTTGGAAGTGCAACCAGCTAAGAAACGCGGACGCGCTGCCAAGCAAACGGAAGTGGCGCTGCCCAGACTGGAGCAGAAGCTTGAGCCTAGCATTAAGCTGCCAGCAGGCATTGATCCCAATACGAATTTTAGCTGTAAAATACGCTTGAAGCGGCGCAAAACAATGCAGCAACAGGAGACAGTACAGCGTCAGCAGCAGCAACATGAACGCCCGCAGCAGCAGCAGCAGCAACAACAGAAATCACAACAGCAGCAGCAACAGCAAAAGTCGCAGGAATTGCATTTAGAGCCACCCAACAGCGATGATCAGGCGCAAATTGCAGCTGAGGCGGCATCCAAGCGCCAGCAGCAACCAGTACCAGCCATTGAGCATGAGCCATTGCCTGCGCATGAGTCCAGCACAAATCTGGCCACCGATTATGCCAGCTGCAGTGATACCAGCGAGGATAAATGCAGCATTACATCGCAGCGCAAGCGCTCCAAGCTCAAGAAGAACTTTTTGGTGGCAGGACTCTTCTCCAACTACTTCAAACAGGCGGCAGCTGGAGGTGCAGCAACGGCGCCTATAGCTGCTGTGGCCAACAAACAGCCAAATAAGAAAACAACAGATGGAGAGCAACAGCAACACCAACAGCAGCAGCAGGTGGGCAGCTCCTTGCTGCCGCCGCCCAGCTATTGTGAACGTTACTTTAGAAGCACAATCATCGACTTTGAATTGCCTTATGATATTTGGTGGGCTTATAGCCATGATAAATTGCCCACGCGGCATGTGGTGCCCAGTTGGAACTATCGCAAGATACGCACCAATGTCTATGCAGAGTCGGTGCGTCCAAATCTGGCGGGCTTCGATCATCCCAATTGCAATTGCAAACCCCAGCCGAATGGCGCCTGCCTGGACAATTGCCTGAATCGCATGGTGTACACGGAGTGTGTGCCCAACAATTGTCCAGCGGGCGATAAGTGTCGCAATCAGAAGATCCAACGGCATGAGGTGGCGCCTGGAGTGGAGCGTTTCATGACCACCGACAAGGGTTGGGGTGTGCGCACCAAGTTGCCCATTGCCAAGGGCACCTACATACTGGAGTATGTGGGCGAAGTGGTCACCGAGCGGGAGTTTAAGCAGCGCATGGCCAGCATTTATCTAAACGATACGCATCACTACTGTCTGCATCTGGATGGCGGTCTGGTCATCGATGGCCAGCGCATGGGCAGCGATTGCCGCTTCGTGAATCACTCGTGTGAGCCGAACTGCGAGATGCAAAAGTGGAGTGTGAATGGATTATCGCGCATGGTCCTGTTCGCCAAGCGTGCCATTGAGCAGGGCGAGGAGTTGACCTACGATTACAATTTCTCGCTCTTCAATCCCTCCGAGGGTCAACCGTGCCGTTGCAATATGCCTCAATGTCGTGGTGTGATTGGCGGCAAATCCCAGCGCATTAAACCGCTGCCAGCGGAACTAAAGACGACGGCAGGTGTGGAGGGCGCCAATGCTGGCGCTAAGGAGGCCAATGGAAATCGCAATGGACGACAGCGCAAGCACAAGGCCAAGAAGCATGCACAGCGCCAGCAGCAGGCGGGTAAGGAGGCAATGGTCGTGGCACGCGTGCAGCAGCTCTCCGAAAAGGAGAAGAAGCTGGTCAAGCAGTGTAATATATTTCTGGTGCGCAACTTTGAGAAGGTAAGTAACAAATTCTCAGCAATTTAAAAAATTATAACACAACTCTCATTCACAGATTCGACGTTGCAAAGCCAAACGCGCTGCAGCAAAGGCGCGAGCTGCTGGCTCACCGGCTGCTGGTGAGGCTGATCTGCCTGGCCGTCGTCCATCGACACCTTCGTCAAGTTCACTGTTGGCCGCCCAAATCTCTGCACTCTGCACGCCGCGCAACATAAAAACACGTGGCTTAACGCAAGCTGTTCAGGATCCGGAGCTAGAAAAGATGGCCAAAATGGCTGTAGTATTGCGTGATATATGTACTGCACTTGAATCTCACAAAATGTCGGAGCTGCTCTCCACATTGGCCAACAGCAAGAAAAAGAAGCAGCTAAAGACTGCGCGTCTCGATTTTAAGACAATTCAAGCGCAAGTGGAACAGGGACATTATAAGACACCACAGGCCTATGATGAACAGATGCAGCAGCTGTTCACAGAGGTGCAACAGCTGCATGGAGATGATGTGGAGAAGTCCAAGGCGCTGCAAACGCTGCTGGAAAGCTATAAGCAGCAGAAGGAGGCTTACTATGCACCGCTGCTGGATATTTTGGGCAAACCGGAGGAACTACAAAGTTTTAAGCCCAAGCAGGAGGTAGTGGAACAGGCCAAGGATGTTCAGTCAGGGGAGCAAAAGCAACAGAATGAAACTAAGGAAACAAATGCAGCTGTTGTTGTTGCTCCAGAGGTGACTCCTACGGACGAAGAAGATGTGATACGTTGCATTTGTGGTCTGTACAAGGACGAGGGTCTGATGATACAGTGTGCCAAGTGCATGGTCTGGCAGCATACCGAATGCACCAAAGCAGACATCAATGCCGATAACTATCAGTGTGAACGCTGTGAGCCGCGTGAAGTGGATCGCGAAATACCGTTGGATGAGTACACGGAGGAAGGCCATCGTTACTATCTATCGCTGATGCGTGGCGATCTGCAGGTGCGTCAGGGCGACGCGGTTTATGTGCTGCGCGATATACCCATCAAGGATGAGACGGGCAAGGTGGTGCCCAGTCAGAAGCATACGTACGAGACCATTGGAGCAATTGATTATCAAGAGTGTGACATCTTTCGTGTGGAGCATCTGTGGAAGAACGAGGCGGGGAAACGTTTCATTTTCGGCCATCACTTCTTGCGTCCTCACGAAACGTTTCACGAGCCCTCGCGGCGCTTCTATCCCAATGAGGTAGTTCGTGTCTCGCTTTACGAGGTGGTGCCCATCGAGCTAGTGATTGGGCGCTGTTGGGTGCTGGACCGCACCACATTCTGCAAGGGTCGACCCATGGAATGCAACGACGAGGATCATTGCTACATATGTGAGCTGCGTGTGGACAAAACCGCGCGTTTCTTTTCCAAGGCCAAGGCCAATCATCCAGCGTGTACCAAGAGCTATGCGTTTAGAAAGTTTCCGGAGAAACTGAAGATCTCAAAGAGCTATGCGGTAAGTTAAAAAGTAACAATTTATTAAATAGTTTAAAATAATTATCAACTCTTTTGCAGCCACATGATGTGGACCCATCGTTGTTGAAGTCGAGGAAGCAAAAGACTGATTTAGAAGTAGGAGCTACATCCATCAAAATGAGCAGACAGGAGCAGAAAACAAGCCAAGCAACGAGCAACAACAGGAAGCAGCGAAACGCAAACGCTGGGCAGACAAGCTCAGCACTCTGTGTAACGGCAGCTGCCACAGAAATCGCTGTGAAAGTACTAACACCAGTCGCCCCCAATGGACAGGTTAATATTTAATTAAAATCAATTTTGTCATATTCATATTCAGACTGTATTCAACTTGCAGGTGCTAAAGAAGAAGCGATCACGCTTGGAGAATGTTTTGAATACCATGAAGCTCAAATGCCTGGATGCGCAAACGGCGCAGGAACAGCCAATTGATTTGTCCTACTTGCTAAGTGGACGCGGCGCCCGACAACGCAAAACCAATTGCAACAGCAATAACGGCAGTAACAGCAGCAGCTCGGCAACGCCGTGTGCCTAGTGGATGCTAATATGTGTAGCCATGTACATAAATAGCGACTTTAGAGGCATTGCGTACTATTTATATAAACAGAAAAAAAGAACAGGATAACACATACTTTAGCCTTAGTTTATAAGTTGTAAAGCGCATAAAACGGTGATAGTAGTAATTCTAGTTTGTAAATTGTTATGAACAACTTCTTGAGCAACTTAACATTATGTACGATTATTATGATTATGATTAATGCAATTATTTATACTTGTATGATTATTATGATTATTGCAATTATTTATACACTTATACACATTTATGTCTATGAGTACGGTCCATCTTTATAGACGAATTACTTATGCTTTTTAAAAATTGTTTTACATATGCATTTCCATTGATTATTGTTTTACAAAAACCAAGGCCCTCTTTTTAATAGCGTTTAGCATTGTTATTTTAAATTATTATGTATTATGTTATGGCTGCTTATCAAACTACTTGAGCAATACAAGTAGTACACTCAATGCGCGATTAGTTTTATATCATGTATATTAAAAGAAAAAAATTGTTATCAACTTCGAACACAAATTTAAAAGTAAAATATAAAATATATATATTTTCATTAATACACGAAATTCCCATTGTTATTTCAAAACGCCGTTGATGTTATCTTATATCGATAGTGCTTATTTCGATAGCAAAGCTCTGATAGCTTTAGATATCGATGCATCGAGTTGGTTGGAGCAACCCTGCTCTGGGGTTTCTTTTTTGTTGGCACGTTGATGAACGACCAACACACTGGGCTGTGCTTAATCAAATAATAATAATAATCAATTTATATAAATTAGGCCAGTGCCACAGTGTCCCATTGTGCAGCAACCAATATTGGATTGCGCGACCAAGGTCAAGTGAACAGCAGCAGTAACCAATACCGACAGGATGAGTCAATACGCAATCATTTTGCAACGTGAGTTTCCGGCTATCGACAATGAGATGAAGGACTATGTTGAGGGAGTCCTAACCGGCAGCGAAGAAGATTTCGATACATGCGATGATATCTTCGACGCGGTCGGCGACATACTGCAAGGCATCGATGGCGAAAGGTCCGAGGAGAATATACGAGGGCTTTGTGATGAATTCTTCAATATCATGAAGAATAACTCGAAAAATGTCGAACGCAAAGTGCTCAATGCACCGGTCAACATTGAGGAGATGGCCAAGAATATGGAGCGTATGGACAAAGATATGCAAAGCATTTGGGTAGTCAACAAAGACGGTGCTAATGTGAGTAAACAAACCTTGAGCAATATATCGAGTATATATGATTTTTTTAACAATTATAGAAAGTTGACTCTAAGAAGCTGGAAAAAGCGGAGGCCAAATTAATGCAAAAACAGGAGAAACGACAGGAGGTGACGAAACTCGGGGTTGTGCCGGTGGCAGTTAAGCTACAAACGGCCACCGCTTCTCAGGTGACAAACAAAAAGAACACCAAGCTGGATCAAAAAGGACTCAATCGTTCCATGGACATTAAAATTGAAAACTTCGACCTGGCATTTGGTGAGAAGTAAGTTGACAGACAAATAGAAGTTCCATATATATCTAATGATGTGCACTTAATCTCTTACAGAGTTCTCCTGCAGAATGCCAATTTGTTGCTGTCCTTTGGTCGTCGCTATGGCCTGGTTGGCCGCAATGGACTTGGGAAGACGACGTTGTTGCGCATGATTGCTGAGCGTCAGTTGCAAATTCCATCGCACATTTCCGTGCTTCATGTGGAGCAGGAGGTGGTGGGCGATGATACGTCAGCTGTGGACAGTGTGCTTGAATGTGATACTGAGCGTACGCGTCTTCTGACGCGGGAGAAAGAGATTCTCGCCGCCCTAAACAGCGGCGTGCAGGATGCGACGCTGTCGAGCGAACTGAGCGAAACATATGCTGCGTTGCAGAATATCGAGGCAGACAAGGCTGTGGCACGTGCATCTGTGATACTTAAGGGTCTGGGCTTCGATGCAGACATGCAACTGAGGCCGACCAAATCATTCTCAGGTGGTTGGCGCATGCGTTTGGCTCTGGCCCGAGCGCTGTTCTCCAAACCGGATCTGCTGCTGCTCGATGAGCCGACGAACATGTTGGACATCAAGGCTATCATTTGGCTAGAGACTTATTTGCAAACGTGGCCAACAACCATTTTGGTGGTTTCTCACGATCGCAACTTTCTCGACACGGTACCAACGGACATCATCCATTTACATTCCCAGGAGCTGGAGGCATACAAGTAAGTATGCATGCAGATTACTCTATCGTCCCTTATTTAATATTCTTAAATATTTTCAGGGGCAACTACGAGCAGTTTGAGAAGACTAAGACGGAAAAGCTTAAGTCACAACGGCGGGAATACGAGGCACAGCTGGCGCACAGGGCACATGTACAGGAGTTTATAGATCGCTTCCGTTACAATGCCAATCGAGCCTCTTCTGTTCAGTCTAAAATCAAGATGCTGGAGAAACTGTAAGTAGTAGATCTCTTATGCTAAATTCAAGCTGATTTAAAACATTTTATAATCGATTTGTAGGCCGGAGCTCAAGCCCGTGGAGAAGGAGACAGTTGTAACGCTCAAATTTCCCGATGTGGAGCCGCTTAATCCGCCCGTACTGGCTATCTCAGAGGTTTCGTTCCGCTACAATCCCACAGATCCGTTGCCCATCTTCAAGGGCGTAAATCTATCAGCCACTTCGGACTCCCGCATTTGTATTGTGGGCGAGAACGGAGCGGGTAAATCAACGTTGCTCAAGATCATTGTTGGCCAACTGAGCACCATCCATGGCAACATTGTGCTGCATCGCGGTCTGCGCATAGGTTACTTTGCCCAGCATCACGTCGACCATTTGAATATGAATGTAACCTGTGTGGGCGTGCTGGCAGAGCTATTCCCTGGCCGGCCCGATGAGGAGTATCGTCGGCAGCTTGGCAGCTTTGGTATTTCGGGTCCACTGGCGCTGCAGAGCATTGCTAGTTTGTCTGGTGGTCAAAAATCACGCGTGGCCTTAGCCAAAATGTGCATGGGTATGTTTTAATAATATTATATCATATCATCATATTCAATATATTCTTTTTTTAACAGCGGAACCGAATTTCTTAGTACTTGATGAACCGACGAATCATTTGGACATTGAAACAATTGATGCATTGGGCAAAGCTATAAATGCATTTAAGGTATATAGTTAAAATCATTTATAATTAAAAAGTAATATTATTTTTCAATTTCAGGGCGGCGTCATTCTGGTCTCTCACGACGAGCGCCTTATTAAAGTTGTCTGCAAAGAATTATGGGTTTGTGGTAATCGAACGGTGCGCGCTATTGAGGGCGGTTTGGATGAATATAAACGTGAGGTTTACAAGGAAATCGAAGCTAATAGTTGAATTTTTATTAATTTTACACAAAATGAAATAAGTGAAACAATTTAGCAATAAATTTGTAGTATGTCAGAGTTATTTACACAAATGGGATTTAATATAGAAAATAACAAACGATATAAAGAATGTTAAATTAAAGAATCCGTTTAGTCGAATATACTTTATATCTTGACATAAAAACTATATCAATATGCATATTGTATACTTCATTTACCTATTCTTTCGTTTTATTGATTAGTTTTTTGCGCAACTCAAATAATATTAGAGTAAGCGCCGAAGCGACATTCAGACTGTCAATGCCCTTTGCGAGAGGAATATAGACGCATTTGCCTCTGTTGCCTACGAGTTTCATGAATCTAGGAGATGATATGCATTAGTTTTAGATGTAAAAGTAAATATAATCTAATGTTTACCTGTAAGCATCATCGCTAACCCCATGACTCTCGCCTCCAATGATGAGGATGTTGTGTGCGCCTGTTTGATTCAACTCTGCGTAGTCTATATGATTCGTAGACTTTGTCGGATTGTTCTCTGCAATGAATACATGACAGTTGTCGGCTACCTCTGGTGGTATGTGTAGGGGCAACTGATCCCAGGTGACATCGTCATGTATGGGCAGCCGGAACTGGCCACCACAGCCGCCGCGTAACGCCTTCGACTCCCAGGGATCGCAACAGCCATGTGTGACCACCACTTGGCTGCAGGGCAAAGCGGCACATGTTCTTATTATGCTGCCCAAGTTGTTGGGTTCACGTATATTGTCGCACACCACTGTAATGGGTAAGGGCTCTATGTCCTGCTGCTGTTGTAGGCCTTGCAGCGAGGGACGTTCGAATATTGCCAAGAGTCCGGGTGGGGTCACTAGCGATGACCATGTTTTCAGGTCATGTTGCGGCACTTTGTAGATTTTCGTGTTGTATTCTTGCTGAGCCTGGACCACGGGCTCCTTTAACAATGCGAGTTGATCCTTTTGGCTAAAGAATAAGGAAAGCATTTTTAAGCCAGATTGAAGGGCTTCCTGTATGAGACGTCTGCCCTCGATAATAATTTGTTTGTTTTTGTCGCGACGTTTGCGTGAACGCACTTCGGTCAGCAAGGTGCTCATCAACGGATCTTGCAAGGTGAGCCGCAGAAACTCCAAATTCAATTCGCTATCCTTAATGAGCGGAGTAGGCGCATGCTTTATAGATGGAGCAGCTGTAACTGTCCTTTTCACCGCTGCTGTTGCGGTTTTTGTAGTATCAGTTACATTTTTCTTTTTGTTTAGCTCTTTCTTTTGTTTACTGATTAATGTTGGTTTGTGCTTGCGTAAAACCTCCCGCGTGCTCACAGGCTGATGCTGCAGCATTGAGTTTTCAAACAAATTCGCCTCAATATCAAGTGCATCTTTGATTTCATCTTTCACGCCACCAGAAGAGTTGCTGCTGAGGCGCGCTATTTGATAATTATTTGCATTTTTTATGTGTGTTTGAATGGCTCGTCTAAGAACGTTATAAAACATCTTTGTAAACTTTGCCGGTATAACCAAATGTGCAATCGATAATACTATCGATGGTCGTCAGCAGTGATGTGCATTTCAATGTACAAAGCGAAACTATCTAATGCTATCTTATCAATATGAAAACAATTAGCAATCAAAGAATATATTGCATCTTAAGAATTTAGATTTAACGATTTTTTAATTAACATATATACTATATAATATTATGGAATAGCATATATATAATGCGATATTTAAAATTTTAGGACTATACGTGCTGGTCGTGCGCAAATTATTCACCGCAGTGGCAACGTTCAACAAGTGTGTTAGAGCGCGAGGTCAACTCTAGCAGTCACGAATATTGCATAAAGTTCCACAGCTCCGATAGAATTTCCAATTGAATTCTGTTTAAAAGCCGGTTTGGATTCATAATAAAGTCAATCTGGTTGATGTATTAGGATGCTAACTAAGTCCGTGCTAATTGCCGCTTTGGGTAAGCGCGCGTCGAATCTGCTGATGCAACGCACCTTCAGCAATACGCAATCTTTGAGGCAAACAATTAAGAATCATCAGCCAAATGAATTGGAGAAACGCTTATTAGTGTGGAATGGCAAATACAAGTCAATAGCAGAAGTTCCAGCCTATGTAGGGTATGTAAATTAATAATATATAATCATGTACCAAAAAGTCGAAGAACTTAATATTGTTACAGCCAAGAGGAAATGGAGCGCTGCCGCAACAAAATGCGTATTAAGTTGGCAAATATTATGATTGGTTTGACCGTAATCGGCTGTGGCATTATGATCTACAGTGGAAAGCAGGCAGCTAAGCGTGGTGAATCCGTGACAAAGCAGAATCTGGAGTGGCACAAACAATTTAATGAACAAGCTGCCAGCACAACTGAAGCTAAATAATCATCACGGAATATACCAAATACCTCAAAAGTAGTTCATGTAATTAATGTAAATTTGAAACTGTAATCATTTGGTATTTTTGAAAGTTTTAAAAAAAATGCTCAGCACCATTTGCTGCCTGATAATTTAATTGAAACAGTGATATATTTTAAAACTCATGAACATAATTTTTATCTACCTAGTTTGTTAAAAATGCCAACTGTTAATTGTAGAACACCTTGCACTGAAATAAATGTTTAGTTCAATTTTGTTTACATGAAGAAGATTCTATTATTGTTTAGAATAATATCCTCTACATTGACTGTAGAATACCCTATATCACACATATTTTTAAATAACTTAAATACCTAGATATGTGCTAATATAATTATATCTTGTCAATTCTTATATAGATTAAATTTCCAACGTGACATACAGACATTGCATCAGATAAGAATATAAATTTAAAATGTTATCATTGGCAAGTCTGTTAACAATTTATGCGATTTGTTTGAGTTTGATGCCATTGTGTAGCAGCTGAAACATCAACAGTGACCACCACTTGCGCCAGGTGGCAACACGCCGACGCGGAGAGAGAGCGCACGTCCCGGATTGCCATCCGAAGAGAGCGCCGTATGGCCAGCAGGCGACTACGTAGGAGGCGCGGATGGGTGCAGCAGCAACCCTGCCGCTCTTATGCTACTGCTGCTCCTACTATTGCTGCTGCTATTGCTGCTGATACTGCGCGCTTTTCACTTTCGGTTCTTTCAGTTTGTCGAGAACGTTTGAACGCAACGGGACTTTTGGAAATCGTGCGTGCAGGAATATCTATGTAAAGAAACAAAAAGAGAGAAAAAAGAAGAAAATTCCAAATTGCAAGCAAAACGCTGAAAAGGAAATGTGCAAAAAATAGTGTAAAAATAAAAGCCAAAAGTCTTAGGCAAAAATGTGCGGGCAGCGGGAAAAGAGCTAAAACGAGAGCAAGTGTAAAAATGTAAACTACACACGCACACTCACACATATATAAATATACATGAATGTAAGTGTAAGTGCCTGGTTGTAAGCGCGTGTATTTGGCTGTGTGTATGTGTGTGGCATAACAATGACCACAGACACTACAACAATAGCAACAATAACAATAAATTGCTATTTAAATATTAATAAATTAATTGCTTAATGAAACAGATTGATGCGGAAAATCCATAATAACGAAAATTAGACGCGCTATTTGTGTGAGCGAGTTTCTGTGTGTGTGTGGGTGGATGGGTGGATTTAGTGTGTATGTGTGTGTGCGTGCGTGTGTGTGTGTGTGTGTGTGTGGCACATTCGTTTGCTTTTTTGATTTGTGAAAATGTGTGTATCCGCGCAAATGTTGTTGTTGCCGTTGTTGTTGCACGACGAGACGACTGTGTCGTGTCGTCTCTTGTGGAGAATCGCCTACAAGAACAACAAAAAATGAAAAGGAATACAAAATTGTCCTTGTACATAAAAAATGATGTTGATAGTAATAATTTCAAGAACTTCAAATTGAAGCGGAATTCGGATGCATAATTGACAGCAACAACAACCACAACAACAACAAACACAAAAACAACAAGTTGTTGGCCTAATTAATATATAGCCGGATTTAATTTTGTATATGTATACAGCAGCAGCATCAGCAGCAGCATCAGCAGCAGCTAAAAGTCATTCAACAAAAGCTAACGCTGACGGCCGCGGCCGCGGCGGCTGTTTTGTGCGCTCCCTGTGTGTGAAAGTGAAGGTCGTCTGTAGGAGAGAAAGAGCGCACAGTATCAGCAGCAGCAGCAATCAGTAAGCAGCAGCAGCTAAGTCCAAACAGTCCATTTGCTGGCGCAAATGTGCGAAAAAGCCTTGGCTTGGTTTTTGGCGCAACAACAAAGTCATTTTAATGCACACACACACTTGCATCTATATACCACTTGCAGTTGTTATATAGCTTGCACGTGCAGCTGCCTTCACGTGCATGTGTGTGTGAGTGTGTGTGCGTTTATGACGCGCTTGATGCATAGCAGCTGCTGCTGTTGCTGCTGCTTCTGCTTCTGCTGCTGCGGCCATGCTGCATTGTTGTTGATGCATCCCTTGGCAGCATTAAATTGTGCCTTGCTTTGGCGCTAGTTTTCAAGGATGTTTTAAGACTTTGACATATTCTATTCTTATCAAAGCAGAAACATGAACAACTTTTCAACTAAAAATTATAAAAAAAAAAAAAAACAAAACTTAATAAATAAATAATAATAAAAAAGTATTATACATATATATTTATATATAAAATAGAATACATAAAACAAATAAATAAGATAAAATAGATAAACAAATAAAATAAATAAGTAAATACAAAAATTTTAACAAATAAATAAAATTAATAATACAAATTTCTTTACGTTTTCTAATCATATTAATAATGCAAATGCATTAATAGAATTAAAGGTATTTAGTTATTGATGTTTTTTATATTTCATGAATAAAAACTAATAACATTAATAATAATAATAATATTTATTTTATTTTATTTGTTTGCATGTTAAAAATTTTTTAAAAATTTTTTTTTTTTTTTTAATAATAATTCCTTGAAGTTTTCTATATTTTTTGAATAATTCTTTACAAATTGCATTTGTTTAATTTTCTTAAATGTTTACAAATATTTGTGGTTTAGCCTTGATCAATATTTATTTGAGTTCGCATATGCAAAGCAGAGCAAAGCAATAATTATGCTTTATAATGTAAACAATTTTCCTTTAGAAAAATGTTGCTATAAATGTATTAATGTATACGCTACAGTTGATTAAATTTTATGGTCTTTTACTACTTCTGCCATATATTTGATTAAAAAACAAAATTCGAAGAGAAACAGTTTATTTTGATTAGCTAGTTCATTAAATTTGCTCAATCAGAGCTAGACGAGTTGTCTGTTTGGCAGCCCTGGCAAACGCTGCGTATACACAGCTCGACTCTGAGCAGTGTGTGATTATTTGCAGATATAATCACATTTCACGCTTAAAAGGTTTAGCGAGCCTACATAAATTACGCCAGTGCCCAAGCTCATCGACTGCTGCTGGTACAACACATCCTGCATATTATCCGAGTTTGGGGTCTCTTGCACGTTTCTCAGTTTCGGTTACGTTTTCGTTCGCTTTCCATTCCGCCTTCGAGCGCCTTTTCCTCAGTGGCGCGTTAAATGCGACCGAAAAGTTTTTCGGGATTGCTGATGCGCTTCACTGATAACTCTTGCCTCGCTCTATAACTCTTACTCTCCCCCTCTCTCTGTCTCTGTCTCTCTCTATGACTGTCTTCCTCTGTGTAAAGTCGTTACGCTTTTTATGAGCTTTGCAATTAATTTGAATGGCATCCAGTTAGAGCGAGTCCGTAACTTGCACATGACCAGCGCTCCGTTTGGCCTTGCAAGTGGCAGCATTTCCCCATTCATCTGATTGTCCAATGTGGGTGTCTCTGTGGCGCACGCAATTTAAATATTAAATTGCTTTATCCTTGCAATGCGATGTTCACTTGCGCAACATGACGTATGCGCAATGCTTTAACTAAATAATAAGCATACGCACTGTTGCTGTCACGACATGATTTCATTTAAGTGACCAAATTGAACTGAAATCCGTATTGTTTTCAGCCCAATTAATAATTGAGGCTACATATCTCATATTGTAGATTTAGATCAAATTGCTTATTTGGGACATTTTAATGGGAAAAATAATATTTTATTCATATTCATTCATTCGCTTGGAATTATTCATTAAACATTCTTGTGGCATCAATCAATAGTCGTAGATTGCGGTTTATTGGGCTTAGCCCATCAATTTGCCTGTGTCCTTACTTGAAATTGTCATTTGTTGTTGCCGTTGTAAATGATAAATCAACATTCTTAATACCCTCAATGGAGCAAGTTTTTCAATATTCGCACAGCAACTAAGCAGCCTGCTCCATCCACAACCCCAAACCAAAAAAAAAAAAAACCAAACACACACAAACCTATTTACACAAACACAACACAACACAACACGAAGACCAACTCGAGTCACACACACTCTCAAAAAAGTAAAGTAAAATAAATATAAAAAAAAGAAGAAGGAATATCGCCGCCTAGCGACCCAAACCAAATTAACCACCCACATATAGAATGCTCGCCTCTGTCCCCTTGGGGCCTTTGGGCAGGCGCAGACTCGGCTCGCCTCTCGGCTCTCCCTTTGGCTCTGCTCTCTGGCCTATGCCTGCATTTGGTAATTTTCAATAGTTTCGGCTTTCAAATGCCGCCAACGCAAACCTCAAAAAAAAAAAAAAGAAAATAAAAATAAAACATACAAAAATTGCTTGTAAACAAAATACACTAAAGACAGCAATAGAAACAGCAGCAACAACAACAACAGCAGCCGTGTGCTGTTATTGTTTAAATATAGAACACAACTAAATGTAAACATTGTTAACGTATTGTCCATAAAAATACAAATTGAAAATGCATAGGCATTAAAATGCGTTTATGAACCGAAAGCAGCTTCAGTTTCTCTGCAAATATGCCATTGACTTTCTCTAGATTTTCTCATTTTGTTGCTATTATAGTAGGAAATATTTGCGAATTTCTTTTTTTTTTGGCGGTTCCGGCGCCTAAAATAAGAAATTTGCTGCCACAAGGGAGCGTGCGTGAGAATGAAGCAGTCAGAGACCGAGAGAGAGAGAGAGAGAGAGATGGGCTGCGTGAGAGAGCGAGTGGTAGAGTGAGAGAGTAAAAGCTTTAGTCTTGGCGCAAAAGTCAACTCATAATAAGGCTCGTAATTGGGTTCCTCGCAAAAAATGCACAGGATTTCCGTAGATTTTACGTGTATTTTATACATTAACTAACAAGCTAGCTAAGGGAGGGTTGAGCAGCTCTCAACAATAAACAAAATTACAAAAAAAGAGCGTAAAAAAATAACGCAACAACAACAAAAAGTAACATGAAATTGTGGAAATTATAATGACGCTTAGACAAGTGCTCAAGCGAATTGTGAATACACTTTACTTATATAGCTGCGCGATTTTTATTATTATTTTGAGTTTGGAAAATTTATGAAAAGGAAATTGTTTACAAAATACTTCCGCATTTGAGATACATATGTTCTTGAATATTTAATTGATGATATTTCGCGAAGCACATGGAAATGCGAAAATTTCCCAATATATATATACATATATATGTACATATATTTTTTATTCATATGAGCAGAAAAACAATTTGGCATTTAAACTGCATTGAATGGAAATTTATTACAAAGCGGCAAATGCGCATTTCAATATTGGCAATTCCAATTTATATGAAAAAGCATAATTAAAATATAAAAAAAATTAGTATTATAAAAATTACATTAATTGTTTGTTTAGAATTGTAAAAATAGTGTATATTCATTTGTAAGCCCATCAAAATTGAGATAAAATTAATTATTGGATTATTTCAGGCTTTTATTACATACATATATTATTTTTATATATTTGTTAGTATATTATTTTTAAATATAATTTTTAAAAATATATTTAAATTAATATTTGATATTTATCAACTTAAAAAAAAGTTCACATTAAAAAAAGAAATTAAAAACTAAATTAAAATGAAAAATAAATAATTAAAATAAAAAATAAATAAAGAACTAAAGCTAATAATAAAATGTTGCATATAAAATAAATGTATTCTATTTATTATTTATATATATTTGTAAAAATAAATAAAATATATTCTGATTTTATTTAATTTGTTAATTAGTATTGATTTCAATATTATTTTTAAAAGTTTTTTTTATTTTTATTATTATTATTATTATTTTTTTAAATACTTCATCAAAATATTGTTTATAATTTTGTTTACAATTGAGATTTATTATTTATATATATTTGTATAAATAAATAAAATATATTCTGATTTGATTTAATTTGTTAATTAGTATTGATTTCAATATTATTTTTAATAGGTTTTTTTATTTTTATTATTATTATTTTTTTAAATACTTCATCAAAATATTGTTTATAATTTTGTTTACAATTGAGATTTATTATTTATATATATTTGTATAAATAAATAAAATATATTCTGATTTGATTTAATTTGTTAATTAGTATTGATTTCAATATTATTTTTAAAAGGTTTTTTTTTATTATTATTATTTTTTTTTAATACTTCAACGAAATGTTGTTTATAATTTTGTTTATAATTGAGATTTTCTTACATTTGCAATATGATTTAAAAAGTCATGTTCAGCCCAAGTGAAATGTTTATATTGTGTGGCCATAGCAAAGCTCAAGCACAAGTCAATCACCCCAGCCACGACAACTATATAATATTATATTTTCGTTCCTTTACATTTTTTTTTGCGCAAGGGCAGCTGACAAACGACTGAAAGACAAATTGTATACAATGTTAGGTTTATGGACGCGAGCTGTGAATGGATGAATGTGCATCATTATGAGACGGCTGCTCATTGTTGTTCTCTCAGTGGCTGCAAGGCGAAAATTACTCTAACCTTGAGACGCACTGCAGAAGCCAGAGAATAATCTGAATAGGCTAGCAGCAACGGCGACGACAACAAAAATAAATAATTAGGCGACAGACCAACAACAGAAAATAGTGCCAAACCCAGAGTTGGCTAAAATAAGCTACGCAAATAATTAATGAAGCTTGGAACATGAGGACATGTGGCGCCTTTGTTTAGGTAACGGAAGTGCGCGGCCCTACAGGTCCCACTATTAGGTGTTGTTGTTGTTGTTGACTTTTTTTTTTTTTGGGCTGCTGGGATTATTTTTCCAGCCATTTGATGTTTGACAATTTATTTTGATGGCGCACAACACGCACACGTCAATTCCGTTGACTGTTGTTGTTGTTGCTGCTGTTGTTGTAGGCGCCTCAGTCAGCGACGTCAGCAAAGACGACGTCAACATCAATGGAAGAGCAAAGCAAACGGCATTGATTAATTTCCATTTGGGCACACTAGCCGAAAGCAAGGTCGACCTCTATGCGAGCCAGCAAAATTGTTGATAGGATAATGTGGCATTAAAACATTAAGGGCCGACACATTGGCTGCTGCTGCCTGCTGCTGCTGCTGCTGCTAGAGAAGCACCAACCCAACCCACTGGATAGTTCGGTTTGATTGAAGCGTTGAGGTAGTGAGCCAAAGCTGAAGTGTGTGTACAGAGCTGTCAGTCTAAAAGTCGATATAGTCTGTTCACTGTTTGAAGAGTGTGCCAGCTTATATATTGAAGTGTGTGTGATAGATACTGTCTGTGTGTTTGTATGTGTGTGTGTGTGTGTGGCTGTGGCTGTGCGCTGATTTTGAGTGATAACCAGGTGGCGACCAGACACTTTCAGCTGCCAACATCCCAGCCATAAAGCAAACTATAAAATGCAATTACTTTATTAGTTTATCCAATGTTTCAGCGCTGCAAGAAAGTAAAGCGCTCTGATCTGAAGGCAAACATTATTGCATTATCTGTAATTGTATTGCTAGAAATTGTATAGCAAGCATCTCCTCTTTAAGTTTATCGTCTGCTGCAGTGTCAGCTACAATAGTTCCATGTTTAATGGGCTCACAATAAGATTGCACAATATGATTTTCCCTTTGAACTTTTATACAATTAAAAAAATGGGAATATTGAAATATTTTAGATGAAGCGTAAAGCTTGCATAAAAGGTTAAATAACAAATCGAAGTAATTAAAGGCCATTATATTTTCTCTTTAAATGATATAATATAGAAATGTGACATTTTTTCTATTTTTTGAAACGTTTAATATATTTTTTGTTAATTATTAAAAATCTAAATTTGATGAGCATTGCATATATTATTTATTTATTATTAATTTAAAGAGACAAATAAAAATAATAAAACAAATACAAATCATAAAAGTATAAAAATGCTCACTTTAAGCATGAATTAAATTTAGAGAAATAACAAAAATAAATATGTTAGAAGAAACGTAGGGATATATTACAGATTTTGCTACAATTTTCTTTAAATAAAAAATTAAATCTTTCGAATACTATTAGAAAGATTTCCTTAATCACAATTTTATATTTACAACTTTTTAAAATTTGAAGAAATTATAAATGATATTTTAATGAAGTTTAATTAAATATAATTTTAAGCAAATCAGTAAAAGATAATATAATATACTTTAAGAAATTATTTATTGAGACTTTTTCTATTTAAATATAAAAATAAAATAAAAATATAAATGAACCAAAATTTTAATTAATAATATTTTTTAATGCAGCTTGAATATGTTCATATATATCGCAGAATATAGTATTTTTACATAAAGCATGTGAAAATAGTTCCTATTAATTTGTAATACCATCACAGTTGAGAATAATTCAATAATTATTTCAGACTACTTTTTTTTTTTATTGTTTGATTTATTTTAAAAAATTAATTAAAAAATTTATAAAATAAAATAATGAAATGTACATAATTATTCTAAATAATTGGCCACACAATATTTATCAGGCTTTTAATTATTTTATATATATTTATATATATTATATTTATATGTGACTTTCTCATAACTATTTTATGTACGTTCTATAAATTCGAGTAAAGTCCGATTTTATTATGAATCGATGCTTTATTTTTATTCTCAGTTAGTGTTCATTTAGAAATATATAAATATTCACAATATTGAATACTCGATATCACTGCTATAATAATCTTCTAGCAATGATTTATAGTCCGCATTTTAATACAATTTCGCTTAAAATATTCTACACAATAAAATACATTTTCCTGCTGCAACCTTGACTTCTTTCTATATTTCATATAGTTAAATATATATATTCGTTACCTAATACACTTATATTGACATTGAATACGATATCGCCGTAGCTATCCCATTTCACACTTGTGTAACTTAAGCCCTTCTAACAGCCATCAAATAGCTAATAACTTCTAATGGCTTTTGCTACGGCCGGGCTAACTCACCTAAGACATAAACTGAAACACCTTGGTTTGCATTAATAATCATATTCGTTATCCATTTGACAGCGCCCATAAATATGCAAACACTTTTGCATATACATATATTAATATGTATATATATTTATATATATGTATTTGTAATACAGTGCATATCGACCCGTCATCTATTAAATGCTAACAACTATCGTGCCAGTCATGCTCGTAAATATTATATAAATCAAAGAAACACATTATATAGACTTCAAGAGCACGCCAGAAATGTGACATTTATGGAAACAAATGACTTTTTGTCAGCTGGCTAAAGACAAATATCAATGAGAAAGAGAGAGAGAGAGTGCGTCTGTGTGAGAGAGAGCAAGAGAATATGAGCTAGGGGATAGCAGTGCCTCCTTGGCTTTGCTATATAAGATGCTACGCTTAATGCCTAAAATTTAATTGTAGTAGCAAATTGACTTTGGGACCGTTTCGGGGTGTTAACTGTATAGAAATGCACATAAATTGTTGCTACAAATTGTGGCAAGGCAGCAGCAAGCACCAAGCCATCAAACGAACGCCCACTCACACAAGCCAACCAACCATTCATTCACCCACACACTCGAGACAGCTGGAAGCCAGTTGGGTCGATGGGTCGATTGGTCGTTCAGTTAGTCCGTCCATCCGTTCGTCTGTGGGGAAGTACAAGAGACTTATTCAAATCACCCAAAAACTTTTGGGCAAGTACTCGAATGTGTATCTGTAACTGTATCTATGGCAATGTATTTGTAAATATATCTGTATCTGTATCTCTGTCAATGTCTGCTTATGTACTAGGCCAGCTGGAGGCGTTCTTGTGTGTGGTTCGTTTAAATATTTAGACAACAACTTGCTTATTGAATGCTGGCTGCATTTAGGCCATTTTATCATTATTAGGAATTAGGTGAATTAGGTGTGTTGTTTCGCCTAGGTAAACAAATTCGAAATATATTTTGAAAAATCTTCAAGTTTAATGATAGAATTCAAAAGCGCATTTAAAACCGGAAATTCCAAACATTTTTACAACCAGAAATGTTTTTTGTGGTAATTCATAAAATCTGTGTATGGCGCCATCTATTGTTGAACATGTGCTTATTGTTTATAGAGATTCTTTAGGCAAATCCATTATTTTGAATGGAGTCTTTAAAACAATTTTAATGTATCATAAAAATCCAAAAATTTACTTTATAAAAGTGGAATGCATTAAAAGTGGAATGAAGACAAGAAAATTAAACAAATTTTTTATATTTGTACTCAGTTCAAGTCGCGGTCAATCACCTCAGACTAAAGACTAAAGAGAGGGTATTGCGCAGTTGGCTAAATCTATTCTACTGGCTAGTAACTAAATATTGCAATTTATGGAATTTTAATTGGTATAATTATGATTATTTAATTATTGAAACATTGCGAAACAAATGTGCTCCGTCTTCTTTCGATTTTTTTATGCCACATCTTGGACAACGTGTATCTACTCTAGTTTATTTGCTGGCATTTCTATAAATAAATAGCACATGAATAATTGAAATTACATTTTTGTTTATTGCGTGTCGCATTCCCATTTGGCCCCACTGTGCGTGGGCGTCTCTATGGGTGGCTATAATTTAAATTTCACTCCGACTCAGCTAATGTATGCCATTGTGTGGGCTGGCCAATCGCTTAAAATATGTGCAAATGAGTTTTGTGGCTTTTCGTACTAATTGTTTGTTGTTTTTCTCTCCTTTATTTTTGGCAATTTGCAGTGGTGCAGCGCATAGAACCATCAAGTTTTCCATATCCCCGGCGTAAACAATAAAAGCGAAAATGACAGCAATACGTTTAAGCAATAAAGAAATGCGTGGCAAACAGCTGCAAATAGCAACAAGACAACAATAATAATCAAGCAACATGTAAAGCCTACATGGAATACTAAGAATACAAAACTGAATCATCCCCGAAAGAAGAACCCAGGAAGCTAATAATAGAGAACTCTATCCAAAGTAAATAGGCCTAATAGAAAGCAAGCTGCCGTTAAGTGTGAAAGCTTTAACTAGAACTAAGTCCAAGGGAGCCAAATTATAAATATTAATAAATAACGCTGCACTCTTAGAGATAGAGAGAAAGAGAGTGAGAGAGAGAGAGAGAGAGAGACGCATCCATTGACCGCTGAATACCTCGATATCCCCTTCCCGTCCCACCCCGGCATCGTCTTGGGACCCTGAAACATTCCACCACACAGTATGGCCTCGGTCGCCGCTTGGCTGCCCTTTGCACGGGCGGCGGCCATCGGTTGGGTGCCGATTGCTACGCATCCATTGCCACCGCCTCCTATGCCGAAGGATCGCCGCAAAACGGACGATGAGAAGCTATTGATAAATGTGTCCGGCCGACGTTTCGAGACCTGGCGCAATACACTCGAAAAGTATCCAGATACACTGCTCGGCTCAAATGAGCGTGAGTTTTTCTACGATGAGGATTGCAAAGAGTATTTCTTTGATCGGGATCCGGATATATTTCGACACATACTTAACTATTATCGCACCGGGAAATTGCATTATCCGAAACACGAATGCCTCACCAGCTACGACGAGGAATTGGCCTTCTTTGGCATCCTGCCAGATGTCATCGGTGATTGCTGTTATGAGGATTATCGCGATCGCAAGCGCGAGAACGCCGAACGCCTCATGGATGACAAGCTGTCAGAGAATGGCGATCAGAATCTGCAGCAGCTAACCAACATACGCCAGAAGATGTGGCGTGCCTTCGAGAATCCGCACACATCGACCAGTGCCCTGGTCTTCTACTATGTAACCGGCTTCTTTATAGCCGTCTCCGTCATGGCCAACGTGGTGGAGACGGTGCCCTGCGGCCATCGGCCTGGACGTGCCGGCACTTTGCCCTGCGGCGAACGCTATAAAATTGTGTTCTTTTGCCTAGATACCGCCTGTGTGATGATCTTCACCGCCGAATATCTGTTGCGCCTGTTTGCGGCGCCCGATCGCTGCAAGTTTGTGCGCAGCGTGATGAGCATCATCGATGTGGTGGCTATTATGCCCTACTACATTGGTTTGGGCATCACGGACAACGACGATGTCAGTGGCGCCTTTGTTACGTTGCGTGTGTTCCGCGTTTTTCGCATCTTCAAATTCTCCCGCCACTCGCAGGGTCTGCGCATCCTCGGCTATACGCTCAAGTCATGCGCCAGTGAGCTGGGCTTTCTTGTCTTTTCACTGGCCATGGCCATTATCATATTTGCCACGGTCATGTTCTACGCCGAGAAAAATGTAAATGGCACCAACTTCACATCGATCCCGGCGGCCTTCTGGTATACCATTGTCACAATGACGACGTTGGGGTAAGTAATTGCTGAAAAATATGAATACAAGTATATTTAATATTTAATTAAATACCATTTTCATAGCCGTTATATAATGCTTGCTCAAAATGGCAACTAAATCAATTTGTTAATATGAAAGCGCAGCCAACTTAACTTTTTAATATAAATGCATTTCCCGCAATTCCTTAAAAAATACCTTTATGCTTAAATAGTATTTTTTTTCGAGATAATAATAATAGACAGTCAAAAATGGCATATTTTTGCCATACATTTAAAAAAATCCTTTTTAATCCCTACTGACATTAATAATGCACTTTTTAATTAATTATAGAGAATTTAGCTTGCAATGATTTATTTTTTCACTCTTTATCAAAACTTAGCTACGGTGACATGGTGCCTGAGACAATAGCTGGCAAAATAGTTGGTGGTGTTTGCTCGCTCAGCGGAGTGCTGGTCATCGCCTTACCTGTACCTGTTATTGTATCGAACTTTAGTAGAATTTATCATCAGAACCAGCGTGCGGATAAGCGCAAAGCGCAGCGGGTATGTCTAACACGAATATACACTCTTTTTATTTTATACTATACATTTTTATTAATACATCATCTGAACACTTGCAGAAAGCTCGGCTGGCGCGCATACGCATTGCGAAGGCCTCGTCTGGCGCTGCTTTCGTTAACAAGAAGAAGGCGGCGGAGGCACGTTGGGCAGCGCAAGAGTCTGGCATTGAGCTGGATGATAATTATAGGGATGAGGATATCTTTGAGCTGCAGCATCATCATCTATTGCGGTGTCTCGAAAAGACAACGGTACGTATAATTAATGCGATAGCAAACATCCTTTTTGCAGGGCTTAACAGGCGAATAAACGACGCAGCATCGTTTGGGTTCTCGTCATCATTTTTCCTTATCATTTTCTATGTTGTTCTTCTTCCTTTTGATTTACATGTTGATTTATCAGACGTCTTTGTTTCGTTTCTCTGTGTGTTCTCTTTTCGACAGATGTAGCAACATTTGAATATCTTTCTAGTAGTCCAAAATTCGCACCTTTGCCTTCTGCTCTTTAGGCAAGCAATGACAAGCGACACAACCACTAGAACAGCAACAGCAACCACAACAATTACAACAACAACAAGAACAGCAACAACAACAACAACAGCAGCAGCAAGAACTGCGACTGCGACTGCACTAAACACAAATTCAATTGATAGTTGTAGAGGATTTGCTGTGCCAGAGTTCAGTAATCTTGTGCGTGCTCGTTAAGCAAATACTTCGTGCATAAACAAAACAACAAACAAACAAACATACACATACATACATGCATATAAATATTTAAAAAATTGAAGAAAAAACTTCAGCATTTGTTGTGCAAAATTCTTGATTATGATTTTTGTACATTTGTATATTCAATATAAATCAATATAAGTATATTATTATATATAAATGTGCCAATCTGTGTTTTTGTTAAGTTTTTATTTCATGTTTTTCTTTTATCACATGGGATTTGGTTTACCTAAGTTAAACAGCAAACGCGCGCCCCACAATAAATTTCTTTTTCAAAAACATCAAAATTAAAGCTCATAAAATAAAAAAACAGATATATCTGTGATTTCTTTCTATATACAAAAAAAAAAAAAGATAAAATCGTAAACGAAACGTAAATAATATATTCTTGAAAAAGTAAGTGCTTTCGGTTTTGTAGTTTCTGTTTCTGTTCTTCTCTTTCCTTAGCTCTCTCTGCTCCTAGCTATCTCTTTTAATCTCATTTATGTGTTGCAATTTCATTTTATGTTTATTATTATTATTTTTTAATTTTTTCTCTTTGGTTAAAGCAGCAAACGGTTTGTGCTGAAAGCTATGCGCTCTGTTCTATTTTAGCTTAATATTTTTTAAGTTCTTTTAATTGGTAATTATTGAATAATATTGGAATTGAATATAATGCTTGAGGAGCTGTCCAGCAGCGAATGCCATAAAAAACAAAGATCTGAAACAGACCAATCAATGGCTGTCAACACTAAACCAAAAACGCAACTCAAACTAAATAAAAACAAGAGCATTAAAAAAAACATTATTCGATAAATTCAACAATCCAAAATCAAAGAGCGCCCACCAAAAAATATATATGCAAAGACTTGCTGATTGAAACTGTAAAGTAATATGGAATTTATATGAGGAAATTTCCATTAAGAATTTAAGTATGCTTTATTTATAGAATAGCCATTGCAATGAAATTATAGATCACTTTGGCATGCTTATAGAGAGAAGTTCAAAGTTCATAAATTAAAAGTGCTTAGAAAATGATTTTAAATCTATTTGGGTAGCTAGCTGAATTCTAAAGAGACTGTTTAGCAGTAAAATAAATTAATTCGATCTATGTAATAGAAAGTCAAATGTTTAATTATAGAAAAGTCTTAATATTATTACTATTTTATTTTTTTTATTCTAAAATAATATTGTTTTATGCAAGTTTAGCTTAGGAATGTAAATGTCAACTGAAGCAGTTAGAGACTTTTAGTCTAGATTTCGCTAAAAATTTCTCTAGTTTTTCTCTAAAATAGGCCAAAGATTTCTCTGAGATTTCTTTTAGAATAAAAATACTTGAGTAGCTAAAAATATCATTAGACTTGCATTTTATAATATAATACATATCACAAAAGTTGCCAAATGAAGTCTAGATCATTTAGCAAATTTTATAAATTTGTTAATTTAATATAACAATTTCCATAAAATAACAGATTCAAAATTATTTACAACATGCTCTTTTAACAAAAACAATCAACAAATTTATCAAATTTATCAACTTGATTAAATCGAACTAAACGAACATTAAACAGAAACCGCGCGCGTTTTAAATCGCTAGCTGAAAACGCACCGAAAAGTCGCTCGCTCGTGCTTGCTTTGATAATAAAACTAAAAAAAAAAAAACTAAACTCACTCCCTTCCATTGCTGCCTCATGCTCGTTCTGCTGCCCGCTCGCCGCGCTAAGCACTTGGCCCTCGCCCTCTTAAACCACTTGGCTGACTAACAAAAACAAAACAAACAAAAAATACAGTTCTTATTGTGTTATTGTAAAATTGTCATTGCTTAGGTGCCGAATAATAAATCCCCCTCCTTCCCACCTTCTCTCTCACACTTTTAATGTACATTTATGCGTTTCAATGTTTGACAATTTTTTTGTACCCTTCCCAGCTTTATTGTTCTGATTGTTGTTTTGACTAAACCTTCTCAATAAGTATTTATTATTACTAAATATATATATATATATATATACATTATACAATCCTGTGTTTGTGTTTTGTTTGTCTATGTCTGTGTGTGAGAGTGTTTATAACAACCTGGCTTAACATCCTAACTCCTTTCTGTATATTTGTGTCGAATTGTATAACAAAAGAAAGAAAAGAAAAAAAGTAAATCCAAACATTGTACTCTATGTATTCTACGTTTCTCTTTGTAAAATTCTTCTGGTACTCACACTAAAATGCTCAAATCTAAAAGGATCGTGAATTTGTCGAGTTAGAAATACCCTATAATGGCCAGCCAAAGCGACCGGGCTCGCCCTCGCCGATGGCTAGTCCCGCCCACTCGACTAACAGCGCTGCAGGCCTATTGCAATCCTGCTGCGGCCGCTGTTGCTCGCAGCGTTATCAGGTAAGCCATGAACCATGTACATACTTAATATATCCTCTCTAACTATTTTATGTTGTGTGACAGTTTGTTTAACTGTGAGAGTGTGTGTGCATATGTGTGTGAGAGTGTATGTAAATGTATTTCAATTGCAGGTGGGTGCAAAACTATTTTTTAACCCTAAGTACTTAGATGTTTGTTACTTTTGTTTGTGTGTTTACAATCATCTACACTGTTTCTATCCAACAAACATGCATTAATATAACGATTCAGCCTAAAAGCATGCTTCATTTTTGTTAACAGCAGGCAACGTAAATACATTGTGATAAAGTGTTGCATGCTTTTAGGGCGTGCGCAAAATAGGCAAAAATGCTATTAGGAAATGTAAGTCCTTGGGGAGTGTTAATAATGGGAAAGGTTGTCTGTCAAGAATCATGAATACTTTACGATTTACACTGAAATGTAAACATAAAAATGTGTCTATATAAATTAATCAAATTTAATTTTGACTAAGATTACTTAAAATACAGAAATTTGCATTCAAACTAATTATTCTCATGAAAGCAAACTTTTCAGTTAAGAGGCAAAGACTTTATAATTTTGCACTTGAGAAAAAGCTATAAGATGTAGCAGTTAAAAGAAAATTAAACAAATTCTAGGTAATGAGAGATAAATAAAATAGCCTTAGCGCTCCTGTATCTTAACAAAAACGTTGCCTACTTTTCAGCGCTTGTGTAAACAATAAAATTTTGTAGATACTACAATAATACTAATATTGACAGTATTTTGCAGAGCCATACTATCTCTTCTTGACTTTTGAAGTAATTAATAATTGTTTTCTCTAATTTACAGGCCTGCGGCAAGTATATGCCAGCTGCCAGCAATGCTCAAAATAGCCAAAACAATCAGCCAATGGATGGCACCTACCTGGTGGAGGCATCCTTCTGAGCCAGCTGTGTGGATGTATGTTTAATGCTGAAGAAGCTGAAGCTAATTTACGTTTATGTTTACGTTTAGTCTAACTTGAAAAGTTTTTAAACCACAAAACAAATATTGAAATTGTTGTAGAAAATAAAAAAGACAAGAAAACGAAAAATAACAAATGTAATCTAAAAGAAACAAAAAAAAAAAAAAAAAATGATAAAAACAATTCTGTAAAATTTGATTTTCGAGTTAAATGCAAAATAATTTCATTCAATTTTGCTAAAAACACCAAAATAACAACAACATCTGCATGTGTAAAATGTAATAATAATAAAAAAATACAACACAACAGAAACAATACATAAGCTGCACATAAGAATGGGTAAACATATGCATATAGCATATATACATAGTTATATATATATACATACAAATAGAGAAAGATAATGAGACACAGTACACTTAATTGCGAAGCGGCAAAGTCGGATTTGATTAGCGAGACCCCGTTAATAAATAAAACAAACAACTAAAAATAAAAAATAATAATAATATGCAACACTATTTACTTTATATAGGTGACAAGAAGACAAACAAAAAACAACCGAAACAGACGCATTTTAGAGGAATTTACTGTGTATGTTTTTAAGCGGGAAATAATACCAATTAAATAGCATTGCGAATATAGATTGATAACAAAATTTAAATGGAATACTCACTCAAGCAAGTTGCATTGGGTCCAAAAAACAAAAGCAGAGAAAAACAAATGGAATATTAATAAATGAATAGGCAAAACTAAAGAAAAGAAGAAGAAAACGATTTGTGTAGTAGCAAAAAAGCAAATGAACAAATTTAATTATTTAATAAAAAGAGGATGAAAAACAAAAAGTAAACATTATAAAAAATATATATTATAAATAAATTTCAAGTATTTTGTAAAAGGTCCGTAGTTTAGTCAGTATAATGTTCAATTCTCTCTCTCTCTCTCTCTCACTCTCTTGTATAATTTCTTCCAAGTCCCTGAAGGACGCGACTTTAACTCAACCACGAGTCTCCTAATAATAATAATAGTAATAATAATTTAATCAGCCCCTTGGAATTTCTTTTATATATAGTCCCAAAAGGTTTCAGTTCAGTCAACTCTATTTATTTCATTTTTGTAGAACAAATTTTCAATGAACAAATCAAAATATATTTCGAAAAAACAAAAACAAAATGAAAAAACTTTCTTCCAAGAATTAAGTTAGCAACTATTTAACTGTGTGTGTATGTGCGTGTATGTAGGCGAGGCATTAAAAAACGAGAATATGAAAAAGTTATGAAACAAAAAACCAACCTAAAAATCTTAGCAAATTCTAACAAACTCAAAGTATAATTAAATTAATTATAAATTAAACCAAATCAAACATTTAAAATTAGTTTAATATACTTCAAACAAATTACAAATAATATATAAATAAATAATTGAGCTTGTATGTATGTATAATAAATTTATTATGATTATTATTATTACAATTATTATGATTATTATAATTATGGTGTTGACTATTTGAATTGTATTTTTAACATTTATTTCTAATAAGACCTAAGTTCTCGATATTTAATTTAGAAAAACAAAGCGAAAAACCAAAAATATTGTTAATGGAACATTTTTATGAACAAGCCTAACCAAAATCAACTTCAAACGAATCCAATGCAAAATATTCAATATGATGAGTTTAGTTAACAAAACTTGAAAATTAAATTAAAAAAAAAAGAAAGAAAATTAAATTAAAAATAAACAACAAGTTTTGGCCACTAGAGCCAAATCCTGTAGCGATATTCTAAAAGAAAAAAGGAAACTAAATCTAATCTAAAGAAAACTATGTTTTGATTTTTAGTGATATTTAATTCGAATTACGACACCTAAAACACTCTGCCATGGCTCTGTGTCTAAACAGAACAAACAACAACAACAACAAAAACTATATATAAAAACGAAAAATTAATAATATAATAAATAATGAAATCTGTTTACTTCCACAACAACAAAAGGCGCGAGTATTCATTTACCTTTATTCACTTGGCGACAGTCGGGCCGAAAGACAGACAGATCGAAATTGTTGACTGAGTGAGTGAGAGAGAGAGAGAGAGAGAGAGAGAGAGCTGAAACTAACGGAAATTCCCATCATACATCATCTGCTATATAAAACTAGCTGGGAGATCTATACTAAATGTACGTATCTGTGCTATGTACATACATCTGTATAGAGTATATATATATGTATATATAGTGCTACAGAGTGCTATACTCGCTGTTTGTATAGAGCGTGTGCTTTTTCTCTTTTTTTTTCTCATTTTTTTTTTCGTATGATATAGTCGGGTCGTTTGGTTACGTTTACTTATATACTTACTTACTCACTTACTTACTTACATATTGAATATCAGCGACTATAATTTGTTTTAGCCATACCGCACAGATGTTGCGCTTTATTGCGGGCTTCGAACAGTCATATTTACATATATGGCTAGATTCATTTGCATGCGTCTAGCTTAGTCATATCGTGTATATATATATTTACTTGCACTCATGCTCAGCATAGGTCTTTAGTCCAGTCAGCTGTGAAGGCGACCACTGATTGGCTATAATCATATTCTAAAGTTGATGTTGGCCATCAAAACCTGGCTTCAAGTTGATTTGCTATTGTTTTTATTACAATATATAATTGTTGTAAGCATTTGCTTGGATCTCTTTTAAACAACTTGCTGAGTTTCTCTAAGAAGATGAAGTTGAACTTTAACCATTTTCAAATTTAATTGAAATTAAAAGTCTTGGCTCTATTAATTTAGTTAACAATTTTAAATTAGGCAGAAGGCATGACTGTGTCCATTAAATAATTTTATTATTAATTTTTTTTTCTGTCAATCCGTTTGCATGTTCATCTTACCTTTCGTCTGTCTGTCCGTAGCTATGAGCACGCCGAACTGGAAGCTTTACATTAGCACGCACTGAACAAGTTTTTTTATTTTACTTTTTTTTTTAATTGATCAAAAGTGTATGCTGAATTTTAATTATTTTAAAAGTCATTACATTTATATTCATATTCATTTTGCATATATATAGCATATCGACTATGCTGCAAATAAATAAAAATAATTTTGTTAGCAAAGTGAATCCTTTACATATCTCCGATATTTTGTATAACATGTAAGATATAGTTAAATTTTTTTTCTATAATACTATTTTGTATCTTTCGTAAATCATTAATTTATTTAACAATTTTTTATTTTTATCTGCTTAAAAATTCCTTTTCTATGATTACAACAAATATTTTTGGCAACAAGTTTAAAAACTTTTCACGCTTATTTTTTTGTATTTATTTAATAATTTTTTAAGTAGACACAATGATCAAGGCGTCAATGAGGAACACTTCTACTTATCTATATATGCATTAATTATTTCTTTTACTCTTCTTCTACTATATAATTATTCTATTACCATGCTGCGCTGTAATAGCTGCTCGTCGCGGTAGTCTGGCTATCTGCAACTTTTACTTTTTATTTTGCTGCATGATTTATTGTGTCCCTACTTTGTTGAATACATTTTCATAAACAAGAACTATAATTAAATTTTAATGTGCGCAAAAACCTAATAAAAGCGTTCGGTATACGAGTTCAGTCAAGTCGTTATATTGACATTTGTTTAAGCCTGGTTTTTCCCACCTATGCACGAACATTTCTTGTTTTTGCTGTTCGCAATAATTAAGTAGTTTATTTATGATTTTTTGTATTATATTATATATACTTTATTTTATAATTATGTGCTATGGTGAGTAAATAAATATTATTCTAAGCAAAATTCGTTGCAGATGAATTTTTAATATATTAAATATTTTTTTTATAGAATTGTCAAGGTGCTCCATAAACTTTTTATTCAACTTTATTTAACTATTTGAGTTTAGTTTGCACTTCAGCTGCTTATTGATCAGAAGTTCGTATAATTAATGCATAATAATAAATAAAATAATAAAAAATAATAATATTTGTAAATATTAAATTACATTTACTAAATATATTTCTGTTCATTTAATTTAGAAAAAAAATTAAATCTTGTTTATATAAAATATATATATTTAAAAAATTTAAAATTAATTGAACTAAATTAGAGTTAATATTATTTTGTAATTATTTTATATTTTAATTAAATATTTTTTTTATAAATATATTTATTCTGAATTTAAATTTAACAAAATTAAAATGAATAATATAATTTTAAATATAATTATTTTTATGCTTAATAAGGCATTTAATTTAAACAAAACTGTAATTAAATATATGTTTAATAATTTTGTAATAATTTATAAATTGAATATTATTTAATGTATAGCCTTACGAAGCTCTTTAAGTCTTACACAAAATAAACTTGATTTTTGTAGTCTTTTATTATAAACATTAAGGCCAAGAGCTACTTAAATACAGCATTATATGAAGACCTTGGCCTATTTAACGCCTCAAGTGTAAAGTGCGCGCATAAAGTTAATTCGCGGTTTTCTCTTTAGCAGCGTCTTCCATGGCCAACAGATCTTCCAGCTCTTGACTAATGCGATGTTCAATGTTGCAGTTGCCGCAGTTAGTAATCTTAATATTTATTTATATACATATGTGTGTGTGTGTGTGTGTGTGTTGGCCATATCGATTTCAACAAATCAGCTGCTCATTAGCTACGTCATTAAAATAGTATGTAAAAAAAAGCTAAAAATTAAACATAAATTTTTGTTGGCCATAAGCAAAGGCCATTGCAATGCCTTGTTTGTTTTTATTATATTGCTGTATTTATTTTTGTTACTCATTAAATATAAAATATATGTGTGGCAATAAATCAGGTCAAAGAGAGAGAGCAGAGGGATAGAATCATTTACTCACTTGCTTGTTCAATCGATATCGATTAATACATTGTTAGGTATACGCACTGTGTAACGTCGAGCAGACACTAATATTAACTTCGGTAAGCTAGCTTTATGACGTTATTTATCACTCATACAGCTAGATAACCAAAGACAACATAGCACCCTGTATTCCCATTGGTTTCGCGATTTCCCACTCTACAATTGCCTTCGTTTATTTTATATATTTTTTTCGGATCGTTTCAGATTCGCGCGCGCATGCGCAATCGCACTCTCAACTTTTTCGATTTGGATACATTCACTCGATTACTGAATTTCTAGTTTTCTCGGCTCTCGACAACTTGTCGAGTTGGTAGCGCCCACACGACTGTGGATAGCGTCGCGGACTGTCGTCATCGTCGGCGGCCGCTTTTTGCGCAGGCGTCGCCGTTGACTGGCATTGCATTGAGAAATGCTACGTGGAATTTTTATGCATTTTGCATAGACAAACAGCAACACTAACTGAAAGGGGAGGGCGGCCAAGAAATACAAATAAAAACTAAAACTAAATGAAAAAAAAAAAAAGGTCAAAGTTGGTCGCGCGCGCGTTCGTCCAGAACTCGGCTCATGTATAAATGCTAGCTAAAGGGGAGCTGCAATGATTTAGTTATTGTTGTTGTTTGGAAAAATATTCCCATAAATATGCACGCTACGGCGATCAACAATTATGCCCGCGACCAAAAACCGAACGTCTCAGCGGGCACAAAGTAGCAGCATTTTTCGTCTTCTTATTCTTATTGTTTCGGTTGGTCAAGTGACTGTAACTGGAACGACAAGACGATACGACGACGACAGAGTGGACTGAACTGAACTGAACTGAACAGAGCTCGGTTGGTTGGGTGGTTGTTTGGGTTGCCTTGCCTTAAGCTGCCTTGCGTTGCCTGCTTGGCTGCATTGGCATTATAGCGCCGGCAAAATGTGAGTAAGCCAAGTGAATGGCTGACTGGCTGACTGGCTGACTGGCCTTACCTATGTCTGTCTACTGCTAGCTAGACGAACGTTCCGTAACCGTAGGTTCCCACAATTATGCGCCTCGCTCGACTCGACTCGACTCGATTCAATTCCGCACTCCGCACTCCACGCTCCACGCTCCACACTCCACACTCGACACTCATTGTAATAATCGTTGAAACATAAAGCGGCGGAAAATGTTGAAAAGCCTGCAAAACGTACGAAACGGCCTGAAATGCCTGAAATGTCTTACTTCACTTCTTCTTTTAGTTTTCTATCTTTTATTTTTCTCTCTTACTTTGCTTCCTCCACTTTGATTAAATTGTGCAATGGATATGACGACAGTCGGCATAAGGCAACTAGCTGCAGCTACTAACCAAAGTGGCTTAGCGGCTAAAACTAAACTAAGGCTAGAGGCTGCAAGTGACATATGCTATATATATATATTTGAATTATGGTTAAATATTGTCTCGACTCTCGCTAAAGAAATGACATTCTACACTGCTGCTTGCCTGGTGAATGCTTTTAGCTGACAATCAATAATCCTACTTGTCAAACTCAATGGCCTTGCAGCTGTCAGCGCTGCCTAGCCGCATTTAATTGCAAATAAAGCCTTGCTACTCAAAGGTAACTAAAGTTTACTTTCTCGCTAAGCATTCAATGAGCTTCCAGTTAATTTAAACCTTTTTCTTTAAATATTTAATATGCATCATCTAGCTAAACATCTTTTGAGCCATTTTGAACTTTCTCAAGTTTTACCTGCGTCTAACTAAAGCCAATTTAGTTTAGTTTCTACCTGGCTTTAATTGACAAAGAGTTAGTATTTGCTCTGGCGACCATCTTTAATGGTCTTGCATATGCTAGCTAGCTGGCATTTACTTAAAATTCAGCACTTTGCGGCTCTACAAACAAGCCGCACCTAGTCTATCTAGTACACGTTGTCAGGCAGCAGATGACGCAAATCTCGCGGCGGGCAGAGAAATTCTGCTGAAGCCTCAAGCCAGAGACTGACCGCAAGTCAAATATATATATATATGTATATATATATGTATGTGTGTTTAAGGTAGTTTCTAAGAATAAAATACTCATCAAGATGTTGCGATATATCATCATGACAAGCTATATACAGATATATATATATATATTTATATAGACATATGCAAATGCGTGGACTCGAGATGCCGCAACTTTGATTAGGCCTCACGCTGTCGAGGCCTACCTAAGTCGGCTCTCAGTTCACAGTACTCAATTCTCGATTCTCAATTTCCAATTCTCTGATGTTTCCTCTGCCGATTGCCCTAAAACACGTTTAATGCGACGAACACGAGCCCGACGACAACAACAACAGCAACAAAAAAATTGCCTATGCATAGGCGATGGGATGATGACGATGAGGGAAGATTTGAAAATTCTGGAAACGTGTACGGATCATTTGGTAGCCGGATGTATACGTTCTATTGGAATTTCGATTCGCATATATTTAACAGCTGTGAATGCAAATGACATACCTGAGGAGCCCTCCAAGCGCCACTCAATTATGGCAGCTGCTCTCGAAACGTGTTACAGTTGCTCGATCTTAAAGTATATATATATATGCATATATATAATCGTAGATAGCATCTGAGTGTATATATATATAAATAGTGTTGACACACGATTTGGTAACTGCACTTGAACTGCGAAACACTTGCGAAACCTTCTCAACGGTTATTGATGTTGTTGTTGTTGTTGGATTTGAATTTAAATTTTTTCTTTATATTATATATAAATTTTTGTTGAGTTGTTGTTGACAGCGACAACAGACTCTCAAGTTAGTAATGTTAATGGTTCTGATGCCATATAGTATGTCGTCGAGAGTGTTGTCTGTAGCGCTCTCTATGGTATGCTATGGTGGCAGAGCCGGAGCTGCGGCACCGGATTGCGCTTTTGCACACACCTTCAACGCCGCCAAACGCTTCTAAACTAAATTCAGTTTTGGTAAAAATGCGACAAACGGGCTCCAGATCAGCTTCTTGAGACGGGCAGCGACGTCGACGCTGGCGCAGCGGTCAGGTATATAAGATTTACCTGTGCAAAGGTGTGTGCGAGCGAGCGTGCGTTGCGCTGTGTGTGTGAGTGAGTGAGCGAGTGAGTGTGAGCCGTTTTTGCGTTGGTGTGGCCCACGACGACGACGACGACGACGACGTCGATGATCCGATCGCTTACCTGTGCCGTGTGCTTGAGACGCTGACGTCGACAGCCGCTGCTGCTGCTGCTGCCGCTGCTGCTGCTGCTGAGCTGAGCCTGATTTTCGGGTTTTGCTTTTGCTTTTGAGAGCACAGCTATGATTTCCCGCCAAATGAGAGGCACAGGTAAAGACAAGTACAATTGTGAATTCTGCGTGTGTGTGAGAGGCAAGGTGTACATATGTATATATACCTATAGAATCGACATAGACAGGCGACTTGTTTCAAAGACGCTGCCTAATGACTGCGTTCCAGCTTATGTATGTATGCATGCATGCTGCTCTCTCTTTCTTTTAGCCTCTCTCTCTCTCTCTCGCTATGTGTTTGCGTATTGCTATTGATTTTGAATTTTAACAATGCGGGTGAAAAATGTTTGAAATTATATTGTACGCAAGCTGAAATTAACAAAAGTTAACATTACCATGCATATACGGGGTGTTCTCCTTAAAAATCAAAGAAAACTATAACTAGCTATAATTGTTACAGGCAAGATGTCTAACAAGCTTGCTAAATCAAAATTATTTACAAAAAAAATTAATAATATGCAAAATAAACTAGCTCTTGGCTTCAACAGCTGCGACACCCTGTATCTGGCGGCCATAGCCCAAGAAAATAATCCAAGCTAAAAACCAGTTAAACACACAAATGCGAACGTTTTTTTTTTGGAATTTTTTTTGTTTGTCTGCAAATTGTTGCCTGGTAGGCAATGGCGCACAGTTGACTTTTGCCAAAAACTAAAGAAAAAAGTAAAAAAAAAAAAAACGAGAAATAGTCAACGTAAAAACCTACAGAAACTTGATCGAGAGTTAAGAGCTGAATTGAGAGAGCCCAGCTCTAACAGGCTTGACTTAGGCGGGTCTAACAGTGCGCTATACCAGGCGCTAAAAACTGACAGCTAAAATTGGCTAATGATTAGATCTAGGCAAGGGGTTGGGCGAAAATGTGAATTATGTTTAGATTTATGTTGCAGATTTAGTGTAAGAAATATATATATTAACAAAAATATATGTATATAATTTTTAAAATAAAATATAAATAATAATAAATAATAAATAATACTAAATAATAAATAATAATAAATAATACTAAATAATAAATAATAATAAATAATAATAAATAATACAAAAAATCAAAACAAAAATTGCATTTGATATAAATAATAATTTTAGATATATATTAAATTATTTTAATTACAATATTTTTTATTATAAATTATTAATAATTTGAAATATATTTAATATAAATATTAAAAAATTTGAATATAAATATATTTATATATATAACAATATAAATAATAAATAATTTGAAATACTTAAAATATTTATAAAAAAAGTAAATATTAAATAATTTTAAGAAAAATTATTTATAAATATGAATTTAAATACTAAATTTAATTAAACTATTTCTACGGCAATTAAAGAAAATAAATAGATATATTTATATTCGAAATTTTACACATATATCTACAAAAATAATATTATATATGTACTCTTAATTTCTTTTATTTGTTTATTTTTTTTTTAAATTGAAGTAATTAAAAATAATTTTAATAAATTAAAAAAGTAATAGTTTCGCAAAGACAAATCTATTAATATATATAATATTTAACATATAATATTTAATATTAATATGTAATATATAATATTTAGCAAAATCAAAATGGAAGCTCTAAACAGCCAATGCTTTAGCAAAAGTTATTGCTAAAATGCAATATTTAGTTATAATTTTAATTATTTTAAATACTACAGATAATTGAAAAAAAAAACTCTACAATAAAATATATATTTTATAAATATCTTTATATATATATATATATATATATATATATATATATATATATATATATATATATATATTTTATAAATATCTTTCAATATCGAGAAAAAAAATATATATATATTTATATATGAAATTTATATTTTATCTTATAATAATCTTAAATTGGCTTAAATGAGATAATTATTTGTTCATTCGTATAATTTATTTTACTATTATTATAAATATTTTATAATAATATAACAATTATATTATTAATATAAATTAAGTCATTAAATATTTTCGTGAGTTTTTCATATATTTATGTTTATTTTTCGTTTTTATCTCTATTACCATCTATCAAATAGCAACTTCAGCTTCTGTATATTTTCCTATATGCATATATTCTGTATATTTACATATTTCATAGATATTTCATCAATTTTCCCTCTGCAATCGAAACATAATTATGTTAATGCCCCAGCTCATACTGATATCACATTGTTATACATAATAACCATAAATAATTCAACATTAACTGATTTCTTATCTGCACGTTTATCGTTTGCCTGTCTCCCACTGAGCGCATATTTCTTCAGTTTTGTGCTTGTGTTTCATTAACCCCAATATAACAACAGCAACAACGACTGGCAGCTAAGTGCGAAGAACATTTCTCAATCCAAGCTTAAATCAGTGACTCAATTGTTATGCTAACCTTTTGCTGAACTCTCGAGTGGGCCAGCTTCAATCTATAAATCTTGCAGCTTCTTCTGGCACAAAAGTACAGCACACAATTTGCTGTAGCGCAATGGCCACGCAACAGCCAGCAGGGGGAAAAATCACTTTTATGGCAAAGATCAAACTGGCAGAAAAAAAGACGTAAGCAACAACAACGACGAAAAAATACGTTACTAAGATAGAGCGAGAGCGACAGAGAGAGACGCAATCGACGCTGCCGCTCACTGCGCATGCGTGGCAACAAGCGACAGCAGCAGCAGCAGCAACAGCAACAGCAGTAAGAGCAACAACAACGATAACGCAAAGAAATGGCCGTTAAAGTTGCCAGGCAAATGGCAAAAAGCAGAGGCGTAGCCAATGAGCAGAGCACAGAGGCTACCGCAAGGCGAACGAAACGAAAACCGAACAACGAACAGCAAAGAGCGGGCCTCGAAGATCGAGACGATGACAACGGCCTGGCTACGTGAGCGCAGCTCTTGGCACGTTTTGGCGTGGCCGCCGCCCGTTGGCATCATAAAAGAAGTCAATTGAATTTAAATTTAAAGTACATAATGGCCAGCAGTACGAGCAGTACCAAGCCATGCCATGAGCGGCTATCGGAGGGGTGGGAGCGGCATGAGCGCGACGACGCTGCCGCCTTTCGAATTTCACAAAGTCATCTGCTGGCGTCGCTGCTCCAAAGCGCTGTCTGTGAGCCTTACATGTGCTTATATACACACAGCACTCGCATGCATACATACATGCATGCATGCATATACATATATCTCTGGAAGACAGCACGCAATACTTATACATATGATCGCTTGGCTGGCTGGTATTTGTGAGCTCTTTTGATTTAAACGTGCTTAAATTTAAAGATCAAATTGCTTTTGGGCTTTTTTCTTTTTCAGTTTATTTTATTTATTTATTTATTTTTTTTTTGCACAAGCGCGGCACAGGAATTTTAAATTGTAACCCAAAAATACAAAAAAAAAAGACTGTGAAAACCGCAATGCACCAAAAATCACAAAAGCTTCAACAAAAAACCCGAACAATATTTGTATGAACAAATGATATATAACATATGTACATATATACATATATATATTGTATTGCCTGAGCTAGTGAGTCACTATGAATGTCGTTTGCTAGCGGATATGATAGGCAATTTGCTGATGCTTTCAAGCTCGCAATAGATGAGTTCAATTTTTGTCAGAATAGACGCCTTCACCATTCCGTTTCCAGTTGACTGACTGACTGACATTTATGCATGCAACATTCCCCGGGCTGACGACTTCAAAATGATTAAGTGCTGAGTGGGCAGCAACTAAAAACTTAAAAAAAAAGCGAAGAGAAAAACATGAGCAACGCTCGGCACAGTTAGTTATATAGTTAGTTGGAAAATTTGAACAAGAAACAAAAGACTTAGGCAACGAACTTGTGTTTAACCTATTGACATTCGAATAGCGCTAACCCCATTCTCTTGCGCCCTGTCTTTCTTTCTCTAGCACCCACTCACTCAATTAACGTCTACATCTATCGTCGAAAATTTGCATTGTTTGCATAGCCCAAACCCCCTTCTAGCCAAATCCAAATAAAATAGTGAAAAAAAAATAGCAAGAAACAGCCACAGAAAAGTTTCAACGTTGCGACCTCCCGATTTGTCTGGCAAGCAAGCGTGAGGTTTGGCTCGTTGATTGTTGTTTTTTTTTTATATATATTTTTTGTTGCCTTTTTCTTTGCCTCTGGGAACGTTGCAGAGAAAATATTTGACTTTAATGTGTGTATATATGGATATATAAATATGTGAATGTGTTTGTCTTTTGTGGGTTTTGGTTACTTGGGAACACAGCTATGAACTGTGGGCCGTGTGATCTTCTAGAGACAACGGCGGCAACTGGGACTGTGCCAAAATCAAATGAAATTTGATTTACTATTTGACTTCATTTTAACTAACAGTCAATGCGGAAGCTATGCGACAGTTCTTATTGTATTTTTGGCGAAATGTTTTGTATATTTTTAGATTGTTTTTAGTTGATTTCTTGTTCAATTCAAAAACTTTCTTGTGATATAAAGAACTTGTTTTCATTCTATTTATTCTTTGCATCAAATAGTTGCCAAATGACTACGATTTACTCTTTATTGAGTATTTCAGAATTCTTCATTAAGAATTTCATAAATTTATTTTAGAAATTACTCTTATTAAGAATTTCATAAATTAAAAACAAAGTATTAAAGTGTTTAAGAAATTTTACAAACATTTTATAATATATATTAAAAATATATATATAAGGATATATTAAAAAATTATATAATATATATATAATATTTAAATATTTGTCAAATATTTTTCAAATATTTTAAATATTTGTATATGCAGAATATTACCTATAATTTATTTTTGGGCTTTATATTTATACAAAAGTCTTATATTTTTCCATCTGCAGAATATTGCCTTTATTTTATTTATTTATGTATTTATTTTTTAGCTTAATACTCAATTGATTGATTTTAAAATTGACTTTTCAAGACTTTCAGGACTTTAAGAGCAGTTGATTTTCCTCTCTTAAAATTTAATTCGGAATACTTTTTGCCTCTTATTTGAAAGGCTCAGCTTATGTTTATATTTCATAATTTACAGAATTTTAATCAGACTAAAGAGTCTTTCAATATATACTTTATTTTTAAATAATTTTTGATATTGATACTCAATAAATTAAAAATATATTGACTCACTAAAAGCACATCTTGCTCATTCGCAAATCATTTCTTCGCTGAGCTGGTTTATCAGCTATTCATTATTAACTAATGTGAAACATTATTTAAAAAAATAATATGTTGATTTCGTGCTCAATGAAGCATTTCAATAATTAATTTAAGTTGAAAACAAAAAAATAAATAATAATATTGTAATATTATTATTCACGTTTAAGGAATGGATATTTTTATTATTCTGTTTTTGTCTTTGATGCATCCACAATTAAAATTATTAAATCAGGCTATTTTTAGATTTTATAGGAGTAACTTTTTTTTAAGTTAAAGCAGAAACTTCAAAAATTATTATTTATAATTTTATGAGTCTACTGAAGTCAATATATTATTGAAAACAAAAATCTAGATTTATGAATAAAATTCTATTTATGAATAAAATTATTTAAACTAATCGAAACTAAATGTATTCAAAATATTATATAATAATATATAGCATTTGCATATGGTTAGTTATATATCCACATACATATAATGTATGTCAGATTTGCATCAAAAAGAATTCTTTGACTAACTAATTAGTATGTGGTTCGAGAGATATTTCTTTGCATATGCAAAACGAGGAAAGAAAATGTTTTATATAGCACATTGCTGTCAGTCAATTGTTGTAGTTCCATTAGGAGCTGTCGATTCGACATTCTCGTAACCAGTTATATCTAGATAATATCCATAGTCAGCTTTTTCAAAATTATTGTGGGGCTTTGTCTATGTCGTTTAGCATAAGTCGGCAGCCGGCAACAGTCGATTGGACCAGTTAATAAGCATAAGCATAAGCATATCGAATAATGCGAGCTAGTTAACTGGTCAGGCCAAGCCTAACTGCTTGAATCATATTTACTTGATCACAGAAACTATATAGTATAACCATATACATATATAAATAGCATGAATAGTGCTCTATGTTTAAGCTGTTCAATATTCCAGCAGAGCTGGAGCTGGAGCCAGAACTAATAAAAAGTCATTAAACAAAACATGTTTTGGCCTAAACAAAGGCTTACCACATACATTTGAATAATGTGCACAAAGAACGAATTCGGATAAATAAAAAAAATAAGAGAAAAAAAACCCAAAAAAGTCAATAATCCGATTGTGAAACAAACAGCAAGAGAACAGCAAGAGCGAAGGCAACAGCAACGGCGACGTTCAATTAAAAAAACTCAAATTAATGAAATAAAAATAAAAATAAATTAAGTAAATGTTGTTAAGGCGGCCGCCCCAACCAATCCGAACCCGAAAGAAAGCGGCCAAAGCGAAAACAAAAAAAAAAAATAACAAAATAAAAATAAAACAAAATAAATGATAACTTTTCAGTTCGAAGCGAAACTGTACCCCCTTGGCGCTGGCTGAGATGCCGATGCTGATGCTGAAGCTGCTGTTGCTGCTGCTGCTGATGATGATGATATTAATGATGATGATGATGATGATGCTGATGCTGCTGTTGCGTAGAACATTCAAGCAAAGAGTACGGGCCAAAAACAGAACACAAAAGGTAAAAAAAGAACCGAAACCCGGCTAAGGCAACGATCGATACAATTTTTTTCTTTTTGTTGGTCGACGAGTTTTGGGCATTGGCATTAAAAAGTCAGAGAACAGTAACAATGCCAAGTCACTAACACACACACACACATACAGTGAGAGAGATAGACAATGTTACTTTTGCTGCTGGCAGGGAGACAAAAGACAGGCGATTGGAGACGAGAGACCAGAATCAGAGACGCAGCTTCATTTTCATTGCATTTTTAACTGAACCTGAACCTGAAGCTGAAGCTGGGGCTGAGGCTGGGGCTGTGGCTATGGCTATGGTTGCTGCCTCGAAGCCAGTTTCGCCCAGCATGGTAACAAGTTTAACTGAAAAATTCTAAAAATAATGCCGGCCGGTTTGTCGTTAACAAAAAATGAAGGCAGAAAGGAAAGAGTGCTGCGCTCACAATCACAACTATCTATATGCATTTTGCTGTGCATGTATGCATGTGTGTGTGTGTGTGTGTGTGTGGTAACAAAAATAACCAAAATGAATAACATTTTTAAAAAGAACGGACAAAGGAGAGCTGCCTTGTACAGGCAACCCGCAACAGGCAAAAAGCAACAGGCACCGGCCCGGGCACAGGCCGGATTGCTAGCCAAGTGGTGTCCAAGTCACTCGTTTCAGCTTTCAAAGAGGCCCACGACGGACACAGCAGCAGCAGCAGCAGCAGCTGCAATCGGTCAGGTTTTGCCAGGGATGCAGTTTAAGGTACTGAAATGACAGATTAAATATATAACGAAACATATATAACAATTATATAAACTAAATATAAAAAAAAAATTATTTTTAATTTTGACTTTTATAAACAATAGAATAATAAATCAAGTAAATAAAATATAAAAAATAAAAATAAAATTAAATAAAATAACAAATAATATAAATTTGTATATATTATTTATTATATATGAATAAATTTATTTATATGTTTTAATTTTTTTTTTAAATTTATTAATATGATTTTTTTAAATATGTAAGATAAACATGTAAACTATATATTTATAAAAATATAATTTAAAAGAAGAAGATATTTAATATATTAATATAATAATATAATTTAAAAATAAAAAAGAAGATATTTAATATATTTTTTACTTATATATATTAAAAAATATATATATTTATTATTAAAAAAAATATATATATATGTATATATTTGTTTTGGATATTTTTCATACATGATATAATAATCTAAAATTGATTTTAAAAATGATTTTATATATAGAAAATATTATATGAAATCAATTTTAATACATATGATAATACATTAAAATTTAATTTTAATTTTAATTTATTATAAAAATAAATAAGAATAATAGTACTAGTATATATCTGAGCTCAACATAAGATTGGAAGTTTATTGACCTAGTGAATAGAATATCCCAGCTGCGAGGGCAACATTAAAGTTGCTTTAATTTGCATATGTAAATTGATCTGATTTTGTAGCTTTACTTTAGATAGCAAAGAATAGTCGTTATATGCGTTATCTATGTGGGTCTCTTTTGTATTCTGCTTTACCTTTCACCGTAGATATATATCTAAATTTAAATAAGAAATTAACGAGTTCTGGAAGTTTTTATTTTTTAAATGAAAGCAAGAATAGCTAGATAAAAAATTGAAAACAACGAAAAATGTTCTATATGAAAGTCTTATAACGTCCCAGCCCTGGTTGCTGGCTGCTGGCTGCTGTGCCTTAGCCTTTGCCTTTGCCATCGTTGCCTTCGTCCAGAGCTCGATGCTGATGATCATGACGCTGCTTAAATGTTCTTGCTCTTGTTGTTGTTGTTGTTCTTGTTGTTGGGGGTAGCGTGTCGTTGTCGTTCCCTCATCTTAACATTTGTTTGTAACAAGTAACGCGCATCTGCATCTGCACTTGTGTGTGTCTGTGTGTGTGTGTGTTTGTCTGTTTGCTTGGGCAAAGAGTTACCTGCCCTGCGCTACCTGCGCACAGGTAGGCGTATGCTTGTATGTATATGTACTTGTATCTTGTATCCTTGGCAATGCAGCAGCAGAAGAAGAAGACGAAGGCAGCCAACGGTCAGCGTCAGCGTCAGCGCAGCATCAGCAAAAAGAAAACCTTAATATGACCATATATATAAGGCACATCATGTATATATATGTATAGAGAACGCAAAGTCTCAGCCTAACTATACATAAGGGTTATAATTTGTCCATCTCTCTCTCACTCACTCTGTCTATCTCGTTTGGTATGTGCATCTTCTCTTTTCTCCTGGTCTCTAGTATGACTTGGCAGCTTGGGGTAGCTAGGCGTCTGCCTTTGCTTAATGGTTTTAGGAAATCGAAAATTAAATAATTTATCTCGATTTTATGACGTTACAAGCAGGTTTTTCCCCACCTATAGAGGCCAGGCATGCGATAAATCTTCAGCTTACAATCAAACTAAATAAAGAAACAAGAAGAAGATATGCTTTTAACTCGCCAAGCGGCAAGGCTCTTGTAATTTAAATACTTAACTCTCTAATGCCATATAAGTCCATGCGTCTATGTTAGACGCCCCTCTAGACTGAGTCAGCTCTCAGCTGAGCTGAGCTGAGCCCACGTCTTATCGCCACGAAATGAATTGAACGGGTGGCTATTTTTAAACTCGGTCCCCTCTCAATTTTTGTATTTTTTGTTGATTTTCGTAGATTTGTCTGGTCATCGCTCTCAAGTGGGGATTCAAATCTGAGAAAGGCGCAGAGAAAGTGCCGAGCATATTGGGGAGCCACAGTTAAAGCTGAAGTTGTCTAAGTGGTTTGTCATTGTCGTGATGAAAACATGTCAAATGACAGCCCCAAGCTCTCGAGAGCTCTGGGCCAGTGTACCCAATGTGCTCCAAACGGAGCTAAGAATAATGGTAAACTTTGATTATTACTGAGACGAGCAACAGCAGCAGCAGAAGCAGCTGCTCGCAAGTAGCTTCAGCGCTCCACATTGATGTGTCTTGCGGTTTGGCTTGAAGCATTTTAATAGTAGCCATAAAAAATCATGTTTATTAATGATGCGGATAATTGTGTTGCGCTCGCAAGAGATGAGAATGATAAGGCACTCACTGGACTTTGATTTTATCCCATTCAAATTTGTTATTCTAAGCTCGAAAATAATTTAAATACTTACTTCTAGATATACATATGTATATGAAAAATGTTATAAATAGATTAAAGTAGTTGATTCAACAACATATGGAAATTAAATTTATCGGCAATAACTCTAAGATGTTCAGATGCTGCACAGAAGATTTGGGATTAGATTAGATCTAAGCGGACTGAGTCATTTTAGCTTGAATTTCGCTGTGAAAGAGATCAATTTGAAATAATAAATAATATAAAAATAATGATAGAAAATCGTATATAAAATAAAATATTATTCTATTATTTAATATGTATAAAATAAAATCATATTTCAAATAAAATAATATGTAAGATAAAATAAATAAATCTATGAAATATAATCATATATAAAATACAATAATATATCCATTAAAATCTTATTTAAAATAAAATAATATATTAAAAATATAAAATAAAATCATAAAATATTTAAGAGAATACAAAAAATATTTAAATTAAAATAATATCGAAAATGAATTAAAAATAATTAAATTAAATTAATATTAATATATAATATATATAAAAAATAAATACTCATCATATAGCCATTAAAAATATTGATCATAACGCCAAGATAATCAGATGCTGCACTTGAATATCTTTATTCAGAGAGCGATCGGCAAAGCTTTCCAACTCGAATTCCCATTAAAAAATTGATCGACCTCAAATGATTTTTCGCCAAATTCAAATGCATAATATATTTTTACTAAAAATTCAATTACTTGGCTTTAATTCTACATTTATTTGCTTAACGATTAACAATAATTTGTATTAAGAACAAAGCTTAATTTTGTGTTAGTAAAACCTAATTTTCTCGATGTTGTACCACTGAGTGGTGTAGACCCTTTTTGGCCTGCGTCGATGAATAATGTTGTTGAGCATTGGCATAACCATAGATAATGGCGTCAAGGTGTTTTGATAGGTCTCGAATAGCTCCGACCACTGGGTTAGTACAGCCATTAGGTCCTCATCTTTGGAGATGATCAGCAGTGTTATGTGTGAAGTGAGCAAGGCGCCCAGCCATTGGAACGCCTGCAGCTCTGTGGGCATTGTGCCCAGTGCAACATTATTTAGATAGGGACGCTCCTCAAGCTGCACATCGGGGTCGGTGGCCAGTACATATAAATGACGAAGCAGACGCTGCACATGCGACATTTCCAGACGTTGCTTCAAATGTTTCACAATTGCTGTGGAATCGAAGCTGCATGCGAGCACTGCATTAAGCAGCTCATCATCAACCGGCTTGCTGGCAGTCTCCTCTGTTTCTATGGCATCGCCATTAGTGAGAGCCGCCGAAGTGTTGTCCAACGCATAGCGCAAGCACCAGGCTAACATGTGCTCCGAGATATTTGTGTAGCGCCGCACACACATCAGAATGTGCTCCGTGTTGCACGTTTTAATGAACAACGTTAAGAGTTTCTCTGTGATCTCTTCCTCGCCAGCTCCACTGCGTTCCAATTGTCTGACTATCGCTTGTACGGCCAAATTCTGTGGCCCCTCATCAAAATAGTTGGACATCAGCGTAATATTGACATCCTCCAGTCCGTTGGCCACTTGCAATACTTCGCCATCTATATGGTGTTTGATGACTTCCATTAGCTCGTTCTTCGATATTTCTGGCGAATCAAAAGCCACATTTTTGCCATTGGAACGTGGGAGATCTGCCAATAGTTGCTTGGACACCTTGACCTTCGGAATATTATTGTTTGTACGACTGCCTGCAAATTTGATCGCCGCTTCCAGTGATTCCTCCTCATTAATATGATCCAGTTCAATGGGCGTCAAGTGTGTAGTATTTAACTGGGAGCCCAGCATATCCACCAGCAGCTCGTCATTCATGCGATATTGCACAGCGGCAATATTTTGACCCATGGCTAGCAGAATGTGGTCATCGCGTGCCCACAAGCGCGAGAAATCCAAGTAAACTTTAAAGTATTGCTTGGCATTCACGATCTTAAACTGTGTGTTGTAGACTAGCAGCGAGGCACCTTCTTGGCCATAATTAGCTCCGTATATCGCGGCAAAGTTACGCGACAGGCCGTAAACTGACAATTTGCTCTCCACATTGAGTTCAGCAAGCATTGACACAAATTTACCAGGTGACGATTCGTGGGAACGCTCTCCAAGATTTAGAATAAATATGCGCTTATCGGACCCTATTACAAATGGACAAGAGAGAGAGTTAATTTTCAGTACGTCAAGAAATCATCTCTGATTACTTACAAATGGTCATCAATTGTGGCCCAGTGTCGCCTTCAACAACAGCGTGACCGGTTAGGCGTACCTTTTCTCTTTTTATGGGATAGACACGCTTGTGGGAAGTGGACAGGATTCGCTTTATCATATTAAATTCCCCCGTAGCATGTTTTTCTTCAAAATATGTGAGCAACTTCTGTCCATTTGCCAGTGTATGAACTTTTGGATTGCTCAGTGTTTTGCTGGCGGCGAGACTCAATTGCTCAGCAGTATCCTCCTTTTGATATTTCCGACTCTCCAAAGCCTTTGAAAGCGGCTGGCACGAGTCATCACTATACAGAACTACTGCTTCGTCATCTGTGTACACCACATGGGCAATGCTCTTTTGGAACTGTGTGAAAAGAAAGTGAGTTAATAACCATATAAATATATTTGGTCAACTACAAACCTTTAACTTTTTGCACTTGGATACATCGGGTGTGTCCACATCCCACAGACGCAGCGAATGGTTCCCGAAGACTCCAACATACTTCTGACTATGTACATCGTAGACAACTTTGGTAGACAACTTTTCTGGCATGGACCAGCTGTACAGCTGTTTTTGGGTACTAATCTGAAGTTGTTTGTAGAATATTAATGGGATTTGTTACTTTTTAAAGGCATTGTAACTTACATGCAAGATAACAACAACATTGCGAGCCACCGTGGTGATCACATTGCCCTTTTCCTTGTCGGCCGCCATGCCCAGAAACTCTTTGGGATCCGGTATGGGAAATAAATTGTAATATGATAGAAACTTAGACATTTTTAGGCAGCTTAATTAATATAAATTGAATCAAAACAATACAACACGTGCAGCTAAGCTATCTTGGTAATTATCGAGATGATTATTTGGCGGCACTATCGATATTTATAAAATAATATCGATAGTTGTATAATAAAATTTTGTAGTATAAAAGAGATAAGAACAAACTCTACAGAATATTGCAATTTTGTGTAATTTAAAATATGTAAAACTATATTTTTTTTGTGTGAATTAAATTGTTTATTCTGGATTTAAATTAATATATTTGAAATAATACCGTGACTATAAAAATACCAAACAGCTGTTTGTTGTCAATGATTACAAGAACAGTTGCGTTTTTTGCATTTGCGTACTTGCGGCCACATTGCTAACTTACTTCAACGTGTTAGAATGGGTGGAAAAACGAAACAAACGCCTCGCACCAAAAACAATGCAAAGGTAAGCAAAAAAAAAAAAAAAGGCTTTAGTCTCATGACTAATTGTTTTTGAATTTCACGAAATTGTGATTAAGCCATCGAGCAGCAGCCGCACCGCGGAGCTGTTGGGCACTACAACGCCCATCTTCGTTGGCTTCTCGGCTCAAGCTGATGGCAATTTGGTGCCCTTTGCTCCTGGCTTTGCCAGCGCCGAACAAATGCCAGAGACATTTGATGCCAGCATTAGTCCACATACGCAAATTATATTGCGCAAACTATCAAAAAAGGATCCATTAACAAAAAAGAAGGCGCTGCAGGAGCTGCATGAATTTATCACAGAATCAGATTTGGATGCACTCAAACACATTTTGCCCTTGTGGCCAAAATTCTATCATAATCTGGCGAACGACGTGGAGCATGGGGTGCGCGAACAAACACAGATCGTACAACAGTTGTTCGTCTCCAAATGCAAACGGTCAATGGCTCCATATCTGAAGCAACTGGTGCCCGTCTGGCTGGCAAGTCGCTACGACAGCTATGCGCCCGCAGCTAGCATTGCGAGCAATTCATTTCGCGAGACCTTTGCACGTTCTGGCGAAGTGTGTCTGCATTGTGAAAGTGAAATAATTGAATACTGCGTACGCAATCTGACCTTTCATACGCCGGCCACGCTGTCCATAGGCAAAAGCCTGAAGCCAGAGGAAGCAGAGCAGAAGTATCAACGCGTTGTCATTGGTAGCTTAAAGGTCTTATCTTTCTTAATCGAGCAAACGGCCCATACGGCAGAGCGGGAGAAGCTGAAGGAGGGCCTAACCACGCTATTGACGCATCAAAAGTTCTGGACATTTGCTAAGCACAAGCTGCCGGCCATTAAGTAAATATCTTAACAAAGAGCCTATAAAATAATTGTAAATCATAATATAATTTCTGCAGAGCGGCCTGGTTTGATTGCATCTATCATGTGCTGCAATGTGCTAAATTGCTGGAAGTGCTCACTCCACAAAAATCACAATTAATCACCACCAGCTTTCAATTAATCGACGATGCCGATCCACTGGTCGCTCCACACGTTTGGGGTTGCGTCTTGCTGCTGCAAAGCAACTATGCAGATTGGTATGATTGGCATCAAACAGTTGTTTGATATATGCTCTTATTATATCTTTACTTACATGCTCTCTCATTTGTTAAGGTATTCCCCGCTCAACATACGCAAAGCATTGCTGCCGAAGCTCTCTTCGCTGCTGCGCAATGCCTTCAATCGCAATGCTCAGGCAATTTGTCCGAATTTGTTGCCGTTCCTGTCGAAAATCACTGCAGAGAGCTTACAGGACTTGGACCTATATGAATTCTATCAGCGCTTTTTCGATGATCTGAAATCAGCCGTTGTGGACACACACGATCCACCTCTCTCCAAAGCAGACATCTCTATCATACACAATGCGTACTTTGAATGCTTGCGTTTTATGCTGCATCAGATCAACAACAATGCGGAACGTACGCCTGTAATGGAGGAATTCGCTTATGGACTATTGGAACATCAGCTATTGGAGCCCATTGGCAATTTGCTGCGCAGCGAGAGCAACCACGTCAAGTACTTCTTCCAACATACTTCAGCGCTAGTTGCATTCTGGGACCGTGAGTACCATGGTAATGCCGATAAAAGCGCCTGCTCCCTGTACTTGAAACTGTTGAATAAGTTCTGGACGCGCATCTTTGAGCTGGTCACCCAAGATCTCGCTACGGAGGATGTCAATGAGCAGCTGCTGTCCCATGTGTTGCTGTTGGTGCAGGATCTGCATGTGGCGAATCCCAGCTTAGAAACTCAAAGCGTTAAGTTTGCTGAGACAGATGAGGGAGAAACTACAGAGCAGACTTCTCAGATGTCCACGCCCACGAGAAAGGTTCACGATGCGGCCGCCTTTATACAGAAAGAACTGAAACAGCTGGTTGTGAAGCTCGTGCGCATTTGCCTGGATAAGGCGAGCAGCAGCAGCAACTCGGCTCGTTTCGTTAGGCAAGTGCGCACGCTGACCAAAATGTTTACAGATGTGGAGTTCTATAAGAGTTTGACAGAGCTCGGCGAACTGCGTGCCACGCTGGATAAATTCGTCTCTATTCTGGAACAGTTAAATGACGATGCCTGCGAGTCGGTTGTGGATATTATCTTTGAAGTTCTTGCGCTGCTAGAGCCGTCGGCGCGCTTCGAGTACATTAGTGACACGCTGCTGAAGGTAAGCAATAAAAACATTTTTATCAAATGAAAAATAGATTTATATTAATCACTCTTTTTATTATAGATCCAACAACAGCGCGTACAGAATTTACTGCTGCATCGTCTGCTCTCGTATCCCCTATGCACCGAGCCTGCAGTGCGGCAAATGCTTGCCAGCCCCGAGACATGCGAGGTAATCACACGCATTGCCAAAGAGGTGGTGGTGGATAATAATCGGGATAAGCTGAATTTGCTGCACAAATGCTTCTTTCAAACGGACACTGGTGATATTCTAATAAATGCAGCAACTGTGGACAATATACTGCTGGCCATGTGCGAGCCACTGGAGAAGATAGCCGAGAACGATATGATCGAGGTGTGTGGCAGTTTTATAGCTCAGATAATGCCTGTCATATGCAGCAAGGCGAACTCATCACTGGACGTGCGGCAGCAGGTGTTTTTAAAGCTGTTCAAGTTTAGCTTGGAGCAGAAAGTTAGCGATTATCTATCGGAGGACACGCTGTGGGAGATAACCACCTGCTGGCAGGATGCACTTTCCAGCAAGGATATTGAAATCAACGATGAGCTGTTGCACAGTTGTGCGCGCATCGTCGAGGAACTCGTAGCGAATGGCGAGCATGATGCCAGCAGTGTGCAAGACATGGCAGAGACGATGGCCAAATTTATTATCTGCTCCACGGAGAATATTGAGGATGAGACGCAACGTTTGTCGCGCATAGACGAGACCTTGGTGGCGTTGCTTAGCTCTCAGTTGAAAACAAACGAGCTTGTGTTGCAGTTCGAGCAGCATTCAGTTTACCTGGAGACGGTGCACAGTTCAATTAGCGCTGGCATTCCCTTTAGCAGTGCTGGCTTTGATGAAACTAAAGTCATCCCGCTGGTGCGAAGAGCTGTGCTCAATTTCACGACAATCTGTAAGTTGGTTTGTCGTGTTGAGACACCGCAGATGACAGAAGTTTCCAATGAGGGCGAGGATGAGCTAACCGAAGACTATTGTGATCCCAATGCAAATTTGCTGAAGCAATGGAGCGAGTGCTTAATTGTTGAGATGCTGCAGTGCATGCATGTGGCTTCGGCTGCCGATGCCTGGCTAGAGCTCACCGAAAACGTAGACGTGGCCAGTGAAGAGCTGGTGCTGTACCTATCCGAGCAGCTGTGCAGATTTCTGGGCAATGGCAGTGAGCTGGTAGAGATCATTAAGCAGAGGCTGCAGCAAGAGGCGTTGCAGCAAAATAACGTCATAATCTATCGTCTGTTGGGTTATCTAATTAACACTGCTCATTACCAGTCGTTTGAAGAGAACGCTACGATATTGCTGCACGAAGATCTTGCCGAGCTGTTTCTATCGAAGGGCGCAATTAATGCTTATGTGCTAACGATGCAGGTAAGTAAACTCTTTATATAATAAAAAAAAAAATAATTTACTAAAGCATTTCTCTTTATAGCACTTGCTGCCGAAGCTAGCACAAAATTCAATCAACTGGAACAGCGCCATCATGCGAGCGGAGCCCAGTGATATGTGGGCAAAGGCAGCAGTCTTTCGCGCTCTGCTACTCAATAACTTCGAGTCTGATGAGAATAAGCAAACGGATCACAAATATATCACCTCCGCTGTGCAGTATATCACTCGCATTGGGGATCAGCAGAGCGTAACGAAGGAATTGCTTCACTATAATGTGTATGTCCATTCATATCTTACGACTATATTTTGTATTAATATAAATTCCAATTTCAGCGAGCTGCTTAATAAACCATACGAGTCAGTGATAAATACTGTGGAAATAATTAAGCTGCTCAATGAGCTCATACAACGCTTTCCCAACGAGCTGACCATTAAGAACTGGGATACCGTGCGCATTGGCCTTGGATCCTGGGTGCTTACAGTTTCCAAATCCGTGGCAAATTACAGAGATCCAAAGGTGAGAAGTCTATATTTGTCCACATACATACCTTAGCTAATACAGATTTTACTTTATTTTGCAGACATCTTTCTTCATTGTGGCTGTGTATCAATTGTTTGCAACGTTCATTGCTTGTATACGAGCCGAGAAGCAGAAGAGCTCAACGGAGCTGCTGAAGAATGTAATTGATGAGTGGGAGGGCCTCTTTGCCAGGGACGTGAATGTGGTGCTCTTCAAGTCCTACTACCATATGGCTCATGAGGCAGAAGTGGAGCCAGAATTTCGTGGCTGTTACATGGCTTTGCTGGAGCGTATAATTCCTGCGCTAGAACTGATTGACTATAGTTTTATTTACGGGGTAGTTAAACTCTATTGCAACTATTTAAGAGTCCACATAATTGCAATTTATTTTATTTAGTTCTGCAGCGTGCCGTACGCATTGCTCTCTCTGGATCATCTGTGCAACTTTCTGCTCAAGCAACTACACAGCTCACAGCATGCCGTGCGCTTGAGTGCAGTTCATGCTCTTCGGCAGCTGACGCCACAGTTTGTGGCCGATGACATTAAGCTGAATGAGAAGCAAAGCGATAATATTGAAGCAGTCTCTTCCACAATTTCAAAGTGGCATTTTCTCAATCGATTCGAGGACTATTTGAATCGATATGATGCGCTCATACGCAAATATTTGCCAGAGTTCAGCTTTAAGGTGACTGAATTGGAGGAGCTGGAGCCCATCGATAGACACGATGCCTTTAGCTATTTGCTGATATGGGATTGTATTATAAATTGCTGCGCAAAGTCGCCAGTCGCATTGCGTTCGGTCTACACGAGCTGGCTAAACGATAATCATTACGAAGAGGTAAGATTTTTGAAGCCAATAAGATTTATTTACTTTCGATTTGGGACTAACACACTTAAAATTTGTTTATGCACTAAATAGAATTTTCTACATTTCCTGTTTCGTGCCATGCCGGTGGACATATTGAAGAATCATAGCGCTAAAGTACACAGCAATGGTATATTCAAAGAGTTAACTTGGTCTCAGCTGCAGGGTAAGTTGCGCTCGCTCATCACTCGTCTAAGCATGGTTTAATTTATGAGCGTGTCTTCGGATTGTAAATTGTCATATACCAAATCCTCGCCAAAGGTCTCATAGTCAGTCATGCCAAGATCCAGATCCTCCTGCATTTCATCAGCCTGTTCTTCCGACAACGAAATGTAATCAGTAACTGGCACAAATGTCTCATCGTTTTCAGCGTGCATCGAACGTGCCACTGGTATTTGTTGTGGTGCCATATATATGTTCAAGTTCGATATGAATTTGTTGATCCAAACGGTCAGATTGTTGGCCAATATGCGCTGATAGTCGCGCAAGTTACTTGTCGTATAGAATTCTTGTTCTAAATGGAGATAAAATATGGAAAATACTCTAAAATTATTTAAAAAAAAAAACTTTCACTTACCAGTAAACTCCTTGATGCGCTCCAATATGACAGAAGACAGAGGCGACTGCTCATCAATGATGAACTGATCGTTCAGTAGGAAGTCCTTCATCTCCTCAAAGAGTACACAAATAATTTTCATCATCTGTTTGCGTTGACGATCAATGATTAGTTTCTTGAGTCCAGTGCAACGCTGTTTATGTTTCTTCCTGAGGGCACGACGCTGTCGTATCTCCTCCTCCAAATATTCCATCGCCTTTTCCATGGACATTGTCTCAATCTCTGGCTTTGGTTTCATTTGCTCTTGCAGTGCTGCCACATGGCGTGGCGAGAGAAGATGCTTGAAATATTTATAAGTGTCGCGGACTCGCATTGGATGCGGAATCGCCAAACGTTCCATGCGAGCCGTACATATGGGCACATAGATCTTTTTGGTGATATACCGTGGCTGTCTGAGTCGCTGCGGCGAGAGGAAATTCTTTTTGGGCGTGGCCAAAAAGCACGTGTGCTCCTCACGCTTCAGCATATCACGATCGATGATTATCTGGCCGGTGTGTTGGCAGGGCACATAGCACGGATGATAGCGAGGGCAGACACAGAAGAATTTGTACATGTGCTGCGGTGCAGGGATTTCAGTTTTGACCAAGCGTTTAATGCGCTTTGCCCGATCTGGTCGCAGTTGCACCATGGCCAGTCGAGCGTTCAGCTCATCAGCCACCGTAATATCATCGATCTTGGGCGCACGAAGTGGCTGTGGAGGCAGATCGCTCGGAAACTTGCTAAAGTCAATGGCCTCGCTTACGGTCTTCTCATCGTCTAGCCTTATTTCGCGAGCTGGTGCCTCGCTGGCGATTTCAAAGAAGTTCAACGGTTTTTTATCCATAATTATTAATATGAAATTATTATTACAACGAAATGAACACGACAAAAATATCTATATATGTATATATATAAATATCTCTAACGAAATATTTTGAATGAGTTCGACATGAGTTTATTTGGTGTGCTTGGATTATGTTTGAAGTGGCCTGCTCTAATGTTGTTCTTAAATCATTTCTTGTACTCGAACAGATCCCCAGTTGTCAGTGGAACGATATGCCTGCCATCTATATACGGAAGTGTTGCGTAAATTGCCCGCCGTGGTGCGCAAGTGGTGGAGCACCAGTCAATCCAGGCAGAAAAACTTTGTGGACAATCTGACATCGAATTATGTGAGCGGACTGATCTGCACCGAGGAGCTGAAGGCCATTGTTAATCGCAAGGAAAAACACGAGAATATGCAGGTGGGGCATCCAATTCATGTGAACTTTCGCATTACTTACTTCTCAATTAGACCTTCTCGTCGATGCTCATGCGCAAGGCAAACACCACAATGATGCTGATGAGCAATAGAACAATGACAACGGCTCGAAAGATCTCTAACGGCACCATTCTGGCTCTGCGATTATTTTGCCCAGCTTCGTTTACGATTGGTGCATACGATTCGTCCAGCACTGTTGGTCCAAATGTCACAAGTTCATTAATTCTTTGCCGAGCTGATTTGATAATGCTATTATCATAAGTCATCCGTGCCAATGAAAGTTCTTCTTCGATTTGATTCGGTTTTAATTTTTGATGAAAATTGGGAAGAAAATATATATTTATATATAAATATAGATTTGATATGTTGATGCTTACTTTACAGAGCTCTTTGATTCATATTTTTCTTTCGATTTACTTTTTGATACAGGTGACAGTGCATACATCTACTCGAGAGGTTCTGGCCGTTTATGCTATCGATGAGGCACGCATGGAGCTCGTCATTACGCTGGCGCCCAACTATCCGCTCGGCGCTGTTAAAGTCGAGTGCGGTAAGCAGATTGGCGGTCGAGCCAATTCACGTAATGTTGGCATGCAGCTGACCATCTTTTTGACGCATCAGGTATGTGCTCAAGTTGTTAAATCAAGTAAAATCTTATATCGAGTTTTCGAATTGCTTTACAGAACGGCACCATTAACGATGGTCTGACGCTATGGAAGAATAATTTGGATAAGAAATTCGAGGGCGTAGAGGAATGTTATGTTTGTTATACGGTCATACACCAGGACACCTGTCAGCTGCCCAAATTGACCTGCAAGACCTGCAAAAAAAAGTTTCATGGACCCTGTTTGGTGAGCTTAACAAGCAGCATCTTCCATTGAAGTTTATTTATTAATTTTTATATTTTCTTTATAGTACAAATGGTTCACCACCAGCAGCAAATCTACCTGTCCAATTTGCCGTAACGTCTTCTAAGGCAACTACTTCATTGATACACGTATTAATCTAGGCACAAGAAGAACATTGCTATTAGTTAATAGGCATATATATTTTGGGCCCTATCTGTAAATCATTAACAATAAATTCGCAATAGTTTTAAATCATGAAATTATTATTATTCTAAGTTTATTTAAAGTTCGTCTTCTGATAAAATTGAGGAAAATGCAATTATCGTAGTAGACGTTTAACAAATTTCTTTGTAAAACTTTATGTTCACATTGGAATATAATTTTTGTAACACATTACTCTCGATATCAAACACGCTCAGATCTAAAAGCGAACGGAACATATTTTCAAACAAAAAATTCGTGTGAATATTTTTCTTTTCCCACTCGTAACAAATGGCTAAACAAATGAGAATCATCGGCAGCTGCCCATTTTGTCAACGTGAGGTTGGCAGCGATATGCGTCCCATCAATCAATTGAATATGGAACACATTAATATATTGGCCAACGAGTTGAAGGATCTTCAGACAGCCGTATCAAATGAGGACCAAATAAGTCAATTTAGCACGACCGAATCGAATGATGACAAATCTGTATCCATTCTTACCAAAGCTGTGCTGAACATGGTCAAGGAGGAGTTTGAGCGTCCTCCCAATGCTGAGGTAAATTTGATATTTGATTATAATTAACTGTCTTTTAATATGCGTGCGTGTCTTTGTTCTCTTAAGCATCGCATACCTGGCGACCACGCTGAGCTCATTCTGGCCATGCTCTCCGAGGAGCAGAATTCGTATGATAAATTTTTGCAGAATGAAAGCTCTACAAAGTGCCTTCCGAAGCGCACCAGGAAATAAAGGTGCCTACAATGAAATGACAGCAATTCTACTCATTTCTCCCTCAACTACAATTCACAAAATTTCCTGTCACCGCTGATCTTTCCACTTTTAATACCGCTCATACTTTCAGGCGCTCAAGCGTCGTAAAATATACTTTTCATTATCATTTCTATAAATTGGAAATGGGTTTTCTTTTGGATTGGTAAATTTTAGTTGAATTAGCATTGATTAAAAATTAAAAATGAATAAAGTGGAATATAAGAAGATGGATATTATTTTTATATAATTAGTAAATAGCTTAAAAGCCGATCAGCAATTGGCTTGGGGAACCTTATTAATTCAATTCATGGAATATAAGATATTTTGTTGGTGCGTCTATTAGATTTTGTATTGAAATTAATGTATTTGTATGTTTAATACATCAATCAATGCAATCCAATGTTTCAAAGAAATATATTCTTTTTGTATATGAGGTGATCTAAGAATAGTTATTAATTTCTGATATATTTGCTATTATACCTTATATTTATTTATATTATTTTTTTTTATAATTATTATTATTTTACAAATAAATGATAATATATAGTACAAATAAACATAATTAAAAATATAAAAAATATTGAAATAAAATAAATAAACAAATATAAAATATATTCTATTCTGCTTAAAATAATAAAAGCATATATATAGGTATATATATATATATTTTTTTTTTAATTCGAAAAGAGCTTATGAAAATAGATTGCTAAAATTGATAAATCGGCTGTATTAAATGATAAATTATTATTATTTATTTATTTTTTTATTTAATATACAAATTTTAAATTAAAAATGTCATTTTTATAGTTATAGATAAACATAAATAGAAATAAAAATAAAATAAAAGACAAAAAAAAAAAACAAATAAATAAAATAAAACAAATATATAAAAAAATAAATATGTATATTTAATTCAATATTTATTCTGCCTAAATAAAACAAAATTTTGTTCTGCATAAATTCGAATGAATAAAGTTTGTTAAAATTGGTTATTGGCTGTATTAAATGATAGATTATTTTTAATTTTTATTATAAATATTTATTTTTATTATATATTAAATATAACTTTTTATAGTTACAAATAATAAAATATCTATAACAACCTAATTGCTAAATATATATTTAAATATATGTACATATATGTGTTTCTTGAACTTTCCTTCTGACAATTCTAATGTGTGAAATGTCAGTTGCCATCTGGAGCTGTTGCTCCAACAACAGCAACAATAGTCGAATCTCGTTTCCAGCCACGTGCTGTATGCACACTGATTGAATCAACCACCCGGAAAGTTCACGATTCTGCGCCGTGGCCGCAACGCCTTCGTTTCGCTCCCTTTGGGGTGGGGCAAACGAAATGACGAACGCATCAGTTTTGCAGTGCAGTTTGTTGAGGGTTTGTTAACTGGGATTAGGCACGCCATCGCTCGATATACTGACGGCGGGCAAATGCGTTAAGCCAAAATGACGTAAGCTCTCCATGAATATGTCAACAGCTCAACCGAAACTTGGCCAGCGTGTACAAGTAGCGGGCAAGAATCAACTTTGCGGCCGTGTCGCCTATGTGGGACGCACCACATTCGCTGGCGGTCAGTGGTTCGGTATTGTGCTGGATGAGCCGCGTGGCAAAAACAATGGCACTGTCCATGGCAGCACCTACTTCAAATGTGCGCCCAACTGCGGCCTCTTTGTGCGTGCCCAGCAGCTGCAGCTGTTGCTAGGCCCCAGCCAAATGGCAGAACTCAAGAGCAAACAGGACAATAATCGCACAAAGGACACCATGCAACGTGAATCGAACAAACTGAGGCTCACCCAAGCCAGGCAGCGCAGCAGACAAGCAGCTGCAGTCGATGAGCAGGTGAGTCACAGCTGTGTGTGGAGTGGGTGAGATGTGGGTGGAGTGGAGTGGAGTTGAGTCTATATATGCCAGTTGCTGTTAATTAATTAATTCAACACTCTGCAGAGGGAGGCAAGTTCGTCGGCTGAGCGCTTGAACAGAAAGCCACCAGAGAATACAACATTTACCATGACTACTTCCAAGACTTGGATAACTTCCACACAGCTGCAACCGCAAGCGCCACCAAAGGTAATGAAACTCAAGGAAAATTTATTTTGAAATTAAATAATTTTTTTTTTTTCTAACCATTTAAAGGAACCAGATTCTGAACCAGAGCCAGAGCCAGTTTCTTTGGTGAAGGAGAATATTATTGTAAGGCAAACTGAAGCACAGCAGGAGGAGGAAACACAGCGTAAAGCAGCACAGGCCAAGACAAGGGCAAAGACACAGGCAAAGGCGCAGGCTCAAGCACCAACTGAGTCTCTGGCAGAAGCCCAGGCTCAAGCTCAGCCTCAGGCAGCGACTCAAGTACCAACTCGGTCTCAGCCTCAGGCTCTGACTGAGAAGTCGCAGTCTCAGGCTCAGCCTCAGACTCAGACTCAGACTCAGACTCAGACTCAGACTCAGACTCAGACTCAGACTCAGGCTCAGGCTCAGGCTCAGGCTCAGACTCAGGCTCAGACTCAGGCACAAGCACTGATTGAGTCTCAATCTCAGTCTCAGGCTCAGATTCAAGCTCAAGCTCAGTCTATGACTCAGTCTCAGTCTCACTCTCAGCTTCAGCCTCACTCTCAGCTTCAGCCTCAGTCTCAGCTTCAGTCCCAGACTCAGTCACACTCTCAGGCGCATTCTACTCGAGCTGTGGCCAAGTTCGAACAGGCAGCTGCCCAGTCATCGGGGTTGACGCCACCGGCCATGACCTGCAATCAGCGGCGTTCCACATCCTATACACAGCTGCGGCCGACGCGCATTAGTCAACCGAAGCCGACAACGGCACAGGCGCAGAGCACCACAGCCCAATTGACGCTGGCTATGCCCGTGCCACTGGCGCTGGCGCCCAAGCGCAGCAAGACGAGCATGAGCCCCACGAGCAGTGTGAAGCGTGTGGCACCTGCTGCTTTTGTGGAGGCGGGATTTTTGGAGATTTTGCGGCCGCAGTTTACGCCGGGTCCGGCGTTGCGTACGCCCAGCACAGTGGCGCCACCTATGGACAGCGCCGAGCTGCGGCAGTTGCGCGAGGAGCTGCAGCTGCTGCGTGTGCAGAAAAGCGAGGATAAGCTGAAACTACTGGAGCTGGAACGCATCAAGATACACAACGAACAGCTGCTGGAGTTCAAGTCGCAGATTATGACGCAGCAGGTGCTGCTGCAGCGTGAGTTGCAGCGCTGCCGGCACGAGCAGCGCGAGTCACTGGAGCTGACTGCAAAATACAAACGGGAACTGGACGATGTGGCCGAGAGTGTGGAGCTGCTGACACTGGACAAAGAGATGGCCGAGGAGCGGCTGGAGACACTGCAAATGGAGCTGGAGACGTTGCAGGAGCGCAACGATGAGCTCAGCCTGGATCTGGAAATACTGCGCGCCGAACAGGAGCAGGATCACAACGAAGACCAGTGCCTGGAGAAGACTGAGAAGCAATCGACGAATACAACGACGCTGCAGTCGACGGGCGAGTTTCTGCGTCTCGAGCAATATAATCAGAGACTGCGCGAGACAGTGGTCCGACTGCGAGATACCCTGGCCCATGAGAAGCAGCTGGCACAGCGCACACAGAAAGAGCTGGAGACGAAGCATTCCGAAATCAACGAACTGAAGAGCATCAAAGAGTTGCAGAGTCGTCGCGTCGATCAAATGGAAATGCAGCTAATGGATCTCAAGGAGCAAGTGGATGCTTCACTGGGCGCTGAGTCAATGGTCACACAACTGGCCACGATCAAGCTGGAGCTGGAGGAGCGTGTGAAGCTGCTGGAAGACGAAGTCTCCGAACTGGAGGCACTGGAACAAATACAGGAGCAGCTCATCGAGAGCAACCAGGAGTTGGAATCGGATTTGCGCGATGAAATTGACAAGCTGAGCAGTCAGGTGAAATCTCTGGAGCAGCAGAAGAACGCCGCTGTGGAGAGCCTCTACGATCGTGATGTGACCATATTGAAATTCAGAGATTTGGTGCGTCAACTGCAGGAGCAGCTCCAATTAAAGACAGACGGAGGCAATCTCTCCATCGAAGACTTCAGCAGCGCTAATGAATCGCAGCAGGAGGAGACCTCGCAGCAGAGCCTCGCCGACTATCAGCACATCTTCAGCGTGAGCAAGGCCTATGGACGGGCACTGGAACAGCAGCTGAAGGCTGTGGAGCTGCGGCTCGAGCGTCAGCATCTGGAGCATGTGCTGGCCTTTGTACCAGAGCAGTTTCTGCTGCGTGGCGGCGAGCACGATGTGGTGCTCGTCATGCTGCTGCTGGAGCGCATGAACGACAAGCTGGAAATTGTTTGCCAGGCCATCAATGAGAAGTTTCCAAATGCCTGCGAGTTCGGTAAGTAATAGCTGGAATGATATGCTGAGAGGGAAGCTGGGAAGGGTTGCGAGAACGCTATTCGTCATATAAAAAGTCTCTGTAATTCTCTTCTATTTGTATTATTTCCAATTGGATTTTATATTTATGGAAATAATATTTATTTAACTATATTCAGTTTAAATTTATTCTATTTGCTTTGGTTTCCTAGTTTTATTATATTTGGAATTTAATTTAATTTATTTAATTCTATTATTATCTTCTTATTTGTTTATTTAATTTATAAATCATTTTATAATTTTTATTTAAATTTTGTAATTTAATTATTCAATTTATTATTCAATTTATATTTTATTTTTTAAATTTTGTATGTACATTTTTTTAAATTTAATTATTCAATTTACTATATTAATTTATTATTGTATTATTAGTTATATATATTTTTATTTACTTAAATATTAAATTTATTATTTATTTTATGTTTTATCGTTAATTATTGTTAATTTTGTATTTTATTATTTTTTATTATTTAATTTATTTTATTTAGTTGGCAGTTAAGTATATATGCAAATTAATTGCTCTTTATTTAAAATTATGTGAAATAATGCTCATCCTACTTGGAATACCTCTGTTTCTTTATGAAGCTGATTTCAGGGTTTATATTAAGTTTAATATCCAACTGGAATATGTGGATATTTCAGAAATAGATTTTAGCTTAACTTAAATATGTATATTAATATTTTTTAGTTAATTTAGTTATTTGATTTCAGTTTATGTGAAGTAATTGGTTTTAGAATTTTATAAATGATTTTTAATAAATTCTGTTTACTTGGTTTTTTTGTTAAATTAAAATATATATATTTATATTTTAGTTATTTATTTATTTATATAATTTTAATTTTATATTTATTTTTATATTTTTTAATTTAAATATTTATATATATTTATTTATTTTTTATATTTAAATATTGATTTTTAATAAATTCTAATTAGTTGGATTTCTTGTTAAATTAACAAATATATATTTATTTATATTTAAGTTATTTATCTATTTATATAATTTTAATTTATTATATATAATAATAATTAATTCATTATATTAATATTTTATATATATTTTATTTATATATTTATTTATTTAAATCACTCTTTTTAATATTACAATCTATTAACTAAATTAATATTTTGGCTTTAGGAAGCTGAATTCAGTCCATTCTAATTGGGATTTCCCAATTGGATTATAAGTATGTGCACCGTTAAGAAATTAATCTTTATATACATTTATTGTTATATCTCATTTCAATATTAAACTCATTCTTACTCTTACTCTCCCTCACTCTCTCTACTCTCTCTCTCTCTCTCTCTCTCTCTCTCTCTCACTCACCCTTCCTTTCTCCCAGGTCGCGATGCCATCTTTGAGGGCTACTCCGTGCAGCGTTATATCTTTCGAGCGCAGTGCATATATTTGCTAAAGAGCCTGCAGCTGGTGCTGCAGCAGTTCCGATATGGACTGAATCATTGTGACTATGAGCTGTGCACACATGCGGCCATCTATCGCATGGATCTGGAGGCACAGGAGCAGCAGCTGGATGAGTTTGTGCGTCTGCTAAAGACGGGTCAGCTGGATGAGCATACGAATTGTGAGCCCATACGCCGCGTGCTGCACTACATCAATGGACTGTATCAGAATCTAATGTCGCCGCAGACGCTGGTGGATCTGCTGGACGAGCAGCAGCTGTATGGCGCTCTGATTGAGGTGTACGAGGCGGGCATGGATTCGGTGAATGCCAATGCTGGCATGCTGCACACCATCATTCAGCTGGGCGATGAGCAGACTGCATCGTTCCATTGCATGCAGCTGCTCATGGAGCTCAGCTGTGCGGCCAAGCAGAAGCTGAAGAAGCTGCAGCGGAAGCTGAGCTCCAATAAGACGGCGGCTGCCTGGACGGGCATGCAGTGTGCTCGCTACCAGCGCATAGTCGAGGCCAATGAGGCACTGGGCGCACTCATCAGCATGCTGGGCGTGTCCGCACGAGAGGCGGCCAAGGAGTCGAATGGAGGCATAGCGCACGAGAAGCTCTGGCGCATATTGAGCTTGAACTACAGCAAATATGCGCCTGCCCAGGAGACGGAGCAGCGTGAGTTGGATGCGTACAGTCAGCGATGCATGCAGCTGCTGGAGGAGCAGCTGGAGGAACTCTGCACGCTGCTGGAGCCGCGTGATGTGAACACAGAGTATGTGCGTCATTCCAGTTCCAATACGCTGCAGCAGCGCGCCGCTCAAATCAGGCGCCACTACGAGGATGTCAAGAGCTTGGAGCTGGCTGTGGCCGAGCGGGACAAGGAGCTGAAGGCGCTCAAGTACACGGCCAAGCTGAAGCAACAGGATTACTCGGAGCTGCAGGTGCGCAAGGAGATGGCCGAAAAGCAGGTGCATCGCTTTAGCCACGACTATTGTCAGACGCTCACCCAGATGGCCGAGGGCATGGAGCAGCTGGAGCAGGCCATGCTCTCCAAGGAGGCGGCCATGCAGCATGCGCTCAATACACTCAACGACAAGCTGTCCACCCTGGAGCTGGCCCAGCAGCACTGGCAGCAGCAGCAGCAAGTGGACAGCGCCTGTGTGACCAGCTCGACGCGCATTTGCAACCGGGAGCTAAATATGATGCACCAAGCGCTGCGCCAGGAGCGCACACTGCGCGTCCAGCTGCAGGACAATGCGCTGTGCAAGAGCTTTGCTGCCTTGGAGCCGTTGCATGTGCCGCAGCTGGAGCAGAACGGCGAGTTGGCCCGCCTGGAGGCACAGCTGCATCGCTTGAAGAACCAGTGGCTGCTCGCCCACCTCGATCTGGGCCCAGCTGGCCACGAGCGGCGCACGCAAATCAAGCTGCAGGCCAGTCGACTGCTGCGACATATCTTCCAAGCATATTGCAAACAAAATCCACATCGAGCGGCGCCCACAGATTTTGGCTTCTTCATTGGCGACGATCTGAGGCGTGTCTTTTAGGCCAAGTTATATAGACATCTATATATACATATAGTATTAGACTTCAAGTGTATTACGGAGCAAAATAATAGTAAATTAATGTGATTTGCTGCTTAAACCTATTAACAATTATAGAGTTCATTCTGTTTGTTAACCAAATACTAATTAAATTTGCAGTATATTGCGAAAATATTGAAGAAATTCCAATTGTTTTTATTTTAGCTTTTTTTAAAGAAATAAATTATTAAATCTTATATAACTGATGGTTACATATATCCGATTTATTGATCATAGTCTGAGTTAATTAAAATTTTGTTGGATTCGGCTGGGATGTTTACTTTTTTATTAAAAAAAAATGAACAGTTTTATTTTTTATTTTTTTATTTTATTATTATTTTATTTTTTATTAGAATTTTATCAATCATATTTGATAATTAATTTATGATTACTTTTTTTATTAAAGCCAAAATGAACAGTTTTATTTTTTATTTTTTTATTTTATTATTATTTTATTTTTTATTAGAATTTTATCAATCATATTTGATAATTAATTTATGTAAATTATAGATTGTTATTAACAATTATAAAATTATGATTTAAAAAAATAATAATAATTTTGAATACTAGATTTTATAAATTAAAAAAAAAACATTATTTACTTCCTAATTATCTTGCTTCTGCTGAGATTGAGACTTGCAAGTAATTTATAAATCTAAAATTAAAGAAATATAAATAACTTCTTTTTTTTTTTTTTTGTTAAAAGAGTTATTTCATAATGCATTTTTTTTTTTTTTTTAATTTTAATAATATAATTTAATTTAATTTAAATGAAATAAAATTTTGTTATATTATTATAATTTTGTTTTTAATTAATTATTATTATTATTATTAGTTTTTTTTTTTTCAATTATAAAACTTGTATTATTATTTATTGGTTTAATTATTATAATAGTATTTTTACGAATTTTTAAATTTTAAAGTGTTAATAAATTTTTTAATTTAGCAGCAATATGTTAATATCATAATTGAATAAAGCATATTCTTGGCATTTTAGTTATGTTAAAATGACTTTAATTACATAAAGAAGAACAGTTGAAAATAATATAAAATGCAATATATAAATATGTATATTTATTTTATATATATTATGTATGTAGTTATGAACATAATTTTTGCCATGAAATCAACAGAATTTTTAAAAAATAATTCCAATGTCGAGCGCTCTCGACTCGTAGCGTTCTTCAATGTGGTTTATTCAGTTTACAATTTACAATATACAATTTACACATTATATATATACATGAATGTGTGCATGGATGTGTGTGTGTGTGTGTGCACATATATTAACAGACATCCATGAGAACGCGCAGTTCAATGAGAAAAAGAGAGCAGTTCAAGCAGTCCAAGTGGAAACGCTTATCACATGAGCAAAAAAGAGATAGATAGAATGAGTAACGATAACGGTTATGTGCTGGTGCAAGACGGCGGCTCTCTGTTACGTTTTTGCTAATTGTTTGCTGTAATTGCTGTAGTTGTTGTTGTAGTCGTAGTTGTTGTTGTGGGATTTACATAAATACGTTTAATGTTTAATGAGAAGAGAATTGAATCGTAGGCTATTTACAGTTGTGCTGGCAAACAAAACAAGAGTCGGATGCGTTGAGAGGCGCTAATGAAATATAATAAATAATAAATAATAATTACTCGCTAGCGATGTGCTAGATTATCGATAACTATCGGTAACTCATGACTTGCCTAACTAGCTTACCTCACGACTTGGCCGCCGTCTGACGCTTGGCCACAATTTTGCCCTGATCGCGACTGTTGATGACCTCGGCATGGAAGCCCGTCTCCCAATCGGCATAGTATTTGACGGTGCGCACATTGCCATCGGGCTCGACCAGAGAGTACTCGCCCTTGACCACGTCGCCATCACGTTCCTCGCGCTGATGCTTATTATCGCCAGTGTGAGGATCGTTTACCGCATACTCAAAGGCATAGCGTGGATGCGCATCCTGCATAGAAATCAATATAAAACCCACTTAAGCTGTATGGCTTGCTGCACTTACGAAATGCTCGAGATGCTTCTGTGGCAGCACTTTTAGCAGCGCTGGCTGAGCTACTGGAGCGGACTTTAGGTAGGCAGCGGACGTTAGCGGAGCATGAGCACTCAGCGCCGAGACGCTGGGCGCATAGCGATTGAAGCCAGCGCCATAGGCACCAATGCCATGGCCCAGGCTGTAGTCAGCCAGCGGTGCGCCCAGCTGGGAGAGTCCTCCAGCAGCAAATGCGCCGCCATGCGAGAGAGCGCCCTGGTACGTGAGAGCTGGAGAGACGGCTGCGTGACCCAATGAAATGGCGCCATAGTAGGCGCCACCAAGAGCACCAGACGAGCCCAAGGCCAATTTACCTGAAAGAGAGAGAGAGAGAGAGGAGGGTAGATATTTCACTCGATTGAATCGGATTTGCCTTTGCTCTTCGCTCACCCGCATTGAGTCCATAGGCAGTGCTGCTGGCATAGCCCTGACCAATTGCTGGTCCCGTCGTCAGCTTGCCTAGTGCAGCGCCATGTCCAGAGGCCGAGTAGCCCAGGCCCAGGCCGGAGCCCAAGCTCAATCCCAATCCCAACTTGGATGAGGAGTAGCTCTGACCAGCGCCAATAGCTATCGCTGGCTTGGAAGCGTATTGCGTGCTGGCATATCCAGAGCCAATGGTTGACACTAAAGCTGGTGCTCCATAGGCCACCTTGGCTATCGCTGGCTTCGACACATATTGATGGGAGACGGCACCAGATCCACCATAGCTAGTGGATACTTTGGTCAAAGCCGGAGCAGCGAGAACGGCAGGCGCAGCTGGCAAGTAGGTCTTGGAGAGCGTCGCTCCATAGCTAGCAACAGCTGGGGCTGCATAGCTGGCAATCTTGGTGACAGCCGGAGCTGTGGCGATGGTGGCCACAGCGGGCTTAGACACATACTGATGGGAGACAGCGCCATGCCCAGAGCTGCCATAGCTGGTGGATACTTTCGTAATAGCCGGAGCAGCGGAGTATGTGGCTATGGCTGCAGGTGAATAGCTGGCAACCTTGGAGATGGCAGGACCCGTTGAGTAGCTAGTCAGAGCTGGGGCTGGCTTGGAGACGTATTGATGAGAGACAGCGCCATGACCGGAACTGCCATAGCTAGAAGATAACTTAGTAATAGCTGGGCCAGCTGCATAGGTAGATACGGTAGGAGCTGCATAGCTGGAAATCTTTGAGATAGCTGGACCAGTGGAGTAAGTGGCGACAGCTGGTGCGGCATAGGTTGCTACCTTGGCAATGGCTGGAGCAGCAGCAGGATAAGCAGCGACAATGGGCTTGGAGATGTACTGATGGGAGACATCAGCTGCCTGGCTGTAGGTGGCCACCTTGGCAAATGAAGGAGCTGAGCCATAGGTGCTGAGGGCTGGAGCTGCATAGCTGGCCACAGCTGGAGCTGCATAGGCCACCTTGGCCACAGCTGGCTTGGAGACATACTGATGCGAGACGGCACCGTGGCCGGAGCTGCCATAGCTCGTGGCCAATTTGGTGATGGTTGGAGCAGCCGAATAGGTGGATATGGTAGGCGCTGCATAGGTAGCGACCTTGGCAACTGCTGGAGCAGCGGCATAGACTGTTGATGGCTGGGAGATGTACTGATGGGAGACATCGGCAGCCTGGCTGTAGGTGGCCACCTTGCTAAGTGAAGGAGCTGAGGAATAGGTGCTGAGGGCCGGAGCAGCATAGCTGGCTACCTTGGTGATTGCAGGGCCAGTGGAGTAACTGGCAACAGCAGGAGCCGCATAGCCAATCTTTGTGAGAGCCGGAGCAGGCTTGGAGACATACTGGTGGGAGACAGCGCCATGGCCAGAGCTGCCATAGCTGGTGGATACTTTTGTAATTGCTGGAGCAGCGGAGTAGGTGGATATGGTAGGTGATGCATAGGTGGAAATCTTAGAGATTGCTGGACCCGTGGAATAGCCAGTCACAGCGAGCTTTGGAACAGCAGAGATAGCCACAGCCGGCTTGGAGACATACTGATGTGAGACAGCACCATGACCTGAGCTGCCATAGCTTGAGGTTACCTTAGTGATAGCCGGGCCAGCAGAATAGGTGGCCACAGCTGGTGCAGCATAGGTTGCTACCTTGGCAATTGCCGGAGCAGCAGAGATTGTAGCCACGGCAGGCTTGGAGACGTATTGATGAGAAACTGCGCCATGTCCGCTGCTGCCATAGCTGATGGCTGGAGCAGCGGCATAGCTGGCCACAGCAGGAGCGGCATAGGCTACCTTGGCCACAGCTGGAGCTGCTGCTGGATAGGCAGCGACAATGGGCTTGGAAATGTATTGATGGGAGACATCGGCTGCCTGGCTGTAGGTGGCCACCTTGGCAACTGAAGGAGCCGAGGAGTACGTGGAGATAGAAGGAGTAGCATAGCTGGAAATCTTGGTGACAGCCGGAGCAGCAGCATAAGTAGCTACGGCGGGCTTGGACACATACTGATGGGAGATGGCGCCAGAGCCACTGGCACCATAGCTGGTGCTCAGCTTGCTAAGGGGAGCTGATGAGTAGGTGGATACGACTGGGGCACTGTAAGTGGTGGCCACCTTGGCAGGTGAGGAAATGTATTGGGTGGCAATGGCGGGCGCTGCGGGCAAATATGTCTTGGCTAATGCGGGCGCATAGCTGGCCGTGTAGCCTGAGCCGTGCGAGGAGAACAGCGACGAGCTGGTGGCCAGTTTGAGAGCGGGCGCAGGCGCAGCATAGCTGGCTACCTTGGCAATGGCAGGTGCGCCATAGGAAATCGAGGGCGAGTAGGTGGCGATCTTGGCAGCACCAGGCAATGCCTGAGAGTAGCTATAGCCGGGTGAGCTGTAGGTCTCCACTTTGGAGAAACCAGGCGTGGCCTTAGAGTAAGTGTAGCCTGGCGAGGTATAAGTCTCCACCTTGGTGGTCACGGGCGACGCATAATATGCTCCACTGGCAGCCGAGGGCGATGTGTAGGTGGCCGACTTGGAAATGCCTGGAGTGGATTGGCTGTAGCTGTAGCCGGGCGAGGAGTAGGTGGCCACCTTGGTCAAGGCCGGCGCAGGCGCGGTCAGCACTGTCTTGGTTAAGGCTGGCGAAACCAGATTCTTCAGCTCAATGCCAGAGGGCACCACCGTGGCATATTTGGCAGCTGGCGACTTCTCGGCGTAGGTGATGCCAGGACCACCATAATCCACCGAGGGTGTGAACAGCGACTTCTGTACGGGCGCCACATACTTGTTGATCTGGGTGAGACCGCCTTGAGAGTAGCCCGAAAGTCCTGCGCTGGACTCATACGAAGCAAGGCCGCTGCCCACCGAGGCTTGCAACAGTTTCCCGTTCTCAGAGTAGCTGGAAATGGCGGGCGTTTGGCTGTACTTCGTCACGCCGGGCGTTATGGAGAACTTGACCTCAGCTGGCGGCGCATACGAGTAGCCAGCTGCACCGCCCGCATGAATGCAGGGCACAATCTGCGGCGCGGCTGTGGGAGAGGGTTCGGCCAGTGCTGAGCTCAGCAGCACGCATAGCAGCGCAAAGAGTCGGAGCTGTAGAAATGCAGAGGGAAAATTTAGATTTATAAAGAGAAATTTAATAGCTGTAAGAACGGCGGCTAGATGAAGCATTAATATTATTTTAATTTATTAATTGGGTGTAAATAATGAAAGATTGGGTGTAAATCGAAACACTTAGCTGAAGCTAGTGCTGAGATTATAATATAATTTGTATTTCAGCTTTAGTTTGTTTTATTTAATTTGTATAAAATAATTTAGTTAGGCTTAGCTACTCTTTAAAAATATATTTTTTTTGTAAGACTTGAGTTGCAATTGAATATTTTAAATATTTGCAAATTTGAAAACGTTAAGAAATGCATTAAAAAAATTAAAATTAATTATATTTAAATAAATAAAAAGAATATCTGCAAGACTTAAATTTTAAATAAATTAAAAAATCCTTCAATAAAAATATTAAGCAATTAATATTTTTCTGATTTCTATTTTCAAAATGATGAAAATTAAAAAAAAAAATTTTAATAAAACAAAATTTAAATTTCAAAAAATATGTATATTAAGAAGATGTTTTTTATTTCCAAATATGTAATTTGGAACTAAACAAAAAAATTAATAAATAAAATAATTAAATCAATAATAAAAAAATAATAATATAATATAAAGGCATGAATAATACAGAAATTTAATAATAGCTTTTAATTAAGACAAAAATGTTCTAGTTATAAAATATTAAATCCTATTACCAACAATATTCCTATTACCAATTACGAACAATTAAAAAAATCCTATCAAACTAATATTTAAAAAAAACAGCAAAAGGTAAGTTATTGTAACACAGAAATTTTAAATTAATTTAAAATTTAAAAAAGGATATATAAAAATATATATATATTTTTTATATATATATTTAATGACAGTAAAATTAATTTTATTTAAATAAATTTACAAAAAAATAAATAAATAAAAATAAAATAAATAAATAAATAAATATATGGAGATAAAAGAAATGAATAAATATATACAGAAAAAAGTAAAGTAAAATAAAATAAATTGTATTTAAATAAATTACAAAAGAAAAATTATATATTGAAAAAAATACTTAAAAATATGGTATACGAATATATTAATGAATTCCAAAATACATTTAATGTAAAAATATGATTTTCTGTTTTATTTAGATTTTGAATAATCCCTTTAGAAAAACACGCAAGTTCGTTAAAATACTGTTATCCTGCCAATTTCACATATCTATATGCACAAGCACAATTCAATTTAAGCTGCAATTTATTGTCATATTTTGTGCACTAATTAGTAATTCTGCTTGCAAACTATGTCCTAGTATTACACTTTTAAAAGGACATTCTTTGTCTTTGAAAAAATAAAAATATAAAGTCCATAAAGAGCATTTTGGGACTCGTTCTGTTCAGAATTTTTCTGAATGTCTTTAGGCAATTAAGAATAGTCCTTTTGCTGCTGGTGACCCACCTTCATAGTTTCACTTGTATTGCACTTATAAAAACGTTCTGATATAGTTGAGCGCACTATATGAAATGTGTTTTATAATTCACAAATTCGTTCGATCGAATATAATCCTTGTTATAATCCAACGTGAATATCCTTCGTTGATGCGTATACTTAATATCGTATTGATACGTATTCGAAATATCGGCACACGGCACACGCAACGCACGCTCGATGTAGAGCAACGCGGCTGACTGTTGGCCAGCCCGGCCCTATAATCGCTTATATACGTTCGGTCAGTTTGCAGCTCACACGCATGCGCAGCAGCCACGCACCAGTTTAGCGACAGAAAAATCAAAAGCAAAAACAAAAATTAAAAAAAGTCGCTTGGAAAAACGAGCAGAAAATCGCCAGCTAAAAATATTGCAGTTAGGAAAAGCAAAGCTGAAGTCAAGCCAGAGACTGCAACGGGCTGACTGCCTGAAGAAAAATTGATGACTGCTCGACTGCTCAGTTGGCAGTTTCCAGTTGGCAGTTGGCAGTTGGCAGTTCGCAGTTGGCAGTTCTCTTTGTTATGGAGTTCTCTCACAGCAACCTGCAATGTCTATTGGTTGGCCCCACCTTCGCGCTGATCTGAGGCTCTGGCATTTTATTAGATCATAGCAAAACGCCTCGGCTTCAGAAAAGTGCGCGTGGTGCGTTTTATGCCCAATTCTCTTGATTGCTGCTGCTGCTGCTGCTGCTGCGCCTGCTGCATTGTTGGCCAAGTTTTATTTATTTATTTTATTTTTTTTTGCATATGCTTTTAAAGCGACTTAATTTGATTTAGATTTTAATCGCGACCATTGCGTGTAGCTGCTGCAAAAATGCAGCCAACTTTAAAATTCATACGCAATTTGCTCGGCAGGCAAAATAAAAAATAAAAGAAACTCTACAATTTTGTGGTATTAATGTCGCTATCAATAAATTTTGTCTCTGTCTGTGCGTGCCTGGGGCCTTGATTGTGCATTAGTTAGATAAAAGGCGCCTTATGTGTGCCTCTACACATATATACACTCTCGTGTTACTAATAGAATAGCTAGCGATATGACCAAGTGTTGACTTGTTGGCAATTAAGGTCACTTTTGTGACTATTGTATCGCCGCGTTTTAAAACGCGCACAAAACGCGCGCGGGTGTGTTCTCTAACTGTTGTCCATAACAGTTTCATATTGTCATGAAATGAGCAAACATATAGTGCTATGATTATATATATAATAGATGTTGATTGTATAATTCAATTTAAGCTTAAAGAAAATATACTTAAATTATAATATCTGATCGCTCTTGAGACTTAAAAAATGCCAAAAAATAGCCAAAATTTTTAAAAGATATAATTTATTTATTGAAGTTATATTTGTAAAGCAAATTATTTATTTCTATTTAAAATGCAAAAAAAACAAAAACTTAACATGGATAATGCATAATAAATTTTCTTAAATATTAAATTCCTTTTTTAATATTTTTTACAATTAAAAAAATTTTAAAACAAATAAAAATGAAGTATCAAATACTATAATAATAATATATAAATATATAATAATATGTTTAAAAAGAAAATTATATAAAAGAATAATATATATTAAATATGACTACAAAATAAATATTTTTTAATTAAATATAAATAAATTTATAAAAACTAAAAATATATATTAAATAAAAAATAAAGCTACATACATATATAAAATATGACTAGATAATAAATATATTTTAATTAATATTAAATAAATTTAAATAAATTATGAAAATATATTATAAACTTAAAATCAACCTACATTTCGACAAATTTATTATATAATTAAATATAAAATCCCACTCAAAATTCAGGATATAAAATCTGTCAATTGTTAGTTTTTCGGTTGACATACCCAATTTCGGCTGAATAGAAAAAAAATGCAAATGTCTATAAAATATTGTTTTTAATTAGCTGTCTAGGAGTCGCCACAACACATTTCAACTTCAGAGCTGCCACAGGTTTGTCCCTGACTTGCGGCTGACACCACATGCAACGTGCAAATCAATTAAAAGCGAGCCAATATTGTGAATCGATATGTGAAATCTTGGCGATCTAGGCAAACCGACGACTGACCATAAGCAGAGCTTGAAAATTGATTGAGCAGCACACGCGTTGACATTTCAATTAGAAGTCCATGCCAGACCAGAGCAGACCAGACCAACTGGCCCGGCCAGATCGGGCCAGACCAGAAGGTATGCTGATGCCAGTTGGCCGGCAGGCGACAAACCTTATGGACCAATTAAGTATTTCGTGTCATGATGTGATTTTTTATCGCACTCAAATGGAGAATAATACGCATACGCAGCGTGTACAGAGTGAAAGGCTGTCGTTGGTATTGGGGAGTTTTTTATTTTCCTATGTTTTTTTGGGCCTGTTAATTGAACATGAAACATGTTTCAGACTCTGGCTTGAATCTATCTGTCTGACCGTTTGGCGTTTTCTTCATATATATATAGGTATATTTTTATTTTCTTGTGACTTTTTTTTTATTTTCTGATTTTCGGGCTTTCGCAATTTGATTGAATTTTAATTTTTGCATTTGCAAACCAATACTTAGAGTCCGAAACTACAAACTGCAATACTCCAACGGCTAGTCAGCTGCAATTTTAACCTACTTCGGCTGGACTGGTCGAGTTTAGTTCGTCGCGCATTTGTCACACACACGCACCGGGCTCTGGCCGCGGGGCGTTACGTAATTGCCAACGGGCAGGCACTTGGCTAACACAGCTGGCCATGGCTAACACATACGACCGATGCCTACTTAACATCATGACGAAATCCGCCTGACAACCAAACAGCCTACTAGCCTACAGCTCCTGCCTGCTGTTGCTCCTCCAAAGGCCCAATCCCCCCGGCTCCTGCCGCCACAACATCACTCGGCTGCTGTTACTGCTGCTACTAGCTGCTGTTCCACCCGCCGCACAGCATCAGTAGTTTAATTGAAAAATCTAGATTTCACTTAAAAAATGTCGCTTATTTTTGCATACAGGCAGCTAGCCAGCTAGTCATATGAGCTCAACTTTGTAGCGACCTGTGGCCGTGTATTTGTGCGTTTGTGCGTTTGTCTAACTATCTAGATTGTTTGTCGCTCATTGAAAATCGAAATGCATGTTGTACATGCCGCGTGCGTAAACATTTCAAAATTTGCCAACACATATTCATAAAGTTACCGATTTAATACCGCTTGCCAATTTGCGCAATTGACGATCTCGAATCTCGAATCTCAATACCCAAATCTCGAATCTAATTCTACACGCATCGAAAAACTGAACCAGTTTCTGTTTTTATTTTTTTTATTCATACATTTTCAAAAGTGCAAAAACGCAATAAAAAATGCTGAAAGGCCGAACGGGTTGGGTATCTAACACTCACTAAGTGTGTTTCTCTCTCTGGCTGTGTGTGTGGGGCGTACAACACTGCGTATGCGTGTTATTTTGTTGACGCTCTAATAGCCACAGGATTGCCTGACTGCCCGCTGCTTGCAATAATAGCCTAAGGTAGCAGCTTACGAACTGCGTTTAAGCACCTTGGGCTTAGGAAAATGCTTAGCCAGCACACGTTTTCCATGCTGTGCTACAAAATGAAACAAACTGCAATTGTTAAGCTGCTGTCGCGCTTTAAGGCCTTTTATTGCAGCATAGATGAAAGTATTGGGATTTTATTGCATAATACTGATGTAGGTGAAAAAGAGAAATCCTTTCATTTTTTGATATACGTTAAATGTTATATATAATATATTTTATAAATGTTTTATATACATTCATGGATTATTTTTCTTTACTTTAATTTCAGGGAAATTTGCTATAGCAGCTATTTGTTCTACAGTTTCTACAAAGTAACTTCTGTTTTTATATGAATTTCCTTCTATAACCAGATTAACGTTCACTCTGTGTGATAATTTTCCTGCAAAATGAATGTATGATTTTCTTAGTTTACGACAAAACCTACGTAAAGTTTCGTTAAAGATTTATTAGATAATTTCGTAGTCGAATAACGAATTTATTATTTTCAAAATATTTTATCTATATTTTTAAATATTTGTTTTTGTTATTGGCCAAAATAAGTTTATTCAATTAACAAAAAAAAAAAAAAAATAAAATAAATATATTTTATGCATTTTAAATATATGTTTATAATATATTTTCTTTAAATATTGGCAAAGATAATTTATTCAAATAAATAAAATGCATAAAATATATTTTATAAATTTTTATTACAATATATTTTTTATTATTGGCAAATCTAATGTGATTCCATTCAAAAATTAAATGTTTTAAATATATTTAATATATATTTTTTAAATAATATGTTTTCACTATTTGCAAATATAATTTTTTTAAGTATACTAAATATTTTAGTAATTTTTTATAAATAATATAATTTCACTATTGGCAAATGCAAGTTTATTCGAAGAAATTAAATTAAATATATTTATATATATATATTTTTTAAAATAATATTTTTTCACTATTGGCAAATGTAAGTTTATTCATGATTAAATATAATATTTTTAAATAAAAAAAGGAAAAATTTAACCAGGACTTAAACACTTGCTAAAAATATATATATAATGAAATATAGCTATTAATATTGTTTCATCATGATATTTAAATAATAATATTGAGTATATTAAATTTAATTTATTTAAATAAATAAAATGCATAAAATATATTTTATAAATTTTTTAATATAATATATTTTTATTATTGACAAATATATGTTAATTCAAATAAAAAATCAAATATATTAAACAAATTTCACATATATCTTATGATAATATTTTCTCACTTTTGTAAAATATAAATTTATTCAAATAAATTGCAATTTGCAATGCAAGTTTATTCAAAGAAATTAAATAAATCAAATATATTTAATATATTTTTTTTAATATAAAATTTTTATATATTTTTTCACTATTGGCAAATATGAGTTTATTCATGATTAAATATACTTACTAGACATAATATTGAATATTTTCTGTTTCATTTCAACCACAGCTCTCCATTTTCACTTTCCTTTATTGGCTTCATTCTTCTTATTATTATTATACATATTTGTTGTAGCCTATACTTTAGCTGCTTAATTTGCACTCGATTTAGCTAAGCATTTCTAAACATGTCCAGACAGCTATTATAGTCTTATTTATAGCCACTTGGCATTCTGAGTCATTGAGTGTCTTTAGTTTACATTTATATTATTCTACATAAATATGCTCAGTTCTCTCGTCTATCAATTCATGTAATTCATTTGTAAAGAACTCCCACTGGCAGCTCGAAGCATGTGCGCTTTACAGATGCTCTCCACTCTGCACACGCTGCTTTTGTTGTGCAATGACAAGCTGCAGCCTGTCATGAAATCAGCATTTGTAAACAATAAAGTACAAATTGTGGGTAGGCAGGAAATTGCTAACAAGCAAAGTAACAATCAAAAAAATGATTTCTGCTTTTTTTTTCTGTCTTTATTTTGGATCTCTGTCTCGTTGGCTGTCGCCTTGCCCAACCTCCAGAGTCAAGTCAAGTGAGTAGCTGCAATTGTGAGCTTGCGATTATGCCATAGAGACAGACATAGCATATTTACGATTTACGATATGCGATTTACTTGGACAACCATAAATTAACACCCGGTCATTTGGCAGGCGGGGGCATTAATTATATTCGAAGCCGCCAAAATCCAAGCGATCTCTGTGTCTGCGTGTGTGTGTAATGGAATTTTTGAAATTGTCTCACATTTGTTTTACCAGCTAATTGCTTCGCAGAAGTTGACATTCTCTCTAGCTCTCCAGATCCTTAATAGGTGTGCGTGTCACTCGATTGACTGCGCTCAGCTCTTCTAGCTGGCAAACCGGATCTAAGCGTCTCAAGAGTTTCAAACTGAGCATGAGTCATAGCTCGAGTTGTTCAATGTCGCCGCGTCGCTGCCAGGCGGCGCCAAATCTAGCAAACAAAATTGTAAATTATTTAATTGGGAGCGTTGTGGCAACGCCTCTGCAGTTGACCAAAGCTCAGATCTCTCACAATTCAGAATTTGTTGCATTCGCTTGACTTTTAGACATTTCTCACGCGCGCTAAGTGTTTTTATGTTATTTTTTTTACACTCTGCCACACAATTTGCACATCAATTGTGGATCAAGTTTTTCACTCGCTTTATTGATTAACTGGTTGACTCCGAAAACGGCTTAGCTTAGAATGCTGTTCTCTGGCTGGCGGGGCTCGATGTGGGAGCCATTTGCATATGCACATTGATATACATATATATGTGTGTATTTAAATGCAATCGAGATTGAAAAGTATAACGTGGATGGCATTTGACATGCTTTACATACTCGCCACTATATGTATATATATGTATCGGCTATTAGATCTCTTACAAATTGAACGCACCTTAGCCCAGTCGAGCCAATGCCACAGTTGCGTTGCGTTGACAAAAAAGTACTTTTAATTAGAATAGCTGGTACGTAGCTGTACGACCATGCATTCGCTTCAGTTGCACACTTGTGTGCGTGTGTGAGCCAAACTCGTTATCCAAGATTAAGTTAATTGGATTAGCCAGCAGTTGGCCGCATAGAAGCCATCGCAGGTGGGCAGGGTGCAAATGCAGCAGCAGTTCGCATTCAAATGCTGCCTAATTTGTGTTAATTATGACAAATGTTTATGAGACTGCACCAAAACTGTGGCAAATATGTATGTGTATGTGTGTGCGAGGGTCGCCTTAGCACTTTAGTATTCCAAGCAAGGCAAACGACAAGGTTATGGCTCTCGATTGGCTTGACTGTTTTAGCCGTTCTTGCTTCTATACAATTTGCATTCATTGAATTTATAAAAACTTCATTCAAAAGAAATTACATTTATAAAAATGTAAATTTACTTTAAAAAAATTTAATAAATACAGAATTGCATATGGAAATTGACTTTATAAAAATGTAATAAATGGAAATTGATTGAAATTGATTTAAATAATGGAAATTGATCTTCTAAAAATTTAATTTACAAAATGTAATTTTAAAAATAAACAAAAAATTAATAATAAAATTTTTAGTTTAAAGAAATTTAATTGATTGAAACTTAATTTATATAAATTTAATTTATAAAAATTTAATTTATAGAAATTTGTTTGTTGAATGTTGATTTAATTTGTAGAAATTTAATTTATTGAAATTGAATTGATTGACATTTTTATTTATTAAAATTGAAGTTCTAGAAATTTACTTTATCGAAATTTGATTTATTCAAATTTTATTTATAAAAAGTTTAATTTTCTTGATCAGAAATTTTATTTATAAAAATTTGCTTTATCAAAATTTAATTTATAAAAAAAAAAATAATTTATAGAAATTTAATGTATCAAAATTTAATTTTTAAATAATTTATTCACAGAAATGTAATAAAAAAATATATTTATTATTTTCATTTATTAAGAATTTATTTTTAGAAAATTTAATTTATTGAGAAATGCATTCATATATAGAAAAAATCATTTATAGAAAATTCCATCTATAGAAAAATTCATTTATTTAAAACACGTTAACTAAACATACAAAAATAAATTACGCATAAATAATAATATCAAGTTAACAAACATAAAGGAAACAGTTCACAAAAAATCACCTCATCTATTGCCTTCCTCACACGCCCTGCAGATTTCTATAGCTGGCCTCCGAGAACTGATGACCTCTGGCATACATGGGTACCATGTGCTGCTTGTCCCGGCGCACCATGGACTGCACTAGGCTGGCCGAGGCGGCGCCCTGCTCGTCGGAATCGGAGAGCTCCTCGAAGTCATCGTCTTCCGCGTGTTGCGGGAAAAGCACTGGGCCAGCGCCCTCTGGACGCGGAGCTCGATGGATGTGCGCCAAGGGCTTGCCGTGCAGCTTCTTGGGCTTGCGCTGGAAATAGCTGGAGTATTCGGGACGGACAAAGTTCTTCGTGACGGCCTTGTATTTGTAGTGCTTCAGGCCGGGCGTGGTGTGGACGACCTTCTTCTGGTGTATGTGATTGGAGATGGACTCAGGATTTTTGGCGGGTCGCGGCTTGGACTGTGAGTAGCTGGTGTGCAGAGGCTGCAGAGCTGTTGCTGGCTTGTGCAGATAGTTCTGAGGCAGCTCCTTGGGCTGATAGTGCTCATAGTAGGGATGCTGATGCGGCTGACTCGTGCTATAGTGCGGGCGATACTCTTGAGGCTCGTTCACAATCACCGCCTTCCAGTCGCTCTCCTGCACCGCATAGTTGGGCTGCAGCTTTTGCGAGAACTCCTCCAGTTTGTGGGCGGCAGCGATCTCTTTGTAGTAGTTATCCCTCGCCTGCTGCAGTCGATTTCTGATATCTGGCTCCAGTTCCATGGGCACCTGCTTAATGCGTGCATGCGGCCTGAACTCTATTAGGCTGGGAATCTTTGGATGCGAATGCGTCAGATCCTCAATGGGCTTCTTGAGCGGCTTTATGTCAGAGCTGAGCACAATGTGCTCCTGATCCTTGCTGTAGTGATTTATCTTTGACTGTGATGTATCATCATTGGCGCTGCTTTCGCCCTCGGGCGATTCTGTGATTGGATGCGAATTGGCGCCCACAGTCTTTACGATGGCATTGAAACCTTTTTTGGCATCTGCCGTATAGTGCACGGTACGTATGGAACCATCCGGCTCGAGTATGCTATAGTGACCCTTGACACCATCCCCATCTCTCGACTCCCATTGCGACTTTACATCGCCTGTGTGCAGATCCTTGACTCCATAGCTAAATGCATATTCCGGATGTTCCTGCATGATTGGGTTGGTGAAATGAAATATGTATTTATTGAGGAGGGCATTAAATATAAAATAAATAAATAATAAATAATAAATAATAAATAATAAATAATAAATAATAAATAATAAATAATAAATAATAAATAATAAATAATAAATAATAAATAATAAATAATAAATATATATTTCAGAATTCAAATATCTTCTACGAGGCTCTGTGGAGGAGGAGGTGGAGGAGAAAAAGAAGGAGAAGGAGTAGGAGAATGAGAATGAGAAGGAGAAAGACAAGGAGAAGAAGAAGGAGAAGCAGAAGGAAGGGAAGGGGAAGGGGAAGCAAAAGCAGAAGCAGAAGGAGAAACAGAGCAGAAGCAGAAGGAGGAGAAGGAGAAGGAGAAGTAGAAGGAGGGGAAGGGGAAGCAGAAGCAGAAGGAGAAACAGAGCAGAAGCAGAAGGAGGAGAAGGAGAAGGAGAAGGAGAAGGAGAAGCAGAAGGAAGGGAAGGGGAAGGGGAAGCAAAAGCAGAAGCAGAAGGAGAAACAGAGCAGAAGCAGAAGGAGGAGAAGGAGAAATAGAAGCAGAAGGAGGGGAAGGGGAAGCAGAAGCAGAAGCAGAAGGAGGAGAAGGAGAAGGAGAAGCAGAAGGAGGGAAGGGGAAGCAGAAGCAGAAGCAGCAGGAGGAGAAGGAGAAGCATAAGGAGGAGGAGGAGGAGGAGGAGGATCATATTCATTCATATTAAAGTATACTCAGTCTATATATAATTTTTCTGAATAGTTGTGTTGCTATTATATATTATATATTAAATATTTGAATATAATAAAATAATTGATTTTTTACGATTTTTATATATATCTTCCAAAATGAGTTTTTAACTATAAATAAATGTGATTGTATACTAAATATTAAGTATCTTTCCACTCTACTTATAGCAGCTAAATAACTTGCTATACGTATGCAATTTGTTATCAATAATCAATAATAATATTTATATATTCCAGCGACTAACTAAATAAGATTGTAAGCTGTTCGCCATAAGTAGTTAAACTATTTCATATATGTATTCATAATATTTTCCAAGTATGCCTTCGAAATGCGTTGACCACACCTATTCACAAAAAAAAGTATAAAAAACCGAAATAATTCCAAATAAACGCACACTCACCGCTGCTCTAATACCCCAATGACTGCCACAAAAAATTCTATAGAATTTATATATATATATATATATATTCATGACAAAACGTTGCAAAAAAAAAAAAAAAAAAACTGAAATAAAGTTAGCACCGTTTTGGCTTAGACTTGGGCTAAAAATTGTGTCAAGGCAAGAACGCGCGCTGTGCACAGTTTGAAAGCCACTGGAGTCTGGGTTGGGTTGGTTCTCTGGGCTAGTCCATGTCTCTATAATGATCTTTTGATCTGCAGCCGACACCAAGTCAAACGACATTTAATTATTAATTGAATATTTCGATAACAATTTGCACTTTTGACATTTTAGAAAGCGAATGGGAGCACAGCCACAGTCAGTGACACTTGAGAACTTTCCATAAAAGCCATTTGCTAAACATTGAAATTTACATGCGTTCATTTAACTATAAATGTGGAGCATTGTCATTTGTCTTTGTCTTGGCTACATTTTGTATTTATTTTCTTTAGATTTTTGATTTTATTTTCGCACCTCGTTGCGAGGCGAATTGCAAAAGTATTTCACATGCTTTTGGCTCTGGCGTCAATTAAGCGCAGACGTCCATAAATGGCTGCAGTCGTGTCCAGAGACTCGTCGAGTCTCTCAGCAGTGTCTCGGGTCGAGTTGTTGTAGTTGTTGTAGTTGTTGTCTGCCTATCAATTTGCTCTAGCTGGCTGTCGCTGTCCGACGAAAACAAATGATTACATTGCGAGTGCGTAACCTGAGCAGCCAAGGCGTGCAGCAAAATCAAATCAATTTGAGAGAAATATTGTTTTTAATCAAAGCTACTTTTTTGCAGCTCGGCCAGTTGCATAAGTCTCATGCGGTAGGCGGAGCCGCTGACCACTGTTGGCCCACCCAGGAGTCGGCCACAGTTGGTGGTCGACAGAATGCCTTAATGCTGCTGCTGCTGCTGCTGCTGTGGTGGGTGCGTGTGAACTTTGCTTCATAAATTTGCGCGTGCGCTCTGAATTTATGATGGCCGAAGCGACCAATCGAGTGGCCAACTGTTCGACTGGCTGACTGCTCGACTGGGCGTATGCGCAGTGCCACAATTATATGTAAATTGCGTATACGCTGCGTTGGCCGCGTGCATCATAGTGATAATTGTGGCAGCGGACCGATCGTGGGAGACTGCACACAGCATTTAGATAACCAACAGGCAGACAGATGGCAGACGGACGAACGGACTGTCAGACAGGCGCTGGCACAATCCAAGGCGTCGCACCAGGCGGACACTTGAGGCAGACAGACGGACGGACGGTTCGGACAACTTGTTGCTGCAGCACATGAAAAACATTTTAAAATGTTAAATGCGCCTTGTCATAGCTTTACAGTTACAATGAAAACAATTGTCTCCTTTCGCGGCCTTCCCCTGCGCAAGCAAGCAGCGAGTAGGTGCAGCAAGCTGCATGAGTTTGCCTTATATGGCGCCAGCACTCGATCAGATCGTGTGCGCTGCACGCAAAACGCATTTTCGGCTACCAGCACAAAAGAAAGAAATCAACAATGACTGAGAGATATCGGAAGGCAGCCAACCAGCCAGCCAGCCAGCCAGGTCGGGCTGGGCCACTAGCACCACTTGATTTATGTGGGCGACGATCTGTTGCACACGCAGAAAAATGTCTTGTGGGTGGGGACGATCATAAAACGCATGAGCAACATTCACTTCGAATCGCTGGCAATGGCGAAAAATGCGTTTGCCGCACTTAAATATATATATACGTATGTATGTATATGCTGTCGGTAGTTGAAAGAATTGCGAATGGGCAAAAATGCGAAGGCTATAAAACATTTGAAAAGTTATCAAATTAAGCTAAACTGCTACGATTTGCCCGGCTAAAGCTGTGGCATTCTGAGTAAAGGCAGAGTGCAGTAAATTGAAATGTTTCTATATCTATAGCGAATGTGGAAATGATTTTTATATATATATTTAATGTGAGCTAAAATATTGCTTAAATTCTATCTTAAACTCTGTTTCTCTTCGTCTCTCTTTTATTTATTTCCAGAAATCAGCATATCAGAATGAGAGCTATAATAAGTAAGAAATTGGAAATTCTATTATGATAAATGAAAACTTAATTATATTTTTTATAACAAAAATTTAGAAATAATAATTACTTTTTGAGCTATTAAAAAGCAATTACTTTTAATTATTAAATTGATTATATGATTAAAATCAAAAATAATTATTATAAATCAATTTTTATATAAAAATCTAATCATAACTTTTATTTTCGATTTTTATTATAAAAATCAAAATATGAGAATTATGCCTTGATTTTTATTTAAAAAATCGAAGTAAAAAAATCAAATCAATGAAATATCTTTTGATACAAAGTAGCTAAATCATATATTCTTATATCTTTTTATCCAACTCTTCCTGGTTATTTTTTGTGTCAGATTAAAAAAATAAATCATAAGTTTTATTTACGGTCGCTGCTTAATTCACAGCGAGTTGTTTGATCCCACAACAATTGCTGACTATAATCTTTCAGCTAAATATAATGAATTTTTTACTATTTAGCTACGTTTTCTGTTTCAGCTTAAGTAATGATATTTCTTGTAGAATGATGTAATATACAGCTGAGTAATACTTGATATATCTAGATAACTTAAGGTGGTCTTCGTATTAGTCTGCTCTGATCAAGTATTATTAAATACTTGTTTTAATTTGTGGACATAAAATTTATTACAATTAAAATGAAGGAATACAAGAATCTGGATCAATATTCATTATATTAATAAATATGTTTTAAATTTTTTAAAATATTTAAAATAACATTAAAATATATAAATATAAAATATTTAAATTTATATAAATATATTGCAAAATTAATACAAATATTAATTATTAATAGTTACCTTTATTAATAGTTTACCTTTTTTAATTATTTATTTATATTTATATTCATTTTAGTAAACAAAAATATATAAAATTAAAAACAAATAAAAATAATAATAAATATTTATTAAAATAAAAATATTTCTCATCTATCAAAAACCGTCACAATTTAATTTATATAATCTCACTGCAATATGAACTCATTCTCTACTTTTATACCAAAACTTAATATAAGTCCAAGCATCGTATAATTTTTGTATCTAGCAAAAAAACGCAATTTCCGCCCCATAGTGCGTGACATGGCAATTTTTGTTTAATACGATTTCGAGAAGCTCAACAGACATAGCTGCGGGCCAAGCGGGATTTACTACATATGTATGTATATTTGGTTACTTACAAATTGTGGAGCATATTCGATCATTTCGTCATCATCCGAAACGACGACAGGTGCGGCTGTGATACGTTTGCATTCCACGGGGCGTGTCCAGAGGCTGAGCGCAAGCAGAGCCGTTGTGAGCAGCAGCAGGAGGCAGGAGCAGGAGCCGGCACTGGGGGATGGAGACGGCTGTCGCGTTATCTAAGGCATTTAACAGAAATATGAATGTGCGGTTTTTGTTTTTATCAGTGGAGCGCTTAATAAATGCAACGATAAAACAAGTTGACCAACAGCCAACAGTTAATAAATTGGCTACAAAATTATTACGCGAGCATGGGCCAATTAATTGGCCAAACGGGCAAACAGCCAAACGACGCGTGTTCAGATGCATTGGGACATTTCTCAAGCACCCAATCCGATTCGGCATGTCATACAGCGTTGTGACAGTTGTCAAATGGTAATGGTAATACGCATACGCCTCGCTCTACCCAAAATTAGGCTCCGCCAGACGCACATTTGTGTGTACGATGTGACAGCAATGGCTACGGTGCAGAGATTGATGGCTTTGCTTAAGACCAGTAGCTTGGATATGGAAACAGGTCTGGCAGGATGGCAGTTGACGCCACGTACAATTCAATTTCAATTTCAATTTCAATTGCCAATTGCCAATTGCCTGTTGCCTGTTGCCAATTGCCAATTGCCTTTTACAACTTGTAACTGATTTTTAAGTTTTGGGTCTGCCACAATTGCGACACATTTTTGGGCAATTTCTTTCGCTGTCTAATTAGCAGAGCTGTGACTGCACCAAAGGCAGACAGCAGCCCCAGCATAGAGTTGTATGCAAGTTAATCGACCGCATTAAGATAAATTTGTTGAGACATGTCTGGCATTCGATCAGAATGTGTATACATGTTTGAGCACAAATTGCATTTCGAATTTTTGTCATTCCAACAAGCCAAAACGTATTTAAATTTCAGCAACTACCAGTTTTTGAGTTACACATATATAAATATATATATTTTGATTTTCATATCTGATTAACTTTGCAATTAGTTGCTTAGCTGTATCTGCTTTATAATAGTGAATAAGCTATTACTCTTATTTGGTTCTCTATGTCTGCAATGTTGTTGCCTTAATCTTGAAGTGAGCATTGGCTAAATTAATATGGAAAACCAAAATTTAATACTAAACTCCGTTTACACAGCGTGCAATAAAGAGAATATATTTTTTGAGCAAAAGAAATGATTATTTGTGAGAAGCACATTTCAAGCTGATATGAATTTTAAATAATATTTAATTTAATTATTTAATAATTAAATAAAATTGCATAAATTATATAATTTAAATTTAATTTGATATATCAGATATATTGTTTTTTCCAATTGCACTGCAAAAATGCAATTGCCTTTAATTGAATTTCAATGAGTGTATATATTAAATATATTTTATTTTCATTTATTATGAATGCAACTTGAATATAATTTCAGCACACATATAGTTTACTATAGTAAACAAAGTTCAATTTAAATATATATATTTAACTTTATATATAAATTTTATTATAATAATATTTTAAAATAATATTTATATATAATTTAAATATTTTATTATAATAAAATAAAATAAAATAATTTTATTATAATAAAATAAAATATATATAATAAAATTTCAGCAAAAATATAATATAAATGGAAAGTTAAATACTTTTAATTTATAAATAATTTATTTTCATTTATTTTAATGAAGTATATTGCAAATATATTTAAAATTAAAATTTAAATTTAATTTTTAGCTTAAATAGAAATTTTATATAATTTATTTATAAAATAAAATTAAATTAAATTTTATTCTTTTCACATTTAAATTTTGATCTAAAAATAAAATTTATTAAAATTTGTAATCAATATATATTTTTTTCAATAATTTAAATCTTTTTTATAATTTAATTTTAATTATTTTAAAACGATTTAAATGTAAATTATATTTTGGTTAAAATATAAATTTGATTTCAATCATTTTATTCCTATTTATAATATAATTTGAAATACTTAAAAAAGTTTTCTTCTGCTTTTTTCTTATGACTTTTAACGATCTAATATTTTTTTTCTTTTTCGATAAACATAATATTATTGTATTTTCATCTTTGATATCTGCTTTTTAGCTCTAGTGGATTCTATTTTATTTTCCTTTTTCTTAGCGCATTTGGCAATAATCAATAAAGATTTCTATTTATTTGTATAATTTTCTGGCCAAACTTGAAATTTAAAATTCAATTAGTAAAATTTATGTTTATTTTTTCATACAGTATTTTACTATATTCAAAATATATAGATTTTAATTTTAATTAAGGTGAAATGCAGTTAACAAATATCAATATAATTGAATTTAATTTGAAATTGCAAGCATGAAACTGATCCAATAACTAAATTGAAATTTACTGCACGAAATAACTACTAAAATTACATTCTTCCTTCGTCAAAATATTTGCTAAAATTCTTGCAGATTTTAATTTTTGAATTGCATTAAAATTTTAAATAAATAAAATGTTAATAAATATTCATTCAACAAATAATCCTTTGCTCTCAATTTTCTTTTAGTTTATGGCAACATTTAAAAAAATCATATGTATTTAGAAACTTTCCCTTTCACTATAAATTCGACTCAGATTCTCAGAATATGACACATTTGCATTAAATTTGTCATTTACTTAAACATTTCTTAAGAAACTTGAATATTAGTTTGCATTTGCATGTGCATTGCTTTGGATATCTGCACTACTTTCACTTTTTGGGGGTGAAAGTTTTCGCACAGCACTTTCGCTCTTATTGCAGGTAAAAATTTTGTTTCCAAAATCAAGCACAATTGTCAAATGTTAAACACTTACATAGAAACGCATGGCAAAACACGTATTTATTTTCTATATATATTTTATGAATATTTTATATTCAAAATATTAGACACAAAATATAGTTTACGTCACTTTAGCGATTAAAATCGCAGAAAAAACGCGTGAAAATCGCTTGCTCACTGCTCGCTGCTCGTCACACACTGGTTCAATGTCAAGGACAAAAACGTAATTAAAGTGTTAGCGCGACATTGCCAAAGTATTTATAGGCAGTCCGAAACGAAGACGACCGGCACAAGAGCAGGCAGTGCGCCACAGCGTTTTCCCGGCGACAAGATTTTCCAGCCCAACTGGTTCCACAATTGTTGTCGAAGCAATCAGACGAGGCGGCAGCGATGCGCCAATCCGAATCGAACCGAGCTGAGCTGAGCAGAGCAGAGCAGAGCAGTGTATGCTTCCTAAGCTACGTCTAATTGACAATTATATGAAACTTCAGCTGCCATCTGCAACTGTGGAAACGAGTTTTCGTTTCGCTATCACCAGGCAGCAGCAACAGCAGCAACGGCAGCATCCAAACACCAATTTGGCTGTCTCCACTTTTGGTTTCAACTGCAAACGAGTAAAAGTCGTCGGTGTCGGGCTCACAACGCAGCTGTTGACTGGCGTTATAAAATTTATATCAGGCAGGATTACGTTTTGGATTTAACATAAATTAATAGCGATCGGCTTGGGAATTTGCCAGCGCAACGTTAATTTCAACCCAGCCACGAGAAACTGCATTTTTCAGCCACGCTTGCCACGTTTATTACCCATAGAAGCTGGCATTCGGCTAAGATGGATGGCATGCAACATGTTAATCACTGAAATCCACTTAAAGTGCAACTAAAGATCTTTGCGATAGGCTTATCTGATTACATCGATTTTATAGGACAACTATTATAGATGAGGTAATCGGAATTTACTTATGCTCTTCCGAAATGCATTTGTTGTTGACAGAATGGGAGTGTGAGAAATAGAATATCTTAATATATGTAGTAAGTAATATCAGAAAAGGGAATGAGCCGAGCTGTGGCAGAGTTTTTCCTTTTTTTTTTTCCTTTTTTTTTAAAGTAAATTATATATATATTTTTACTTAATTACCAGTCCAAATTTGATTTATTTATTTATTTTTTTTTTTTTTAATTTCATTTATTATTATTTTATTTTATTATTATTATTTTTTAATTTTATTTTATTCCTTATCAATATATATATATAGGCCTATACATTGGATTCTTTTTTTTATTTATTTATTAATTTTTTTTAAATAAAAATCTTTACCAATATTTTTTTTATTCAGCTTCTACTATCAAACGATCCATTAGGGCTTGATATAAATACCACAGATTTCAAATTTCATTTTCTTTCATATACTTTATTAATATTTCAATAGAATTTACGCTTAAGTTTACTGTATAAAGCTCATTTAGTTGGTTTGTTATGTCTGCTTGTCGATTATAGATTATAATATAAGTTTGTTCAGATCGGTAAAGTTTAATTCACATTTGTCTCTAGTCAGTGCTTCCAAGTCGTCAACAGATCTCTAATGCAGCTGCTTTATGCTCACATAGCTGCTGGCGTGTCCGTGTCCATGATCGTAGCCACCGTAGTGGGCCACATCGTTGGTATAGTCATAGCCAGCACCATAAATATCGCCATAGTTCTTGTAGCTCTTGTAGATCTGTGGATGTTGGGCATGGCCCAGTTTCTTGACCACCGCATTGAAGCCATTGTGATCGTCGGCCGTGTATTCCACAATGCGAGTGGTGCCATCGGCCTCCTTGAGGGAATAGCTGCCGTGCACCTTGTCGCCGTCTCTCGCCTCCCACTGGCTCTTGTGATCGCCTGTGTGCGCATCCTTGACTCCATAGTCAAACTGATATTTGGGATAATGAACTGGCTCGTGCTTGTCATAGCCATGGCCATAGCCAACGTAGCCCAGGCCCAAGGCGTCGTATCCATAGCCATGATCAACGACTCCATGTCCGTAGCTCTTGTGCACCGGTGCCTCGTGCTTGGTCAACACGCTGTAGCTGGTTGCATGTCCATGCGGCGCCGCCAGCGTCAGACCCAACAGGCCAAATACCAAGACTCCACTGAATGGCTGCATTTCCGTCAAGTTTTGAGTTGAGAACGGATCGACGATGTGCTGATGTCTGTTGGTTCTTGCCATTGCCTCAACTCGCTTTTATAGCGCTGCCCACGGCCCATCGGGTGGTCCCCAGCGCCTCTCTCTCTCTATCTCTCCCTGCCTCGCACTGGGCTCGCTGCCATTCACCTGCCTTCGATTGGCTAATTAGTTGCTTATAATTACAGTTTACTTAAAAGCGCTGAGCTGCCTAGAAATATTATATAATAAATCATATTTTGGCTCATTGTTGGTCAAGAATTGAACGAATTGGAGGGCATTTGCGATTGAAAATGAAATGCATTTGTATTAATAAAAAATAAAGAGATACGAAATGGAATTTATACAAAGTTCTGATTTGGGTTTATTATGAATTAAGATATGGGTGGAGGTACAAAATTCCTATGTTTGGTATTTATTAATTAACAAGAACTGTTTTACGTATTTTTAATTGATTTTTTTCTTTTAATATTATGCAAACGCAAAAACAAATTAATTGCAAAGTTCGACAGACAATAGAAAACTATTAATTAGGCGGAATCGATGTATTTGAATATTCTTTTATTCGTATGAGAGTTATTTAAATATTTTTATTTTTTATTTTACTTGAATAATTATATTTTATTAAAATTTGATTTTTATATATTAGTTAAATTTAATTTTATTATTATTATTTTTAAAGATTTCAATTTATTATTTTCATTAAATTGTTCTTTTTTATTTTATACGATATCTGAAAATAAAATATAAATATATCGATATAATGAAAAGAAATCAATGAAAATACGATTAGTTTAATTTCTTTTTCTTATCTTTTTTTCTACAAATTTACAGTTTATGGCATATACAAAATTTGTTGTTAAAAAAAAAAATTGTATTATTTTTTTATTTGAATATTTAAAATGAAATTATATTAGAATATTTTTACAAGTTGTAATTATTTTTTTCTATTATAAGCAGACTTTTTTTTTCACAAATAAGCAGCATGAAAAAATCATTTGCTTGGCTAGAAAAAAAAAATAAAAAAAAATCATTTAAAGTATTTAAAGTTATGTATCAAATATTTTTATTATTATCATAATTTAAACCAAAAAAAAGTAAATAAATAAATGAACATTTTTAAGTAGAGGGCTATTACAAATAATTTAAATATACATTTTTTTAAATATTTAAAAATATATTAAAATATATAAAACAAACTTATATATAAATTATCATTAATACAATTTTTAAAGTTACATTTTATAAGTGAGTTTGTATTTTTAAATTTCTAATTTTTAAATAATATATAAATATATTATTATTAAATACTTATTATTTTTTGATTGCAAAGAAATATGTTATCAATATTTGAAATCTCAAATGCTCTTAATATTATATATTTTTTATTTCACATTAATTGTAAAAAATCATTCTATTTCTTATCTTTTCATACCCAAATTATTACTCAGAATTGGTTTTATTTTTATTTTTTGCTTAGTTTTTACACATTCCAACCTTCCTTCCTGCTAACGAGCCTATTCTACGTACGTGCCCAGCACACCCTAACCCAACGCGCTAAATCAGCCAATGATAATTAATCATATTTTATGATCGAAAACAAATCAGTTTCATTAGCCGGTCTTTAGCGTAGCACTAATTCGGAAGCAGTATGCGGCCCCCTATGGACATTACTGGCTAAGTCCCCTGCTGCAATGCGTCTCAAGGTCGTTCGCAGAGTTTTGGCTTGGGCAAAAGGAGAAGAAAAAATAATAAATAAATAAAAATAAATAACAAACTACTTGAAGCTTGGCTTGCAAATGCAGCCAGCCGAGGCATTTGTTGTTTTTGGTTAAAAACTGAAAGCGGGCCACACTTGTTGATTGATTTCTAACAGCCAAAGCAATAACAACAACAACGACGACGAGAGCAACAACAACAACGAGAGCAACAACAACAATAGTTGTTCAAGCGTTGCGGTGCTTTTTGGTCTGTTAACGCCCCATTTATTAATTGCTGTTGGCCGGCGTTGAAGTGGCTTCTGGGCCGCTTTTAATTGGGCAATGAGCAATCGGACTAACACAAAAATTTTGAATACGTTATTTGGAAATGGAAAATTTGCACAAATATTTCAAGCATTTTTTCTGTATTTGATTTTTTGTTGTATTTTTTCGCTTTATATTTCACTTATGCTAGCCTATTTAACCTCCAGAAAACTAATTAATTCACATTTCCTTTCAGCTCGAGAATGTTTTGTTGTGGAGCTATAAAAAGGTGTGAAGGCATTCGTTTGGCATCACAGTTCCAATTGCGCTTCACATCAAGTCAGCTCAGCTCCTTCCTTCGCCCAGACATCTTAAAAATGGCTCAGAAATTGACTTTGGTTTGCTGCGCACTGCTGGGCGTTGCGGCTGCCAGCTATCTGCCACATGCTGGCTACGAGCATGGACATGGCGTGGGCTACAGCATCAAGACGCATCATGAGGTGCCCAAGAAGTGGCACAGTCACGAGCAGCTGCAGCACTGGGCACCGCAGCAGGAGCAGCATCAGCAGCATTATTATGTGGCTGCCGCGGCACCACAGCAGCTGCACTGGGCACCAGCGCATGTGGCTGAGGAGGCACATCATCATCCCAAGTATCAGTTCGACTATGGCGTCAAGGACACCAAGACGGGCGACATTAAGCAGCAGTGGGAGACGCGCGATGGCGACAAGGTCAAGGGCGGCTACACCATGCAGGAGGCCGATGGACGCACTCGCATTGTAGAGTACACGGCCGATGATCATAATGGCTTCCAGGCTGTGGTCAAGCACATTGGACACGCTCACCATCAGGTGGAGCATAAGTCATACGATCATGGCTACCACGGACATGGTCATGGACATGCCAGCAGCTATGTGGATGTGAAACAGGATACGGGCAGCAAATGGTGGTAAATTGAACTGGATGCTAACTTTTGATAAATTAAAAAACGCTAAAAACTGCTCAAATAATGAATGAACATTTAATACAAATATAATAAACATTATGCATAGGCAAGAATTTTTTAATGAAATGTGTTTTAATTTTGTGAAAATATCAGAAATTGCTATTTTAATATTTGTAAAGCATACTTTTAGGCATATATTAAAAAGTTTGAAAGCCACAGGGCATGTTCAGTGCCAGGCAGTGCACTGCTTTGCAGCGCAGCTAGAGTAGCAAATGAACTGCTTGGCAACGTGACAGCACTCGTTCAATTGTGCACTGCTTGCTGCTTGAATTTAAAGCCGTTAAAGTTTGCTTTGAAATTGCGTGAAAAATTGCAGCTTGGCAATAATTATTTATATTAAAAATTTGCAAAAAATTTATAAATTTTATTGACAATATAGGCTAATAAACATAACTACCAATTTCATTAATTAATTAATCAAAAGCAGCATAATCTACATAAATTCTCAACTTATAAGCTTACCAATAAGTTAAAAATGCATCTTAAATTCATTAGCTTCTGGCATAAAATCTAAAAAAAAAAAAAACTTTTGCAAATTAACCAAAATATCCGTTTAGTTCAGCAATCTCATTGAAATTCATCAATTCAACATTAATTTATGCTGCGCAGCAAAGTTTTGCGGTCACATAAATCTGCAAGTGTTGCGAGACCGCAGGGCAAAGATTTTCCAGAATCTGGCATCTGGTCAAACTGATTGAAGCGCCGGCACGGAATAAGCTCTTAAGTCTGCAGCAAAGCTGCCTATGTAAATGATGGGATGCATTTATTGTCTACAGAAGAAATTCGCCCCGCCGACACAATTGTTGTTGACAATTGCTGCTGCAGCGGCTCTCAGCGTACCGATAAGGAGAACTCACATGTGTACATATGTGTATATGTATATGTGTATATGCATGTGTATATTTATTCGCATTTGTGCTGAAAACGAAAATAAAAACCTGTGCATTTTCGGCTCATAATTTGCCTACGTACTTACGCTTGACCTAGCCCGACCCTTTGCCGCTTTATACGGTTTCATTAAATATGCAAATGAGCAGTGGAAATTGCGGCTGCCTTAACGAAAAAAAAAACAAAATAAATGAAAATAAAAGAATGCAGAAAAAAAGTTAAATTGGGTAGGTGAAAACGGCCAGGTGAGCTCGCAAGACAAACGCATGCCAGAGCCGGTCTGAGTTCGCGCTGGAGATGCGATGGAGACCCATCAGACCAGCCGTGAAATTTATACAAAGAGTTCACATTGCACTTTGTTAGTTTACCGAAATACACTAACTAGGCGAACAGACTTGGAGAGATTATGCTGAGTCAGAGAGCTTTCAAGTAGCTCAAGACAATTATATATATTGACTGATGTAAAATATATTTGCAAAATATTTTATTCTTAAGCAATAATAGCTATGTGTTCCTTAATATTATATTTGATAAAAATGGGCATGGGTTTCATAAATAATATATATATCCATTTGGAATTAACTTAAATATATATTTAAATATTAAAAAAAAATGTTTTTAAATTATATATTTAATAATTAATGATAGATCATTTTCATAGAGTTTAAATCACAATTACTGAAATATAATATAATATGTATAAAAAATATCATTATTAGTGGCATATATTGGGAGCTCAAATATTCAAGCCATTATTACTGCTCTCTTCTATGTGATTCTCATATGCAAAAAAAAAAAAAAAAAAAAAGAATACGGCTTGAATTGAAGAATATATCTTATATATGGATAAACATAATTGAACCTGAATGTCCAAAGAGATATGAAATATAAAATTACTGCTCTCTGCTATGAAATTCTCCTCAGTTAAATAGGTTGCATGGACTGGATATAATATATATAAAAAAAAAAAAATAAAATAAATAAAACAAAAAAATAATTAATTAAAAAACATAAATTAATAATAATAAAAAATAATATAAAATAAAATATAAAAAAATTAAATAATTAAAATAATAAAATAAATTAAAATATAATATAATATCATATAATAAATAATTATATAATAAAATACACTAATCTAGCATATAGAAACATTATCCTTAAAAGCTCTCATAGCTTTGCCATAATTCATAAATTTTCTGCCGCTTCGCCAATTGGCAGTGTATTGAACATTCGTTAGCTTTCATAATCCGCAACATAAGTCCAATGTTTTGCTGGCGGGCGGGTGGACGAGCGGGTGGTCGGTTGGCTGTAGGAAATTGGGACCTGGAGTTACAGAGCGAACGAGTCGAAAGTCGAATTAAATCGCCAAGTCCGAAATGAATGAAAGCAGCCAAGGAGAGAGCGAGAGAGAGAGAGAAGAGAGAGAGAGCGAGAGTGAGGGAGAGAGCGCGCATGGAATAAATGAATGAAACGAAATGTAATGAAAACGAAGGCGACGCTCACAACGAAAAGTGCAACGCGTGGAAAAACTGTTGCCCTCTTTTGGGCGTCTTTACTTTCTTCTTCTTCATCTTTGGCTTCTGCTGCAACTTCAACTGTTATGACAAAAATAAAATAAAAATAAAGAAAAGCAGCAGCAGCAGCAGCAGCAACAGCGGCAGCGGCAGTAGCGACCAAACAGAAAGTTTTGCCTGATTTCGGCGCCGCTCAAAGTATAATAATGTGCTGCTGCTCCTGCTACTCCTGCTACGGCTGCTGCTGCTGCTGCCGCCTTCAACGACAACGCCAACGATGCAAAGGCAGGGGGCGTGGCCCTGGGCTATGTAGCATGCGGCTTGTGCCGCTTCAAGTGCACACTTTCTCATGGCTTAGCACTTTGGTGCATAGTTCGTTGGTTTTTGTAGTGGGCCGAGGCGGGCTCCGCGAGTCGGTTGGCCAGCTTATGCAACAAATAATTTAATTTTATGCTGCATACAAAAAGGGAGCACGATGCGAACCAAACGAACCAGCGCACGGAGCCAAACGAACCAGCGAAGGAGGACGACAACGGAAATGCCACTTTACGGCCTGTTTGACGGCGAAGTGGACGTTAAGTTGTGAATATGATGACGGAGATGAAGAGATGCAGCAACGATTATGACAAGCACGATGCTGATGATGATGATGATGATGATGATGGCAACATGAGCAACAAGCGGCAAGCGGCAAACTGAAATATTGCGCATACGCCGCCTGGGACAGCGGAAAATCGTTGGCAATGAGGTCGAGCCGTAAAACTGGGCTAAATGTCACATCAGGCACAGCCAGCCAAACAGACAGACGAGCGAAATAGTCACCCGGGATGGATGTCATAAAAAATGAAACGAAGGCTTAGGCATAAAACTGAATTGCAGCCATAGAGTCTAAGCAAATTATGCAATCATAAATTTGTACATGGAAACATATGTGAAAGGAGGCATATCGTAACGTTTGCGACTGCTAAATATATTTTAAATAAACTTGGTGGCTGTGTGAGGGAGTAGATAGATAGAGAGAGAGAGAGAGCGAGAGAGAGCGAGTATATGAGGCTGAGGTTTAGTTTCTGTAACAGCCAATCGACTAGCTCGACTAGAGCAGTCTGTTCTGTTTCAGAATCTATTCTGTTTCATTAACGAGCAGAATCTGTTCTGTTTCATTATCTGTTTATATATTATATATATTTAAGTAAAATCGTTTGAGACATAGTTTGGCTAAGTTAAAGAGCATTTGCAAAGTAAAAGAGAGCGCTAAGAGATACCTTGAAGTTTTGCATTACTTGAATGCGAGCTGAATAGCGCTCGTTCTCCCACACTCTCTCTCTCTCCCTCTCTCTCTCTCTCTCCGTCGATATTTCTCTCTCACACTTGATCGTTAGAAAAACCCAGAACATCAACCAAATTTCATCGGTAAACAAACAAAATTACAATTTATAAATGGGAAATAATAATTTAGTGAAAAAAATAAATTTAAAAATATGAATGAATTTTCCATAGTAATGATTACCTTAAAAAAAAAAACAACTAATATTTACCCCCAGTAAAAACACTCCACATTTGCCGAATTCAAAAATTGAACTGTTTATTCCTTAAAATCCTAGTGCTTATATACCTTTAAAATACTTCCAGGCACTGGAAGGCTACAATTAAGGGAAGCTTACAAACAAGTGCAGAAATGTTTGTCAAGTGTCTCTTTTCCATCGCTAAACCGTTCTCACGTCTCACGTTACATATTACTTGCTGCGTTGGTCGCTGCAGTAAAGGAATAACATATTTATAGCTTGTCTTCAGATAACGCGCAGGTTATCGACTATTGCCTATTTTTAATATATTTATTTATGAGGCATGTTCATGCTTGATTCCTAAAAAAATATTATATTTGTAAATATGTAATTAACACCATCAAGCAGAAGGCCCCAGTAGCCAGTGCTTAACTCTAGATTAGTTTTAAGTTTACATTAACTCTAAGCTGTAATAAATAAATAAATTGTTGTAGAATGGTTTAGAAAACTCATCAGCAACATCATAAAATTCTTAGAAGTAAGCATTTCGTTAGAAGCAATCGTTGGCTGCTCGAGCACACTCTAGAATAAGACATCCAGAATATTGTAATATGAAAAAAAGCAAATATAAAAGGCATCGAGTCGGAAGGAAGTCTGTTGTCAGTTGGTTCAGTTATATAGTTCAGTTGTATTGATATTTTTGTATTGTATTGTCCGAGGTCAGTTATAATGTGTCGGCTCGGTCAATTGAATATGTGAAGATGTCGCGGTACTTGCACTCGTTACTTATAATTATTTTAAGTTTTATTAAATAAACTTATTGTGTTGCACCTACATTTGCAAAACTGTTTTTGATTTATATCAGAAAAGCCTTCAACATAAATTAAGAATGAATGAATGAATGAATTTGTGAATATTTGTGAATATTTTCAAGCAGACGTTCGACTGAGCAGAACTCGAATGTATTAATAAGGTAAAATTCAACATATGGATAATTCTTCAGAAAACGCAACTTTTTGTCACGTTCGACACTTTAGTTTTTTGTAATTATCTTGAAAACGGATCAATTTTGGTACTAATCAAGAGCAATATATTTAACTATTTATAAAGAAGTTTTTACCATTTTTAGCACTAAAATTGATGCATTTTCAAGATAATTACAAAAACCAAAGTGTCGAATGTGACATAAAGTTGACTTTTCTGGAGAATTACCCATATAATACTTTACGTCTTTCAACTTCATTTTTATAAATATTAAAAATAATATAACTTATCCTCTTATATAAAATATGTAAAAAATGAACATTTGTTTCTTTTTTATTTATTTATTATTTTTTTTCTTTCTTTAAAGTGTATTATGGCTAATAAAAATCTTGTTTATTTAAATATACAAAATTTAATTCTAAACAATTTTGAAATAAATAATTTTTGCTTACTTGTCTAATTATGTATATATAAAGCACTCTGCTAATCTGACAAACTAGGCATAAATAAGCTGCAATAAATTTCATTACCAGGAATCCCATTGCTTCAAGCTATTTTCTATGAGCTCTGTTTACAAGCTGTTGAGCACTCGGACGCGCATACTACATAAGCAGTTTTAGATCCGCCCAAATAAAATTTTGTAATAATTTCTATTTCCAAGAACTATGCTCTCTCTCTCTCTCTCTCTCTCTCTCTCTCTCTCTACCTTAGTCATTTAGCTTTCAGCCATCAGCATTGTCTGCTCCATTAGAAATGTTTATGTCGGCGCTAAAAGCAGATGTTTTGGCCGCAATTAAAGCACTCAAATGGCCGCAAATATTGTAGGCATTGAGGACGTCGGCGACCTTCGAGCGAATCTCAGACTACACTACATAAATACATATAATTTGGCTTAATTGCGTAAAATAATCATAATTTTTGTTTTTTGTTTTTGTGTTTCGGCCACAGGCAACAACAACAAACTAATATCCTGCCTGTTGTCGAGTGGGCGGGCTGGGCTGGGCTGGTGTTGACCTGCTTTTGTTATCATCAAATGTTTGGCCAGCACATGTGTGCGCAAAGTTTTCGCCGCCGTCGACACATTAAATGAAATTTAATTCCTGCTGCCGTCATAAGCAGGCGGCCAGGCCAACAGCTGCCGGACAGGCTTAGAGCCAAGGCAAACCGCCAAAAACTGTAGCCGTTGTGGCTGTCTTGCCACGCCCACTTTGGATATTTTTTGTTACCCCCTTGGCCTGTATACGTGTGATGCCGCCATTTAAATGTTATTTAACGCTGCCACCCAGAAAGTGGCCTGGCCACTGCTGCTGCTGATGTGCTCTGGCCTGGGCATGGCTTGGCTCGTGCTGCTCTCGTCTGCTCTTTGTGTTATATTCTGTGGGCGTGGCATACTCATAAAACGTCGCACAGTTGTTGCAAAATTTGTGGCCTCAACGCTTGTCGTTTGTTTAAAAGTCGCACAAGATCCGAGCCAAAATTACCACAGAGAAAAGAAGAAAAAAATATGGAAAAAGAACTGGGAAAAAATTTCACGCTCATCTGACTAAATGGTTTTATAGCTTTTGATATTTGCTCATTTGTGTGTTTGGGGCCAAAAATACGTAGATATTATTTGGTTGCCTGCTGCTGCTGTTGTTGTGGCTGTTGCTGTTGTAATTTATGAGCGGTCAGTTTTGGGGCCAACACGTACACCCTTCGCACCCTTCGCTTGCTTCGTTAGCCCTTTCCTCTTGCCCTGCCCATAAGCCAAGCCAAAAACCAATCATATCAAATTTGTGTTGCCTACTTTGGATCGTTTCGGCTGTCCGAAATGCTTGCGTTGGCTATATTTCTCTGATTTTTCATTGCTTCGCTTGCCATTTGCCATTTGCCTTTTACATTTTACTTTTACTCTTTCTCTTTCTCTTTCTATTTTCCTTCTGCCTTGTTCACTCTGTTGAGGGGCTTTTCGGGATTTGTATGTCTTAATCATATTTTATGTTTTATATTTCGCGCTTCAAGTATTTGATGGCTGACTAGCCCAATAGAGCTCAGCGCTGAGGCGCATAATTTGCGACTCGGCCGCATGACAGACGGCGCTGCTGCTGCTGCTGTTGCTGTGCTCCAGGTCAGGAGACAAGAGTCATGTGCGGTCACCAATTAGTGTTTATGTGTGCATTAATCTTCATTTTGCATAAGCAAGCGAGCGCTGCTCACAGATGTAGAGAGTGTGAGGGGAGAGCGAGAGCGGGAGTATAATTTAGAAAGTGTGTGACGTAACCAAGATCTGCGTAAATGTCAAATGGGTAGAGCAGCATTAGAGCTGTCCGAAATCATAATCTGCAAGAGACTATGGGGTCATATTTGATGTATAAAAATTTATCATAATATATAAATTATGAAACTCAAATTATGAAATGAGAACTATTATTATAGAAGTTGGGAATATTTATAAATTTATGTATAATAAAATATAAATAAATGAACAAATAAATAAGTAAATAACAAATAAATGAAAATATAATAAAAATAATAAATGATAAAATAAATTAAAAAAAATAAATAAAAAAATAAAAAAGTAGGTAAATAAAAAATTAAAAAATAAAAAAAAATAACAAAAAAAATATATATAAAACATAACATTAACATAAATAAATAAAAAATTAATATAATAATGATAAAATAAGATAATAAAAAATTTTTATATATAAATTTTAATTAATATATATATTTCAACAACTTGTGTTAAGAAACATTAATTAATTATTAATATTAATAGAAATGGGTACAAAATAAATAATTAATTAAGTTCAAAATCAATTTCAAATATAATTTAAATACAGTATAATAGAAATAAATGAATAAAAATAATATAAAATAATAAAAAAAAAAACTAAAAATAATAATAATGTAAACGAAAAATAGGAAAAGATAATTAAGCACAAAAATTTATTTATTTTTTATTAAAATTAACAGATAACAAATAATTAAATGTTATGAATATCAGTATTAATAGAAATGGATAAAAAAGAAACAATTCATAGAAGTACAAAAAATTTATTTATTAAATTTGAATAAATAAATGAAGAAATATACCAAAAATAATTAATATATTATAAAATATAAAAATATATGTGAAGAATGTAAATACAAGTTTATAAAAAATATAATATTAAAATAATTAGATAAATAAATAAATAAACACAAAATATGAAAATACAATAAATACAAAATATGAAAAAATATATATTGTTATTATATTTGATTTATTTATTATTTATTTATAAAAAATATAATATTAAAACGATTGGATAAATAAGTAAATAAAAAAATATGAAAATTTATATTGTTATTATATTTGATTTATTTATTCAGTGTTGAACGTGACAAAATGTTGACTTGTCTGGAGAATTACCCATATATTATTATTATATTTGATTTATTTATTCATTTATATAAAAAATATGGAAATATATATTATAATTTGGTTAGTTGTATATTTTTATTTATTTATTTATTTTTTTCATTTCTTTTAATACTACATTTTATATTCAAAACACATAGTTCTAATTCAATATACCTATTTATGTTTATTTCTATATTTGTTTCCGTTTTTATAATTAATTATTTAAGCGCATTTAAGACGTTTCGCTTGGTGCTTCTAAGCTTAGCCTAAACATAATTCGCTTACATTAAAGTATTTATTTATAGCCATATTGAGGCATTTCGAATGTATTTAGCCCAGCCTAGTGCGCTTCTCTCTCTCAGGCTGTTAGCTCAAGTGGCCGAGAAGGATTTGACTCGATTTTGCATAAATGCCAAATAAAAATCTTGGCCAAAATGCAACAGCGGGCACGGCGAGGCTGTGGCCGTATCCGTCGTTAGGCTGCCCACAAATGCTCCACTTAACGGTCGACTAGGCACAAGGTCGGTAAAATCAACAAAAGCTGCGCTGCGGACTTTCAATAATTGGGGCCGGCATGAGCCCTAGGGATAGGGCCAAGACGACGGGGTTTTTGCGAGTGGCGAGCGGTTGGTGGGCGGTGTGGCGGTGCGCCACAGTGGAGGCCTGGCTCGACCGGCACTTCATCAGCGGGGCAATTGAAGCGTGTGGCCTGGGCCGGACTCAGGTTTCTGGCCGAGCACTAAATTACGTTTAGTGGGTTAATAAAATGCCAAGCACTTTATGCAAATTGAATTAAATGGAGCTTAGCTCAGGATCTGGCTTGTTGGTCTGACATCCGGCAGGATAAGCGAAAGCGCTTGTAAAATGCGCTCACAGCTGCTTTCTCAGAGACTCTCACTGACTCCGCACTCCATCTCGCTCTCGCTCTCACTCTCTCTCTCTCTGTCTGTCTCTCTCTCTGTCTGTCTCTTCATCTCCTGCAGTGTACGTAAGCAACATTTCAATGCATTATTTATAAAGGATTAGCACCGAGAGCAACTGTCATGCATGCCAAACGGAAGATGGCACAAACAGGAACAGGAAGGAAAAACCTTTGCCTAACGAGAATTACTAATTGCCCACGTTCATGCCTGTGTGTGTCAGTGTGTGTGTGTGTGCGCATTCTATTGTTGTTGCTTTTAATTATATGCATTATGAGACGCTCATTAACAAAGCAAATGAAGAAAGTCAAAAGTGTGTAAGTCGAAATGACTGACGAAACCCACCCACCCACACGGCCAGCGACCCACCAAAACCACTAAACCATAAGCCACTCAACACCCAACACCCACCAAATGCGACAGACACCTGCACAGCTGCTCTGAGTAAACATCATTTAAATTTATAAAGCCACAACAGCAGCAACAACATCACTGAGCAAATGTGACTAGCATATTTTTGAGATGCGCTCATGATGTCAAGAAACAAACATTTGCAGAGGATTAGCTTCAAGCAATAGCTTTATGTTTGGTATGCAAAAAATACTGAATATGAATATACTTGGAAATTGTTTATGAAAAAAAATTGTATTTATAGTTATTTATTTTTGCTAAAACTAGGGAAATTAAAGACAAATTTGCATAAATAAATTTTAAATATTTGTATACCAAACAAAACAAATTTTTTAGAGACAATTTCTAAGTATTTTTATTGGCTTTTATTATTTACATATATTTATAATTAAACAAATTTACTAATGCATTAGTGTTCTTTTGCTTTTATATTATTTTACCTAGCCATCTAGGAAATTATTAAAAATTGTGAAGTATTTTTATTGTTTTATTTTATTTATATTTATAATGAAACAAATTTACTAATGCATTAGTGTTCTTCTGCTTTTGATTATTTTACCTAGGAAAATATTGTTAAAAATGTTTGAGTATTTTTATTTGTTTATATTATTTTTATTTATAATTAAACAAAGTTACTAATGCATTATTGTTCTTTTGCTATTTCTTTTCCTTTACATACAAGAAAATATTACAAATTCAAATAGGTAATTATACCTATTAGGTATGACAGTATTTCTATAAATTCTAGCCCTAGATAAACTTTCAACAGAGTCTTTAGAAAAGGCTCTGAAAGCTTGAACTCCACAACAATTTTATTTCAAATTTAAATATACAAAAAATTCTATCAGAATTATATTATAAAAGAATTAGAATTCATTTAATGATAATAAAATATTTTATCATGATGTAATCATAGAATTATAGAATTATTAAAATGAAAGAGATGTAACAATTAATAAATAAATTCCATCAATATCGAAAATTTCCCTTAATGCATAACTTCCCTTCAATATCTAAAATTTCCCTTAAGTTTACCATTTCATATATCTCTTAACTGTCAAATTGTCATTCACCTCAATGATTTACTCTTTCTTATTCTAATATGCACATGAAACCTAATAATTACATATATTAAATTACGCTCATCTCTAATTCACATTCATGTATGTCTGGCACATCTTTCTATATTTGTTGTAGGTCTGTTGCAAACCTGTGCACGTGTCTGGAAAATGGAATGAATGGAAAATCCTTTTGTGCGGGAAAAGAAAAAACAATTTTTATGTTTTTAAATGAAAATATACGCCTCGGAATTTTACATAATTAACTGACAATGTGTGTGTGTGTGTGTGTGTGTGTGTGTGTGTGTCTGTGTTCGTATTTATGCAAGAACATAAAAGGACAGCCCAACCACACACGAGTGTGTATGTCCGCGTGTGTGTGTGTGAGTGTGAGGCATTTAAGCAGAAAGGAGCTACTGACAGCAACAACAACAACAACAACAACGAGAACAGCACGGGCAACAACAACCCGTTCTCCAATTCCCAGAGGACTTAAGTTAATTATCACATTTTTTACACACAATTTTACTTTGCATTGATGTGTTACTGTGGGCGTTGACGCTGGGGGCATGGCATGGCTAGGGCGCACATTAAAGCGTAATTATGTATATAATTTGCTTGTAATTTGCTGTAAAGCGCACGAGACGAGCCCGATTAAACAGCTCCAAAAAGTTAAAACAGCTAATTAATATGTAATTAAAAGTGATTCGAAAATTCGATTCGAAAAATGAGAGATTTAATTTGAGAAAATTCCAATAAAATATATATACATTTGTATATTTTTAATTTTTAAAATTTACTTTTAACTATTAGCCATAAACACCTCTTTTTTACAGTCTCTCACACCATCTCTCTCTCTCTCTCACCCTTCTCTTTTAATGCAAAGCGCGTGTTTGACTCTTTGGCCTTCTTATCAATGTGAGCAATTTGCAAATGACTTTCACTTGAAGCGCGAGGACTGCGCAAATTGTAGCCCTGCGAATAACACAAATAACATATAAATGGAATTATTTTTAACAAACATGCTCGTAAGCACTCATTCGAAATCTATCGAGCGCGCTAAGCATGTAGGCTGGCCACGTGCTAAGTTCCCATAAAATGCACATTACAAAGAGTTGAATGATGTGATGGACTGCGCTGATGCCCTAGAAAAATGTGCAATTTAAATATGTATATAAATAATATTAAAATATAAGAAATAGAGCAAGAATTTATCTTAAATAATTTGTAAGAATATATGAAAACGTCACATAAAATAAATATAAGAAATAGAGAAAGAATTGATCTTAAATAATTTGTAAGAATATATGAAAATGTCACGTAAATAAATATCTTTCCACTCTCTACTCTACGACTCTCTTGAGTTTCATTAAGACATTGTGTGCCTAATACTATTAAGAGATTGAGCAGCTGAAGCAGACAGAGATGTTGAAGTCTGAGCAATGTTTGAGCAGCTTGGAAGCTGAGGTAATATAATAGACGTCTGATATTGTTGTATCATACATAAAATAATGGGTAGACATATTTACATTATTTTATATTTTTATTTATTTAATGTGTTGACCATCCTAGAGTCAACCTGAAGAAAGCTACAGCTCTATTATAATAAAGCCTAAACAAGTGCAGAACATTTAAATAACAATAGTATCAATAGTATATATGCAGCACTTGAAGCAGCCGGAAGAGCGGGAATATCGCTCTGCATGTAAGCTCCCTGAGTTCGATCTCCCGATGAGAACTCTTTCTATCTTCGCTCTTCTTATGTTCGCTCTGGCTATGCTTGCTTACTGCATACACAGCGTGTTTACTTATTGAACAAAGTCATACTTTAATTGAAACTCAGAGCATTTGTGTTTATGAATCTCTATATCACTATGATTATATGATTATGATTATATGACTATGATTATATAAAATCATTCTCCTTCACTCTGTCTTAATCAATTCTAAATATATTCAACTATTTTCTCAGATTTTGTTGCACATACAACAGAGTTAAACTGCCAACCCCTTGCCATGCGTATAGCTATGCCAGGGTATTTAGACAAACGTTTGGGCAAGCATAGTCAGGAAATAGCATCGGGAGCAGGATCTTCGCGCATTACATTAATATTTATCAGCCATGCAATTACGATTAGAGCAGACAAACTATTGACTGAGGCAATGGCTCTATGGCTCGTTTGCGGGAGAAGCGCCAAAAAACATGGCAGCCAAATTGTCAGACAAAGCGATGCGATTGCCTGGACACAATTTATTGATTCGACGCATTGAAATAGTTCTCAGCGGAGCCATTTCAAAGATTTGTACGACAACATTTTTCGCCAGTTCCTGTGTTTCATTTTTTTCAGTTTTCGCTGAAATAGCTGAAAATTCTAACAGACGCGCATAAAAATTCGAATGCGCGTAGTTAAACGCCCATGCACACGCGAAAGGCTTTGCTATGCTATAAAAGGGGCGTGGCAGCGGCTATTCAATGAGACAAAGCGCAATTCAAGCCAGCATATTGGGATTTCGCCCTAGCCAAATCGTCCTTTTTTTATTCTTCTATGGCAAGGGGATCATTTGAGGGCGGCAGGGATGTCGCTTTTGACTGCTATGTGTCGCCTGAACGATAAAGCAATGACAAAAGTCACAGCGATTAAAGTTCAATTGGTGTAACTATCGACCATTAGAAAGGTTGTCGAGCGAAAAGGGAAAAAAACAAATAAAATATTTGAGATTGCTGCATGAAAATAATTTCGATTTATTTATTACTTATACGAAATAATTATGCTGCATTGCTGTGAGTTCATAATAAATATTTTAAGAATTGAAATATTTTAAATATTATATTAAAAAAATTAAAATTGAAATATTAAAGCAAACTTTCGAACGCCGATTAATTAGTTGATTAAATTACTATAAAATTCATATAAAATAAAATTAAAATTAAAAAAAAATTATTTCCAAATAAAATAATAAAAAGAATATATTAAAAATATAGATAAAAATATAAAGATAAAAAACATAATAAAAAGAATATATGTAAAAATATAGAAATGAAAAAATTGTTATAAACTAAAAATGTAACTATATAAAAATTAAAAATTAAAAGTAAAATCAAATTTAGAAAAATTCAAAATAACATAATAAACAAAAATATATATACCAAAATACAAATAAAAAATTTAAAAAATAAAAATATTAATAAATAAAAATAAAATAATTTTAAAATTAAAATAAAGGTAAAATAATTTTTTAATTCAAAATAAAATAATACAAAATTATAATAAAAAAAATACAAAATGAAAAATTAATTAATAAATAAATATATATAAATAAAAATAAAATAATTTTAAAATTAAAATGAAAGTAAAATAAATAAAAAAATAATAAAAATAAAATATAATAAAAATAAAATATAATAGAAATAAATATTTTTAAAATTAAAATGAAAGTAAAAGAAACATAAAATTAAAATAATAAAAATAAATACTAGTTCGATACAAAAACAAACAAATAAATATTTAATAAGATAGTGTCAAGCTAAGTGTTTTCCTTATCAATAGAGAATGTGTTTAGATGAGGTCAGGCGTAATTCGCATGTTAATTTGGGTTTGAAAAGTATGAACTTTATATATTATATATACATTTATTTATTATACATATTATTTGTTTTCGTTTGGCTTTGTGCTGCTGCTGCTGCTTGGCATTTCTATTCATTTGTGGCACGAGAGCAGACAGCAAAACGGATATTGCATGAAACAAATATGCTTAGAGTCAATGGAAAGCGAAAGTTTTAATGATGCTCTTCAGAGATAAGTGTCTTAATTACTTGTACTTAGCCTGTTTATTTCAATTAAAAAAGTCAACGCACAAATGACAAAACTAACTAAAAAGCTTTTAAAAACACTTGGCGCGAATAAACGCAAATCAATTATTCATTCATCTACGAATCTAGTTTCAAAGATCTTCCGTTTCATCACAAGGCCATGTCAAAATTTGCTATTTAATAAATTCTAATCGCTTGGCAGCTGATGCAATTCAAATGTCAATTGCGTTGATATAGTAAATCAAATCCCATTCGATCTGATGTGATTTGAACTGTTCTCTGGACTGTCTGCTGTCTGCTGTCGTCGCTATAAACAATGTATATTCAGGTATGCTGGCAATTATGAAACGAATTACAACTATATGAGAACTGAACCGAACTAAAATAGAAAAAAAAATCCAAACATATTTATAAGTTCTAGCCGACTGACAGCCCCATGACTTGTGCTGTCACCAATTCAAGTTATTCAGCACACTTTTTTCTCTTTCAACAGCTAATTGCATATTTCGGAAGTTCTATAAAGGCATTGAAGGTGGACGAATTCTAACGGTGTCTATTAATTAACCTCTAAAAGGCAATGCCAGCCACCGAGAACAATCTCTGAACTGAACTGTTGCCGAGCAGCCAACTAACTGGATTAGTACGCGACGAAAACAAGATACTACTCGAAAGATCAGAAAATCATGTAGCCAAATAACAAATACATGTCCGATAGGTGCTTATCTACTATATACAGTTAGCTTTTATATCATACTTTAGCTCGCTTGTCTATATACTAATTATAGCGGTCACAAGAAATAATAAAAATTAAAAAAATCCAAACAACTTGTTCAAACACTGCACACTTAGATAGGTATGTCAACAGCTCTGTGTCAATAGAGTACGACAGAATTGTGGAAAACCAAAAACAAAATTGTTGCAAAAATATAGCGGTTTTTTTTTATTTTTGGGGTTTTTATTATGATATACTCGGGGGATTTTATACCCTGTATGCGTAAATACAAGCAAGAATATATTTAAATAATTTTAATTTATTTTTAATATGCAAAAAAAAAAAAAAAACTCATTTCTTATTTGCAGATTACATATGATTGTGTAAAATGTATAATTTATAAATTAAATTATTTTAAATAAGCGAAATAAATTAAAGTATATCAAATAAGTAATATTTATTAAATTGTTTATATTTTTTGTATTATGAATTATTGCATTATTTATATTTACTAATTTAATTAATTATTTATTTCTTTATTATTGAATTAATTAATGTATTTATTTATTGAATAATGAATTTTTTATTAATTAATTAATTAATTATTTTTATTAATTAATTAATCAATCAATTTATTTATTTACTTATTTTATTGATTATTTTATTTATTTATTTTTTTATTAAAAAATTAATTAATTAATTGATTTATTTATTTACTTATATAATTAATTATTTATTTCTGTATTTGCGTATTTATTTATTTATTTTTAATTGAAACGTAATATAATAAGTATCAAAGTTTTTTAGTAGTTAATTTATTTTATTATTTATATTTACAAATTTAATTAATTAATTAATTATTTAGTTCATTATTAATTAATTAATTAATTTATTAATTAATGTCTGTTCATTGATTTATTTATTTATATACATATTTATTTACTTATTTAAATTATTATTTATTTCTTTACTTATTTATTTTTAATTGAAACGTATTAAAATAAGTACTAAAGTTTAATGAAAGTATATTAAACTTAAGTATTTAGTTAATTTTTTAATATAATCCATAAACAACGCCTGCTGCTTCTCAAATTTGAGCTACCCAAAAGACTTCTTAGGGTATTATTAAATCGAGTTCTAGCATTTGTTAGTTTCAAATTTTTGGCAAAGCAATTAGATCGCATTGTTTCTTGTTATAATTTGCGAGTAACAAAGCTCAAGGTCTTGGCTTCGTTCACCTAACAAACATGATGCATACCTGAGTTTAGCAAAAGTTTATAGAACAACATTCAATTCAAACAATATTCAAATTCCAGTACAGCTCAGAATGATATGCATAGAAATTTGATTAGCATTTCCATTGCAATTTTCGAGCTGAACAATATAAACTACTTACAAACTGCTGCTACATGGATGCCCTGTGATTTTGATCCCATCATAATTCATGTTAATCAAACAATATAATTGGCTTGCATTCAATTTTCCAGCCGTTTGAATATGCCCGATTGTTTCGCATGTTCATTAAAATATAATTTGCATGAAGTTGCTAACGAAAATCTTCTCATGAGCAAATACAATCGAAGCGCTTGGAACTGCTACAGCTGCAATATATATTTTGATGGTTTAAGCATCGGTTTGTCAGCAAAACAACAATTAAAGTTATCTGTCAAATGGAGAAATGCCAAAAACTGAAAACTGGATCTGTAACACGTGGCTAAAAATAGACGTGGGAATTGAGTTTTTCCGATGCACAGACCTGCAACTAAGGTAATTGCATGGTTAGCTGAAGCTGAAATAACCAATTAATTGGTTCAGCTTTATGCCCGATATATTTCAATGGAAAATCGGCTCGGGCTGCAGTTATAGTTACAGTTAGTCGGGTTAGTCAGTCGGCGCACGTCAATGCCTCTCTCTCTCTCCCTCTCTGTCGCTCTCCCTCTCTCGGTAAGACAATGAAACAATCCCAAGCGCACGGCCGTTGATTTATCTAGTGTTTAAGTTCTCCACATCCACTTGTCTAGGTTTTATTTGAGTGTCAGCTGCGCTCGCAACTGCACGCGCCAAACGCACACGCTCTTCAATCCGTTGACAACTCCATTGCGAATGCATTTTACGATCCGAATTACGAACCGAGTCCAGTTGATCTGAAACATCACGTTTCACTGATATTTACGACTTGTCGTCTCTCTCGTCATCAACGTCGTCGCGCCCTCGGCGTTACTTCCGCCTCTGAGTGTGGGTATATAAGAAACAACTCCATCAAGATGATATTCGGTCGCTGCACGCGTAAACAAATACTCACAATGAGTGCCCTGGCTGCTGGCGTTGTCTTGGCAATCGTTGCCATCATTGTGTTCAACAGCCAGGCAGAGGCCAAGCTGCCGCCCTGGGCCCGGCCCAATAGATTGAACAAGTGCCTCAAATCACGGCCAAATACAACAGAATCCACGCTGGAACTTGTGCATATTGTGTTCAGACATGGCATACGCACGCCTGTCGATACCTTTCCCAACGATCCTTACAGCAAGGACAGCTTTAAGCCCACCGGCTGGGGGCATGTAACCAATGTGAGTAGTTGAAAAGCTGAATTTTTATATGAAAATTACTTTTTTGGTAGAAGACAAATATTTTTTAAATTTTGATTCAAATTAAATTCTCTGTTTTAATGGATTTTCATATAATTATTATCATTTAACAACTTTGTTAAATATTATTTATTTTATCAAATTAATTTTTGTCTTACGATAAGTATTAAAATTTCACATTTTTCCATTACTTTGCGATCGTCAAAATATAATCAGGCAAACATTTATTTCATTAAGCAAATATATTCATAGAAATTATCCAAAATGCTTTCAAATGTTTCCAAGTTTCAAAGTTTTTAATTTATATTACATTTAAATAAAATTTAATTTATATTTCATTTATAGTTTGTCAATAAACCAGAATTTTATATATTTTATTTCTTTTTTATAATTGCAATGCATTGCCAAAATTTATTCAAGCTAAAATTTATTGAATTAAAAATAAATTTCAATCAATTATAATTATTTATATATTTTTATTAATTTTTTGAAATATTTTGTTTAAAAGATTATCTGAAATATTTAAAATTTGTTCTTAAACTTTAGAGTTTAAATTTATAAATTTTTTCATAAAAATTTGAAATATTTGTTAATTAAAAAATTATTACATAAATATTATCGAATTCTTTATATATATTATATATATATTATTTTTATATATTATTATTTTCTTTTTTACAATCGTCAGTATTTAATCAAACTAAAAATCATTTCTTAAAACAATAAATTCTAAGAAATTCGCAGAAATATTTAAAAACTTTATGGAAGTAAATTCAAAATTCTTAATTAAAAATATTTTTTACATTTAATTTTGCAGAGTGGCAAGAAGGAGCTCTTCGACATGGGTCGCTGGTTGCATCGACGCTATGGCGACTTTATGGGTCCCTTTTACAGACCCGACGTAGGTTTTACTTTGACTCCAAGCCATGCTGATACTCTATCTAATATATATATCTAATACCATTTAGCGCCTACACGCTCAATCAACAGCGTCGCCGCGTGCCATGATGTCGCTGCAAACGACGCTGGCGAGCATGTTTGAGCCGCGCGGCACAGCCATGGAGTGGAATAAGCAGCTCAACTGGCAGCCCATACCCATTTTCTCAGAGCCACTCGATCAGGATTCGGTATGTAGAGTGCAATATATAAATGCAGCAGACTCTCTCTAATGTACAGTGGTTCAACAGTTGTTGCTGGTGCGCACGCCCTGTCCGCGTTATTTTGAGGCTCGCGATGAGGTGTTCCAGCTGCCCGAGGTGATTGCTCAGCAGGCGCCCTATGCGGACATGTTGCGAGAGCTGAGCAATCTGACGGGCATGCCTATGCGCAATGCCGAGGATGTCAACTCCTTGTACATAACTCTGCTGGCGGAGAAGGAGTTTGGCTACAAGCTGCCCGACTGGACCAAGGATTACTTTCCAGAGCGCATGCAATTCCTGGCCGAGCAGAGCTATATTTACAATGCGTATACGCCCGAGATGCAGAAGATCAAAGGCGGCCCATTTCTGCGCAAGATGTACGACGAGATGCTCGCTAAGCAGGCGGGTACACTGAAGCCCAAGGATCGCGACATGTTCATCTACACAGGCCACGATTGGACCGTGGGCAATATACTCTCCGCACTGGGCATTTGGAAGCGTCAAATGCCGCGCTTCGCTGTGATGGCCATCTTTGAAACGCATCGAAATGTCAAGACGGGGGAGTACTATGTGGAGGTAATGCAATTTACGGCTCAATCTTTGTCATGTATATTGAGAGATTTACTTTCATCTCTTCAGATCTTTTTGCGCAACGATGAATTTGGTTGCCTGGAGCAGCTGAAGCTGCCCGACTGCGAGCTGCAGTGCCCGCTGAATCGACTCGTCGAGCTGAGCGAATCGGTGCTGCCCAACGAGCCCATGGAGCAGCGTTGTCGCGCCCATAATGCCAATTTTGTGGAACCGCCGCCACGCAAAATCGATCAGTAATCAATTTTATGAAATAGCAAATAGAAAGCGCTGCAGTATACAGTATACAGTATTAGATGATGCCAGCTGGTCATGAAGTCAATGGCAAATAAAAAATAAATAAAAATAAAAAAAAAAAAACACAAAATCGAAATAAACTATAATAAAATTCCCCAAAAAAGAAATCAAATAATTGTTTGCCAAAATTGATTTAATTTATTTATTTTTTCAAATTTGTTTTTGGGTAAATTTGCTTTTTGTGCGGAGCACTTTGACTTTGATTATATTTAATTTTGTGTGTTATTAAAAGTTTTTTTTTTTACTGTTTACGTATCGTGCAACGTCATCTCTCACGCTGCTCGCTATCTGGGCAAACATATTCTCGATTCTCTCGATTTTCGTTCTACATAATCGCAGCTTAAAAGCCGCTCGGCTGCTATTAGTGCAGTCACTAGACGAGCGAGCCTCAACGTCGCTGGAAGTTCGCATATCAAATAAAACGCTATATATATATACGTTTATATATACATTCATTTATTAAGGCAAATCAAATTATTTATTATGTGGCTCAAGTATTCGGTTAGTCTGTGGCTTTGCCTTGTACTTGTGCGAGCAGCCATTGTGCCCGTCAAGGAGCCGCAGGACGAGCATGAACAAGGACTGGGCAATTCAGACTCAACGCTGGAGCTTGTGCATGTGGTAAATAATTCTCAAGTCTTATAATTGCTTTCACTCTGTATGCGCGATATATCAAAAGATATTTTATATACATACATGTATGTATTTAGTGCCAAAAGTAATTTATATACATAGATGACAGCTTGTAGGCTTCGTAGACCATAAAATTATAAAATGTGTGTTTCCACTTTAGTGAACTATTTAATCTTTATAATGAGACTATAAAGAGCCTCTAATTTAAGCACTCATACAGTCTCCTACAAATCGTAGTTGTGAGTGAAACTGTGAATTCGGGTCAGCTTTAATTGAATTTAAGAGACTATTAAATATATTTCTAAATTCGTACATGTGAATTGATAGAGTATTAAATGAGCATCCATTGTTAGAAATTCATTTATCATAATAATTAATTTGTGCTCATTTGGGGCCACAGGGCACAAAACTAATGCCAAGGCGCTTATTGAAATACTAAGTATTTAAATATATATATATATTATTTGTGGTAAATGCATAAATTAATTTCAAATTCAATTAGAATCCATTGTTAGAATCTAATTTATATTGAAACAAATTCGTTGCAATTTAAGGCGCATGGCGTAAACTTAATATAAAATTATTAATTGAGATAGAAATATATACATATATATAATTAAAAACTGATATGAAATTAATTCGGTAGCCATTATTAGAACTTGATTTCTAATAATATTAAATTGCTGCGCTTTATCCAACTTGAACCAGTTTTAGCCACATGGCGTATAATTAATGCCAAGTGGTGTTAACATGGTTTCAAGCGATCCAACCGGTTTGCTAAGCAAATTGAAAAGTATTTTCGCTAAACTAATTACTTTAATGTATTCCTAATTGGAATGCAACAAGAAACTACATAACAAATTATTGTTAATGAGCTACTAAACAAAAGTAGGTAAAGAATTGATTAGAGTTCAATATAGCCTGGGACAAATGAGTGATAAAAATTTAAGAGATTATTTTATTAAAGCTAGGCTGAGTTTGGGTAAAAAGAAAAATGGAAAGTATTCTAATGAACGAATTAATATAATTTATATTTGATATTACACATATATTTAGAGCATCTTAATAAACATTTTATTGCATTTTATTATTTTATTTAAAATTTCCATTAATTACATTTTCAACATTTCTATTAAAACAATATAATATTTTATATTACACTTATTTGGAAATATATTTAGAGAATAATTATTCACATTTTATTGAATTTTATTATTTATTATTGATTTTTATTAGTTACATATTCAACCTTCTTTATAAAATAATATATATTGTATATTAAATTCACTTGGAAATATTTTTAATAATTTACATTTTTATTTAATTTTATAATTTATTATTAATTTTTATTTATTATATTTTCAACCATTCTAATAATTAATTAACATTAATATATTTAATATTTGATCATATTATATAAATTTACATTTTATTGAATTTTATTATTTATTATTAATATTTTATGAATTATATGTTCAACATTTTTACAGCTATTTCGACATGGCCCACGCACACCCGTCAACACATATCCCAAAGACCCGCATGCGAACGAAACCTATGAGCCCTACGGCTGGGGTCAGCTGACGAATGTATGTGAAATATTGTAAAAAACAAATTAAAATAGATATTAAATTAGTGTATATTCAACAGGACGCCAAAGTGGAGCTCTACAAAATTGGAAAGCAATTGCGCAAGCGTTACAAGAACCTTCTGTTGCCCTACTATAAGCCAGATGTGAGTTGGCCAACGCGATGCGAGTCTACTACATGACTAATTGTTTTTGCCTATTTCAGCTGCTGCACGCCCAGGCAACGCAGTCGTCACGCACTATTATGTCGCTGCAGATGGTGCTGGCTGGCATGTTTCCGCCAGAGAATACGCCCCTGGAGTGGAATCTGATGCTCAACTGGCAGCCCATACCCATCTACACGGAGCCGGAGGCCAGCGATAAGGTAAGCATGGCAACAGCATGACAGCCAGCCCATTATTGGATATTAATATAAATCTATTGGCAGATCCTGCGCCAGAAGGTGCCCTGCCCACGCTACGAGGAGGCCGTCTGGGAGGTGATGCACACGCCAGAGGTGCTCGCCCTGCACGAGAAGAACGCAGAGCTGCTCCAGGAACTGGGCGACTTGACGGGCCTTAATATGACCTATGCTCATGACGTGACTAATGTGTTCATTTCACTGCAAACTGAGCAGGCCTACGGCCTGAAGCTGCCCGCATGGACCAAGGATTACTTCCCAGATAAAATGCGTCCACTGGCAGCCAAGGCGTATTCATATGATGCATACACACCGGAGCTGTGCAAGCTCAAAGGTGGCTACTATCTGGAGGACACTTACAAGCACATTCAGGCCAAGATTGATGGCAAACTGCAGCCAGCGGACAGAAAGCTGTTCATATCCTGTGCCCACGACTGGACCATATCGAATGTGCTCAGCGCTCTGAATGTTTGGGGTGACCGAATGCCACGCTTCTCGGCACTGATTGCCATTGAGCTGCATCGGCGCAAAGATAGTGGCGCATACTTTGTGGAGATCTACCTGCAAAACGATCCCAACAAGCCGCCACAGCTGCTGCAGGTGCCCGGCTGCGAGGAGCAGTGTCCCATTGAGAAGCTGCTGAAGCTCTCACAGGCTGTGCTGCCCGATGCACCCTACGAACAGCTGTGCCTTGCCAAGGGCACCAGCGACGGCACACACATCACATATCACAAATGAGCCGCCTCTCAACTTAATCTAGCAGTATTACTAAAGTCTCTATAAGCTCATATGACTCATATAATGGGTCAAAATATATATATTAAAGTCTTGATTTGCTGTTTGATTGATTTGCACGCCACACGAACAGCCTAGGAGAATCGATGCATGCCATACTCCAGCTGGCAGTAGGTAGTTCAAGAAGTTGCTCAGATATGCTTAATGTGATTGATTTGATGATATGATTGATATAGTTTCTCAGCTAAGATAAGACTGTAAAAGGTGAAGGCTTTAAAATTAATTAAAATGCTTGTCGAAACTCAAGTATTTAAATGTTATCTTAAAAATATATTTATACTAGGCTGCTTCTTATTAAAACTTTATAATAAATTTGAAGGCTATATGTGATATATAAAATTGTATAGGCCTAATATTGTTTTTTTTATTTTAATTTGTTTTAAACTTATTTTTTTATGATAATGAATGTAGAGCAAAAGCTCAATATAAGGAAAATAAATATGACAAATGAAATGAGTGTGTTTTTTACGTTAAAAAGCTGAAGCTTTATTTTATTTTAATTAAAAAATATTTTCAAAATTCTAATCGAAATGCCATGCCTAAAAATTGTACTTTATTCTTAAAAATTTAATTATTTAAAAAATTGTAATATACCATGCAGAAGCATATTTATTGGACGATCTAAGTACTGTAGTTGTATTAAAATGAATAATGAATGAATAAAAATGAAATAAACCATTTATATATATATATATATATATATATATATAAATGGTTTATTTCATTTTTATTAATTCATTATTCATTATTCTTTGTTATAAATCTACAGTTTTTTTTTTTCAAATATTTGTATATTTATATTTTATTATTTTTTTTTATTATTATTTATTCTTTTCCTATTTAATATTTTTAATGTTTTTTTTTTATTTTATTTAATATCTAATTATTTGTATTTATTTTTACGTAGTCAAGTTCTTTATTTTAAAAATTTTCTTATTATTATTTTATTTTATTTTATTTATTTATTTTTTTTTACTTCTTTAAAATATATTTCTTTTAAATCAAATTAAATTAATTTTTTATATTTCTATTTATTATATTATAATTTTTAAATATATTATTTTTATTATATTATTATTATTTTTATTGTTTTTAATGATATTTTTTTTTATTATTTCTCTTTTATTCATTATTATTTATTTTTTCATAGCTTAGCTTGTTGGCTCTTTTCATTTCACATATCTTTAATTTGATTTCAGCTGCTTAAGTTATTTTACTTACACATATTTCTCAAGCTGCCCCTCCTTCGCATGCCACACACGTGTGTTAAATCTTTCTTATAAAACACGCTGTAGTTGATCTTCGAGAAAACAGTTGGCAATCGAACATTTTGTATTAAAGATTTCTATATTTATATCATTTTTATACATTAAAGGATGCAGGCAACTTCCGTGCAGCAGTAAAGCGATGTCAATTTATATATGGCAAATCGAGACGTAATTAACAAAACAATAAACAAATACAAAAACAACATGCATAACATTAAATAATTAACATATGTTCGATAAAAACAAAACAAAGCGAAGAACGAAAAAAGGCCTGAGATTTATTACAGCTCAAAAACTGGTGACGAATTTTTTGGGCACCATAAAAATTAGGTAGCTCTCACAGATGTGTGTGTGTTCGTATTATAAATGTAAATCGCGATCGCGATTTAAAACGCCTCAAATGTTGAGGCATTGTTGTGGCGACTGCTCAATGTACGATCAGTTACGAGCCACGCAACACACACAATAGACACACTCGAGAGCACAAATAAAAGTAAGAATAGTCGAAAAGCGACGACGGTGACGAAAGCATTTGGCGATAATGAAACGATAAAAGACATATGCTCTGCTGGCTCGGCTGGGCTGGCCGCTGCCATCTACACATGTGAGACACAGTACGGCATAAGTGCTCCACTGAACAGCTGAGCTATCCGTTATTATCCGATTACAGACGCTTATCAGTGCAGTGCAGAAGACTCATCAAGCAACAAATTCTTCAGTTTGCCATAGACAAACAAATAGTTGCCTGTTTATATTGATGATAAGAGCAGGAATAAGAGAAATAGAACCTTTCGCATGCTGATGAGCGGGGCGGTCTCTCGAAACCCGTTCCATAACGACTTTGCAAATTAACAATAACACGTTTTATTTTTTTGTTGATTTCTTTGTTTTATGAACAGCATAATTAACGCACCGACAGAAAAACAGAAAAAAGCCAGCAATGCCCGCAAAAACCAAAAAAGAATCGAGTTGTTTGTGTTTCTTCTGAATTGTGTGTCTGTGGCCGTCCAGATCGCGTCTACGTTTCGGGGCTCTGCTATTGGCGCCAAGCAAATACACGTACACTCATATACTTACAATAAAAACGGAGAGCTGAGAACGGCGCGAGAAGAGCCCCCCTCACAAGATCGAGCCCCGTCTAAAGCCATATAAAGCGTCTACGCCAAAATGCCGCGTTCGCATTTCACTCGAAGGCATTGTCTAGCGATGACGGGCGCCTTAGTTGCATTTACTTTGCTGATCTTGTGTTTCACACACTCCACGATCATCTCCGGCAAGATCACCGATCCCGGCACCGACGAGTCTACGCTTGAGCTGCTGCATGTGGTAAGTCCGAGCGCCAATCGCAAATCAACATCAAACAAAAAAACAAAACAAAAATGTATAAAACAGCTGTGCAGTCACAGCTGCACTTACTACACTGTCAAACAGGGCTTCAGCCTAGGAATACAAAGTCATCAAGCTACAAGCGCGTATAGCTTAAATAGAGCTGATTAAACGTGAGGTGAGCAGCATTTGAGCACTGCTGAAAATTTGTCGTGAATATCGAAAAAGCTAAACAAGGCTAAACAAATGCAAATTATTCTATTAATATATGCTGATATTACATTTGAGAGATAACTAGGATTTAGATATATTAAAATTATTAAATTAAATTATTTATTACAAAAATTAAATTCTCTATTCATTAAAATTTATAGAGTTGCCGAGGAGGAATTTAATTGTTGAGTTGACTTACATGAATTTTTATTTAATATAAATTAATGTACAAATTATGTTATAGATTTTTAGAACTATAACTCATGAAACAATACAGCAAAAACTAGCTAAAATTATGTTTTCTTTTAAATAATGATTAAAAATAATATTTTAAAATTTCACACTAAGCTATAATTCAAAATACTTCCAAATGCAATGTCAAAATTCAATATCCATTTCAATTCATATTTTATAACAATTTTGAGCCGTTTTAGCAATTTTTAGCTATTTTTAGCCGTTTTTAGCAGTTTATAGCCGTGTTAGCTGTTTTTAGCGGTTTTAACCGTTTTTAGCTGTTTTTATCTATTTTTATAGTCTTTTAAATAAAGAATAAATTAATCATTTTTTTAAATTTCACACTGAGCTATAATTGAAAATACTTCCAAATTCAATGCCAAGAGTCGATATTCATTTCAATTCATATTTTATAGCCATTTTAAACTGTTTTATCAATTTTAGCCGTTTTTAGCTGTTTTTAGCTGTTTTTGACTGTTTTTAGGCTTTAGCTGTTTTGTAGTCATTTTTACACCTTATCGAACTAATTAAGAATGACCAGCTCAGGTGTTAGTCAGTAGACAATTATTATCATCACGTTTGCCCAAGAAAAACCAGCTGATAATACAAAAATTAACTTTGAACGCATTGGCATTGAATGTGAATGACATTTAGAGAATGAAAATAAACATATTTTTTTGCTGATAAATAATATATGTCAACGCTGGCAGTTTTTACCCAATAGCCCCGTTTATGTAGCCCAGTGTAGCTGCTCAGTTTAATTACTGCATGGCATAATACAAAATTTAGTACGCTTCGAGCGGAGGTGATAGACGAATGTCGCGCGATAAGACCAAACCTCGGTGCGAAAATGTCGCAAAAATGAGCAACATCAGAGCACAAAGTGAAGGCATTCCGAAAGGTAGAACGTAGATAAAAGATGTGTTAAGTTAACTATGATACCATAAACTAAACGTGTTCACATTAAATCACAGTGATTCGCGCTATATCAGCAGTTTTAATTGATCTATAATTGGATCATACAAGTGTTTTATTAATAGAACAACATTGATTGATGTGCCACAGGCTAATAGAATTGTAGCTAGTGATTAAAATAGTAAATTCTATAAGCAGCCAACCGTGAAGTCATTTAAAAAAGTGCTATTATGACTTTGACTGCGAATATATATGTCTAAATATATTATATATAAATATATATTATATTATTAAACATGTTGTAAAACCTTATATAAAAGTATATATTTGAGATGTATCCACTTAGTGAGTTTTTTTTTCTATTTTCTGTGAGAGCAAAATTAAATATATTATATATATTTTTTAATTTTTTACACCTTTTTTAAATTCTTTTAATTTTTTTCTATTTTTTGTGTTTTTTTTTGTTTTTTTTTTTTAATGATTTATTTACAATTTTTTTTTTTCATATATATATATTAAAATATTTATATATTTTTTATATATAAAAATCGTTAAGATATTCAATGTATATTAAATTTCAAGAAAAAACAAAATATTTTTGCCATACAAAAAAAAAAAGAGGTGCAATTTTATTTTCATAAAAAAAAAGAAAAAATTCATATAAAATAATATCTTAAAAGTTTTGCCTCATTATCATAAAAATTCAATATTTGAGTGATATTTAATTACAAAAATATATATATAAATAAATAAAAAATAAATAAAAAAAATAAAAAATAATAATGAATTGCATTTTTAACCGAGAACAAAAATAACCGACAATAAAATAAGTAATACTTAATAATTTATTAACTTCTCTAATTACTCGTAGAATTTTCATTTCACGTTTTTGCACGTATCATTTACTAAAAGCTATTACAGCTTTATTACACTTTACGCGTATTTCAGATATTTTTTTTTTTTTTAATATTCAATTGCTATAAATATATTTGTATACAATTTTGTATTCTTGCTCGTATTACAAACGTTAATAAATTGAGTTGAATTTCACTTGAGCTGTGTTGTACAAACTCTCCAAACTGGTTAATAAATCAGCGCCAAGCATCATCCACGCCACAAAAAAAAAAACAACAAAAGCAAAAAGCCAAATCAATTTTAAACCAGCTACATGCCTAATTACAATTTTTAGCTACTCGTTTCGCCCGGCCAAACAAACTTAAAGTAAAACCAGTTCACCAACCTTTGTTTTTTGCTTATAAAACAAACTGCGACGCACTTTTTTGTTATATGAACAATATTTGAAAACAACGTCGAGCTTTAATATTGATGGTCCGCAAACCTAATTAACTGATATAGAGATTAGCCGACTCACAGTCAGCCAGAGTCAGGTCCGAGGCTGCTGACCTTCAGGCTTATCAGTAAACCGGCCACGCGTTATTCAAGCCGAAACACCAAAACTTCCGCATTTATGTAATGCTAATGCCAGCTCAAACGTGCATGACCAGCTTGGAGGGGGATGGGTATTATGTTTCTCCCGCTCTCTCTCTCTCTCTCTCTCTCTCTCCTCACAGCCCATGCGAGCTCTGTACTTGCTGTCGTTTCTTATCAAAGTCGCGTGAGCGCAAATGATTTCTCTTTGCAATTGTTGCCAAAGAGGCTTTAGATGCACTCAGCAGTGCTACAATGACACTGGCTATAAATAGCGTCCATCTAATCTGAACAAAAATGAAAACAAGCTGAAAGCTCAGTGCTAATTTTAGTAATTAAAAAATAATAAATAACAAAAATGATCAAGCAATTAATTCATGTAATTTGTTTATAATTTGTGCTTAAAAATATATAAAATATTGCTCAGCTTAAATTCCAGTTCGCGTCTCATCTACGGCCATTGCAGCTAAGGCCTTGGCTAATTAAAGCAGCGCATGGATATAAATTTTAAAAACTTGTAACTAACACTGCATACATTTGTACGAATTTGCAGGTCTTCCGACATGGACCACGCACACCGGCGGACACATATCCCCTGGATCCCCATGTAAACGAAACCTACTATCCATTTGGCTGGGGACAAGTAACAAATGTGAGTCGAGCACAAGTTGCAGCAGAACTTTTGCCCAAAAACTAAAAACAAAAACAAAGCGAGAGGCAAAAAAAAAAAAAAATAGAAATAAAAATGTTGTGAAAAGAGAACCTCTATCTGCCCAGCTTTTCCGTTCAGCCCGAAAACCACGCAGCAAAGCATTTAAATAAATTGAAATGCAAATGTTTGTCATGGCCAAGGGGCGGGCCGAGCGGAGGGGAGCGGCGTCGGCATCTGTGTTGCATTAACATATACACATGCATATGTTTATGCAATTGCAAAAATGCAAGGCATTTATTATTTTATAACATTGCTACATGTATGTCTCTCTTTCTCGCTCTATGTGCGTCTCGTTCTGTCTCACTATTGCTGCGTATATATTTCTCTTTGTGGATTCGCCGGCTGTTGTCTCACGTGCCATCCGCCCATGCCATGTAATAAATCAACGCTCAGAATGGCAAACGCGAGCTGTTCAGCATTGGAAGCTGGCTGCGTAAGCGTTATGGCAAATTCCTGGCACCCTACTACAGTCCCGATGTGAGTAACCCAACGCTAACGAACCACCAGACCCACCAGACCCACTCCACCACCAGCTCCAGTTGGAATCGAGTGAAACGGGTGTCTGATAGTGCGGACGTTTACAAATTGCAAAGCTCAAGCGCGCGCTCGCCTCATCACTCAATTTCTTTTTAACGTTCCACCACACTTCTTGTTCTCGTCTCTCTCTCTCTCTCTCTCTCTCTCTCTGCAACATCTTCAGTTGGTGCACGCACAGGCGACGGGCGTGCCACGCACACACATGACCCTGCAGACGGTGCTGGCCAGCTTCTTCCCACCCAAGGGCACGGCCATGGAGTGGAACAGCAAGTACAATTGGCAGCCCATTCCGGTGTTCTCGCAGGAGCTAAATGAGGATACGGTATGTCAACCAATCAATAATGATGCAATCAATTGATCAATTCATATTGATTATAACCCATTTCGCAGCATAGACAAACTAAGGCCTGATTCGGCTGATATTTTTTTTATTCTTGTATAAGCCTTTCTTGGCCTTTATTTATTTATTTTTTTTTTTTTACTCATTTTAAATGGCTCAAAAAGTAATTTGATTGAGAATTGTTTGACATTTATATTGGCCAGCCGAAACAAGTTGAATGCGATTGACAGCATTTAAGGGAATTTTTTATTTATTGAATATGAAAAAACTATATGTAATCTTTATTTATTTATTTTTATACTTATTTATTTATTTATTTATTTATTTATTTATTTATTTATTTATTTATTTATTTATTTATTTATTTATTTATTTATTTATTTATTTATTTATTTATTTATTTATTTATTTATTTATTTATTTATTTATTTATTTTAATTTCTATTTATTTATTTCTTTATTTATTTTAATTTTATTTATTATTTTTTTATTAATTAATTAATTTACTTATTTATTTATTTACTTATTATTTTATTTATTTTTTATTTATTTATATATTTATTTACTTATTTTTTAATTTTTTTTTTTGTTAAATTTATTTAACACACAAAAGTAGGCATTTATAATATACACAATATTAATTATTATATTTATAATTTTTAATTTTAATATGTATCTATAGTCTTAATATATATTTAGTCTATACCAGGATTACTCCAACAGCAATTGCTGTTTTATTTATTTTTAATTTTTTATTCTTTATTTGACTTTCGTTCAAGTATGAATATACAAAAATGAAGCGATTTTTTTGTAAACTTACATTTTGATAATATTAATATAAGAGAAAGTCTATTTTTATTTATTAACTATTTTAATATTTATCTGAAGTTTTTATGAATATCTCTTTCCATGTGAGAATATTAAATAATACAAATATAAGATGAGAATTTTTATTATACAAAATTACAAATATTCCAATAATTACTCATATGAAATTCTTATTTTAAAATTCATATTTTCCCTATAACTATTACTTCTTTGATATAAAGATTTAGATTTACAAATAACTGAAAGTACACAAAAATTTATTAAAACCAAATTATTTTAATAATTGCAGTTCTACTCTGCTCTTCGTGAATATAATGCCAATTTGATATTTTTTTATATGGTATTTTGATATTTTATATAAATATATTGCTGAAATTCTATACTCAATTTTAGTCATTGAATTAACTTGCAATCAAATTCTATATTTAATTTTTATATGTAATTCATTCTATTGAAAGTTTTATTCCAAAATTTATTAGAATTAATCTTTAGATATAAAAATATCCATTCAATAGACAAACTAAAGTCTTAAAGTATTCCTACAAATTTATTATAATATATTCAATTATAGTATGCTCGTGTCGTATCTCTAATCTATGTTGAGTCCATTAAATTAAGCAACTCTTCCTTCTATCATTTGCCAGTTGCTGCTTGTGCGCACGCCTTGCCCACGCTACTTTGAGGCGCTGCACGAGGTGTACGAACTGCCTGAGGTGAAAAAGGAAATTGAGCCGTATCTGGACATGTTTAAGGAGCTAGCAGCACACACCGGCCTCAGCTTCAATGAGCCAGAGGATGTGCAGTCGCTGTATCTAACGCTGCTGGCGGAACAGGAATGGGGTCTGGAGTTGCCAGAATGGACGAAGCAATATTTCCCCGAGAAAATGCAGTTCCTAACCGAACAGAGTTATGTGTACAATGTTTATACGCCCGAGATGCAGAAGATCAAGGCGGGCCCATTCCTCAAGAAGATGTTCACCGAGATGCAGCAGAAGCGCAACAACACCCTGAAGCCCGACAAGCGCAAACTGTTTATTTATACGGGCCACGACTCGACTGTGGTTAATGTGCTGTCTGGCTTGAAGATCTGGGAGCGTCAGCTGCCACGCTACTCGGTGATGGCACTGTTTGAGCTGCACAAGAACAAAGAGACCGGTGATTACTGGGTGGAGATTTATTTCCGTAATAATCCCAAGGCGCCGGCACAAAAGCTAACCGTGCCCGGCTGTGAGTTCCAGTGTCCGTTGGACAAGCTGCTCGAGCTGGCCAAAGATGTGCTGCCCACCGAGGCAGATGCCAACCGCTGTGATGCACAAAACGAGCAGTTCACCGAGCCGCCACTGCGCGGCCCATAGAATGGCCACGAAAGCGAAGGAAGGCCAGGCCAGTTTCCTTTGGAATCGAACGAGTGCTGCTGCTACAACTCAGGGAGCTTAAAGCTAGTTAAGTCAATGTTTTAGTCTAAGTCCAACAGTTTATACTTATTATTAAAGATCGAGTCGGAATTGTCAACTGTCGGGTGTTTGAGTTAGCGCCAGAGCCAGCGCCTCATGTGGCAGCCAAGTTGGCTCATTTCCGCTTGTGGCGCCGCCATTGCCCAATAGGCCGCTTCCGTTTGCCTTTTGCCAGCTCCGCAAACAACTTCCGCACTTATTTTACCAGCTGAACCACAGCACCACACTCTGTCTCCCTCCCTCCCTCTCTCTCTCTCTCTCTCTCTGTTGTCGCTCTATCTCTATGTTTTGCTTTGTATCTTTGAATCTCGCCCGCCCTTTGGCTTTGCTCATTTTTGCCAAGAGGTGACATTTTTCGCATTGCGGTTTACCATAAACTATTTCATTGGGGAGTTGTTGTCTGTGTACATTAGCAGTCCGCTCCATGCTTGGCGCTTGGCGCTCGGAACTCCATGCATGGCATTGCCATTGCCATATGACCCCCACAACCCATTCAGTTCCACATTGTTTACTCTTGTGCGTTCCCCATCTGTCTCACAATGTTTGCCCACAGAGCTCTCCCTCTCTCTCGCTCTCTTTCTGTCTGCACATATCTGTAAACTTTATTTGTCAACGGGACGCATATGTTGTGTGCTTGCCAAAAATAAAAAGAGAAGGAAAAAAATAGTGAACAAAAAATATTAAATAAAGGAATCATATCCTGGCTTACATTCGCATTCGCATAGCAATCCTTGTCTGTTGTTGCATTTAATTTTGCTTAATTTGATTTTGGTGGGCAGAGCAAAAGATTCTTAACTAGAGCAAGCACTGATAAAGCTTCATGCATATGCGTTTTGTTCTTATGATTAATGGCAAAGTCTTGTCGCAGCTTTACATGAAGTTCTTAGCAATATCACTTGAATAATATCTTAAGGAATAACTCAAAGAAAATTTTCCTAATTTATTTGCATGCACTTCAACTTGAGCAATTGCTTCACACTTAACTTTCATCAAACACAAAGCAATTGTGGACTGCAAAGCCGAGTTCTAGCCGGGCAATAAAATTCCACAAAACCTTTTCTTTTTTTTTTTTTTGACAAATGAAACGTGGAACAAACAAACACAGCAGAGCTGGGCGCCTGGACCCAAAAGTCTGAGCTCTCAGCCGAGTGCCAACAAAGATTTATGCATTTTGCAGTGTGTACGCTTTATGCGAAACTAAACGGCAAACAGTTTGACTGAAGAAAGGCGCTCACTGGCCTGGCCAGGGGAAGTTGGCCAGGGCAAACATGTTTTGCATGTTGCATGCCTAGCAGTCAGTTTTTGGAATGGCGCATGAGTCTATCGTGTTGCTTAATAGACTGAACTGCAGCAGGATCTGGCAGCTGGCAAACATTTGTGCAGCTTATTAATATGCAGCCCCCTTTTGGTCTCACGCAGCTGGCGTAGATTAGGCGAGAGCAGGTGCAAGGCCAGCTGGATGATGCTGAGCTACGAGCGGCTATCGTCAATTTTATCTACTAGGCCAAGCGTAAAACTTTTCCGCTCCGTATCGAAAAGTCGTTAGTAAGCTGACCGCAAAAAGCGATGTGGGCAAAACGCAGTCGACAGTGCCGAGTTTCTCTGCAAAGGTTTTACTGTTTTAGTCCTTGCAAAACCAAAAAAGAAAAAAATATTAAAGTTTTTCCAAAGACTTGCACTTAGCCTCAAAAGTTTTCTACACCAAAGTTTTCTGACTGAGCTTGTCTCTCGGCTCTCTAAGTAGATTTGTTGCCCCGTCCACATGTCTGCAGCTAAAAAATGACTGCCTTGTGGGTGGCTAAAAACTTGCCACGCCCACTATAAAGTAGCTGCATAATGGGCGTAATAACAATGTGAAATAAATATATGTAAAGTCGAAAGTCTGGCCAAGGAATTTCATTCGAGGAGCAAATAAAATGAATTAGGTTTTTTGTTTTATTTATTTATTTTTTTTTACATTCAAATTTTATATATATGTATTTTTTAAAGAATTTTTTTTGACCAGTTACCAATATGAATTAATTTAATAAAAAGTTTTAAAAATCCACAAAAGTCTGGCAAAAGAATTTCATTCAAGGAGAAAAAAGATTGATTAGATTCTTATTTTATTTAATTATTATTATATATATTTTTTATACGTTAAAATTTTCAATATTTTATTATTGTTTTATTTTAGAAGTTTTTCTTTTCAGTTAACAATATAAACTAATTTAATAAAAATAAAAAATTTAATCAAAAATTCACAAAAGTCTGGTAGACAAATTTCATTCCAAGAGCAAAGAAAATGAATTAGATTTTTTTGTTATATTTTTTTTTTTTGTTTACATTCAAATTTTATATATATATATATGTATTTTTTAAAGAATTTTTATTTTTTTTACCAGTTAACAATATGAATTAATTTAAAAAAAAGTTGTAAAAATCCACAAAAGTCTTGCAGAGGAATTTCATTCGAAGAGAAAAGAAGATTAATTAGATTCTTATTTTATTTCATTATTTTTTTAACGTTAAAATTATCAATATTTTTTTGTAGAAGTTTTTCTTTTCAGTTAACAATATAAACTAATTTAATTTTAAGCTTAAAAAATTCGCAAAAGTCTAGCAAACAAATTTTATTCGAGGAGAAAAGAAAATGAATTAAATTTTTTATTATTTTTTTACATTAAAATTTTAAATATTTTATTTAATTGTTTCTTAAATTTACTTTTATTGTATTGCTTTTTTTTACCATTTATCATAATAAACTAGTTTAATTAAAAGTTTCAAATATACACAAATGTCTGACAAAGAAATTTTATTCGAAGAGAAAAGAAAATTATTTATTTTTGTATATATATATATATATATTTATATAATTTAGTTTATATATTTCATTTGCAAGAAGTTTTTTTTTAAATTTAATTAATTTAATTTAATAAAAATTTTAAAAATCTACAAAACAATTGAATTTCTTCTTTAGAAAACATACTTCAGTTCGATTTACTTCAAAATAAATCCATGCTACAAATTTGTACATTATTATATTACTAAATATTTTTTTTTAAAGATAATTGCTAAATATTATTAATTCATAATGTGCGCGAAAGTGGTGAAATGTCTTAAGCGAAATGTCCTACTCATTGCCACCCTTATTATAATGATACTTTGCATAGTCAGTTTATCCATCCTATCGGGCTATAAGCATAGAAAGAAGAAAAATGGGGGCATCGTGATGAATGCCATCCTGGTGATGGTTGTTAGCTTCTTGCTGGGCGACACTATCAAGTTCCTGATCCTGGCCATTGACAAGGCCTGGTGGCCACGTCGCCAGGATAGCTACACTGTCGATAGAAGCGCTCTCATCCATACGCGCACCCACTATCTGAAGATGCGATTGAATATTTTACGTTCCCAGCTGGTGGCCTCGGACAAGCATTGCATTGAGCCGCTGAATCTCATGTATCAGTCAATTGCCACGGACGTCTGGCTTTATGGCAGATATTTCTTTCTGCTGATGTGCTTGGTGCTGGTGACATACGATGAATTGCTCTATTACAATACGAAGCATATGCAATCGCTTTTCCTGCTCAATCAGACGCGCAGCTGGGGCCTGGAGAAAGTGAGTACATTTCATGAATTCTATATATTCTTGGAGAAGACGCTTGTGGCGCCCTTTGATCCGGACTTCCAAACGACTGGCCAAAAACGGTGGATCTATGGCGATCATACTGTCAACATGGGCGTGATTCGATTACGGCAATTGCGTAAAAAGGAAGGCTATCACATGGGCTGGAATGATCCAGAGTTTACAAATGAAGACTATATGCCTAGATGGGAGCGACCCTTTCAGCGCGTGCCGTTTACGAATAAATATTGGAAAATCTTCTCATCCTGGCTACCCATATACCCCAGGCGCACCGCACAGGAGAAATTCTTCTTAAACTATATGCACTATGGCTATGCACACGAGTTTCCCGAACTCTACGGCTATGTAACGCTGCTCGCCCGCACCTATAACAGCAGCATGAAGATCATTGATTATTTGGAAAACATGGATTGGTTAACTGACGGTACTTTGGCGCTGTTCGTGGACTTTACGCTCTTCAATGTGGACTCAAACATCTTTACCGTGGTCACGCTGACCATCGAGAGGACAACATTTGGAACGCTTGAGTATTACGCTGAGTTTGATAGCGCCAAGCTGCTTATCCTCGATCAAGCTGATTCGGTATTGATCATAGTCATCGTATTCCTATACATCATGGTATTGATCCAGTACGGCAGGTCGATTATAATAATGCTCTGGTTCGAGCCATTCAAGTTTCGCAGCCTTTGGAATAAGCTGGACTTGCTGATCATCCTGCTGAACGTTTTACTGGTGTGTTTGCTAATCACGCATCAGGTCATATTGAACAATCTGCTCAACAAGGTGGAGAACGCTAGCGTACTTGTCTTCCTCGACTTTCGCATTCCGGCACGGTTGCATATAGTGCTCGTTGTGATGCTGGGATTCCTTGTTTGCATCACGACGTTGCGACTGTGGCGTGTCCTGCAATTCGCTCGCGTATTCCAGTTGATATCAACCACGCTGTATGCTGCCTGGAAGGCATTGGCCAGCACGGCCATGTTGATTTTAATATTCTTAGTTGGCTACGGCATGGCTGTTGGCATTATAAATGGCAACTATTCGATAACGTTTGTGAACCTCACGAAGAGCATCACCTCGTCGGTGAGCTTTGCCTTGGGCTTTAAGCGTCACATTAGTCCTGTCGATCTGCTACATGGCGGCCGCTTTGTTGGCATTATTCTGTACGCGATTCTGGCCTTTTTCATTGTCATTCTGATGATGAATCTTTTTGCCTCAACGATCAATGATTATTTCTGCAATGTCAGGCACAAGCAAGAGGCTCGCACTGTCCCAAATCAAATAACATTCCTCCAATTTCTACGCGTTGAATATGCGCCAATATTGCGCATGTTTTTTAAGCTGCCGTGTTTCAGGAAGGGCTACAAGCGACGCAATCGCACCGTTCATCAGAACATCGAGATAGCTTTGAACAGTAAAGAGAAGGCATATAGCCAAAAGAATGCATACCACGTAGTCGAAGCTCGTTTTGAATATTTGCAGATCTTGAACATCAAGGAAGATAAATTGAAGCATGAAAAGTATAAGGAACGCATTGAGCGAATGCACACGATTGCGGCTCTCATGCAGACTCAATTGGATTTGCTGGAGCATCTGCTCTTCAGGCAGGATAGGACACAGGCATCAGAGGCATCTCTGATGAATAGCACTACGGAATCCGAATCAGATTTTGAGTATCGTAGGAAATAAATACAATATTAGAAAAAAGATTTAAGAAAAGCGTTGAAATGAAATGAAATATGGGCAAAATAAGAAAATATATTTTATTATATACATAAGAATTTAAATTGGGCTACAAACCATCAGCACGCCGACTAGAGATGCCAATATTTGGAGAGTTTTATAGCAGGCATTAAAATGCAATATTAAGAAGATAATAGCTAGACACTTGACATTAACATGCATTAGATTAAATCCTTTGGAACTCAATAATTATTTATTTTAATTTAAAACTCTTATTTATAATAATTAATTATTTATTTTAATTTATAATGTATATCTATATGTTAAATAATTGTTGTTTTTTTTTTAATTTGTAAACTCTTATTTAGAATAATAAATTATTTATTTTAATTTATAATTTATATATAAATTAATTAATTGGCTATTTATTTTCTTAAACTTTTATTTATAATAATAAATTATTAATTATAATTTAAAATTTACATATATTTTTAATAATTAATTCTTTTTATTTTTAATTCATATTTATAATAATTTAAATATATATATATATTGCTCTTAAAATGATATTATATGTCTAGAAAAACAATTTTTTTAAAATGTATTAATTTGTATATCTACATAAAAAAATACAATACATCAAATAAAATGTAAAAAAAATTTTCTTTCTTTACTTATTTATTTATTTATTTAATTTAATTTCTCTTTTTTTAATATTTTCTTTCTTTACTTATTTATTTAATTTAATTTAATTTCTTTTTATTTAATTTTTTATTTTTATTTTATTTTATTTTATTTATTTTTTTTTTTGCATTAAAAAGAGAATACAAGTTGGGTCAACTTGCTGTTGAGCTCAGCTAATTATGAACTCAAATCATATTAAAATCATATTCCATATGTAGAAAAAAAATATATAAATATGCACACATTTATAATACAAAATCTTTGCATATATGCAACATTATTTGCATATATACATATATACATATATATATTTATTTTTTTACACGTATATATATCTAGAAAAAAAATGCATATATTTTTTATTCTACATGTATATATGTAGAACAAAATTAAAAAAAAAAGAAAAATTAAAAAATTGCATAAATATTTATATGTATATAAATAAAATAATATAGATATAATATAAAATACAATTTAAATATTTTTTTATTTCATATTATTTTTTATATTATGTTATATTTATAAAATATTTTGTTTCTACATTCATGTATAATATATTATCAAATTTAACTATCCAACTTCCACAATTTAACAGCCAGGCTGACAAGCAACTATAGTATAGATAGCTCAAACAATTATTATTTTAACTAATTATATTTGCAATAAATAATTTTCTCTAATTTTAAAATGCGCTTTGAAGAGCAGCCTCACATTGAATTGAAACGTTGCCTACTTGTTCGAATTCCTTTTGTTCGAGTAGTTTGTCTATATAAATACGTATATATTTTATAAATACGTATATATTTAATATTATTTCCTGAACACAAGCAGCAACGTTCGGCAGACTTGAAAGTGATTGAAATTTATTCAGCAGACTTACGAAAATTGTAAATCATGAGGCCAAAAAACATACGCAACTCGCTAATGCTTCTGACCACGGCCATTGTCGTGACCTGCGTGGCCATCGCGGTACACCAATCGGGGCTTTACCATGAGACGGCGAATGTGAAGAACATGCTTATTTGCCTAGTCATTGTGTTGGTCACCACGCAGGTATTCGGTGACCCATTGAAGTTCGTAATCATGGCTGTGGACATGGCCTTTTGGCCGCCGCCCATGGCCAAATTCCGGCCACACTCGAAAGAGGATGATGATATTCCGAACCATAATCGTTTGGACTTTCTGAAGCAGCGCCTGAGAGCAATGAAGGCTCAAATGCGAATTACCGAGCGCTATCGCAACGAGCAACTGAATTTGGAGTATCGCAATATAATTCAGGATCTGCACCTCTATGCCAAGTACTTCATAGTGCTGGCCTCAGTTGTGCTGGTCTCGCGCAACGAGCTGACCTACTACAATACGGCAACACTGAATAACCTCTTCATGTATAATCATACCAATTACATTGGCCTCAACGCGATTTATCATCTCAATCAGCTGTTCGACTTCATTCAATCGACACTGGTCGATGCCTTCAATGAGGGCGACGCTGCGAACGGAATCTCCATTTGGGTGCACATCGAACAGACCAAAATGCTGGGCGTGGTGCGAATGCGTCAGCTTCGGCTGGCCAGGGAGCAGTTTGGCTATGGGGAGCCCGAGTATACAGAGGAGTATTACAAGCCCGATTGGCAGCTGCCCTATCAGCAATATCATTATGCTGATAAATACTGGCGCATCTACGACCCGTGGGTGCCCATGCATGAGACGGAGCTGAGTGCTTCAATTCTACTCAATTTCTATCACCATGCCCAGATGCACAATTATCCAGAGCTGAAGGGCTATGTGGCGCTGTTGGGTCGCTCCAAGCAGAACAGCCTGAAGATCCTTGAGTTTCTAGAGGACTACAATTGGCTGACGTACAACACGAGCGCCGTCTTCATGGACTTTTCGCTCTACAACATTGATGCCGACATGTTCAGCGTGTGCACATTGTGGGTGGAGCAGACGGCCTTTGGCAACATCCTACCCGGCATGAACTGCGACAGCATACAGCTGATTATCGACTCCCTTCAGACAGGCTATCCGCAATTGTTCATCCTGCTCATCTATTTGCTCACGTTCCTTAGTTTCATTCATTCATTTATCATAAATATCTGGTACGAGCCGCGTAAGTTGAACAGCATCTGGTTCAGGCTGGACCTCTTCATCATTTTGGTGAATATTATGCTGATTGCGACGATCCTGGTGCGTGCATCGATTGTGGCCACAATGCTGAAGCGGCTGGAGGGAGCCAATAAGCTGGAGTTTCCAGACTTTCGCATTCCGTCCCGTCTCTATGCACTGTGCAATATCCTGACCGGCTTCCTGATCAGCGCCACCACGTTGCGCCTGTGGAAGGTGATGCAATTCGCCAAGGTATTTCAAATATTTACACGAACCCTGTCCTCGGCCAGGATGACGCTGGTCATCACTTGCGGTGCCATCGTGATATTTCTGGGCGCCTTCGGCCTCGCCACGAGCGTCATCAATGGCAACAACGATGTGAACTTCATCCATCCATTCACCAGTGTTATTTCAATCCTATGCTTCTCATTTGGCTTCAAGACCGAGATCCGGCCAGAGGATCTCTTCCACGGCGGCAAGTACATAGGCGTTATTCTGTATGTGACCATGGGATTTGTGATTTCGGTGCTGCTTCTCAATGTATTCTCGACCCTGATCCATACCTATTTCATCGAGGCCAAGAAACTCGGCGATGCCAAGTTCAAGGAACAAATCACATTCCTGCAGTACTTGCGCGTGGAATACGATCGTCCATTGAGATTCCTTCGTCAAATATTTCTCGCTGAAAAATCATACAAGCGCAATGATCGCACAGTCGCCGAGAACATTCAAATCAAGTTGGCCAAACGTGAGCGCAAATACACCGGCTCGGTTGAGACGAAGAGCGAGTTTTTCCTGCAGGTCGACTACAGGGAGCGCATAGAGCTGACAATTTCGATTGCACGCATCTTACACATACAAATGGAAATATTGGAGACAATACTCTTTACAGATGCCGAAGAGCAGCAGAAGAGGCACAAGTCGAAACACCACCCGAAGACACACAAGCCCAAAGAGAATGTCTATGATAGCATGGCCTAAGCATATTTTCTAATTGCAGCTTATAGTTTTTATTTTTCATTTTTCATTTTTCATTTTCCATTTAATTTTATTTCGTTGCCTGCCTCTGTGTGTCTGTGTGTGTGTGTGTGACTTCACAAATAAATAATTATGCGCAAACAGAGAAAACTTTCGACTTGAAAAGGCTTTTAGGGCAATTTGGTGATGGCTTTGTTGGACTTGTTTGCAAAAACTTGCGGAACCTGAGCCTGGCTATGCTCCAAGACCGGACTGACTTATAAGTAGCGCAACGGATTGCCGAGAGAGTGAGAGAGAGAGAGAGGGAGAGTGGGGAGAGATAGAACTCTCGAACAATTGTTATAGGTTAGCAAATAAAAATTTAATACCTCATGCTTTTAGGCTGCCGCTGCTGAAAACTATTTGTGTAATCGGAGGCTGCAGTTATTGTTAAAGAAAAGAACGAAAAAAGTTTTGCAAACATTTTTGATCAACAGCAAATGTAGCTAAACTAAACAATTGCGAGCGGCGCTAAACTTTAGCACAGCCCCCGACGACTGCCTGACTGTCTGCAACTCTTTTTTGGCTGCATAATGTGTGCACATATGTCTGTGTGTCACTTGGGAGAACTGTGTAAACTTTTATAATTATTAGCAACAAATGAGCAGTGACAGAGCACTCCAGCAGCCACTGTAACTTTGGCCAGACGGCAACAGCAACGAGCACAACATTCCGTTCCATTCCCAGTTGCAAACACAAAAATCACAAATGATTCCTGCGCCCGCTCAGGCTCAATATAAAAGTTTTAACTACCTGACTCTTCGTATGTCTATATGTGACTCTCCCCCTCCCTCTCTGTCTCTGTCTCTGTGTGTGTGTCTGCCAGACACTAAGAAATAGTGTCCCAATCAAAAGTCCTATAAAGTTTTAAATGCTTTAAGTGGAGGGCGGAGCGTACAAAATAAAATAAAAACAAACTTTCTAATGCCAGTCCGAGTCGAGCAAGTTTTTATGGAATGTTTTTTAGGAGCAGTGCATTAAATGCATGTTAACATATTTTTATGCCAACTTTAAATCGTTGAAATATGTAAGAGAGTAGAAGTTACCGAAAGAGAGAGAGAGAGACAGCTTGACTCAGTAGAAACAATTTTATAGTAATTTCTAGCAAATGTTGCTAGGAAAAGGATAATCTTAAGTAGCTGAAAACTAGTGGGAATTTTGCAGCACTGACTACAAACAACAATAGTACAGTGGACACTCGATTAACGAACAGCTCGAATAACAAACATTTTTCACAATGAACACATTATTTTTTGGGAAAATAAGTTTCGCATAACGAGCGAAAAATGCGAATAAAAATAAAAAAAATAAATAAAAATCAGAAAAAAATTAATTAAAAAATTCCAAATATTTATTACATGTAAAATTTCTGTCTAGAGGAAATCCCGAATATATATTATTATGCTGTCCATTGTATTTTTAAGCATTTTTTTTACTATTTAATAATATTCATAATAAGCTACTATTTTGCTCATTTGCAACAAAAAGTTTTAAAAAGACGTCAAAAAAAATAAAAAATAAATAAATAAATAAATAAATAAATAAATAAATAAATAAATAAATAAATAAATAAATAATAAATAAAAATTAATAAATAAATAAATAAATAAATAAATAAATAAATAAATAAATAAATAAATAAATAAATAAATAAATAAATAAATAAATAAATAAATAAATAAATAAATAAATAAATACATAAATAAATAAAAAAAAAAATAAATAAATAAATTTAAAAAAAATAATAATAATATATTTAAAAAATAAAAACTTCATACAATTTTTTGTTTAAAAATATCTGCGTAATTCCATTCAATACGCAAAAAATATTTCTGAAAAAAATAGCAATATTTTGTTAAAAAAAATCTAGTTATGATTTCCTTCCATATAAAAAATAAAATATATTTCTTTTCCAAATTTCTGTTCTTTTCTTTTTCAGATATCGTCTTCGCCATATCCTTTAGCTCCATAAAATTTGAATGCATTTTATGTCGTGTATATATTTAATTTAACATTGATTTATAAGGGCAAATTGGTTTCGATTAACGAACGTTTCGTTTAAACAATGTTTCGCTTAACGAACAGCGAGGGTTGACTGCATAGTTAATTTATAGTATAATTAATTTATAGTATATAGTATAGTATGCATAGTTAATTTATAGTGTAATTAATTTATAGTATAATTAATTTACAGTATAATTAATTTATGGTATAAATAATTTTTAGTTTATAATAGTTAAAGAACTTTGAAAGAAATTGCTTTCTTCTATACAATTTTAGCCAAATTTATAGAGCTACAGTTTTTTTTCCGCATCCAATATGCTTTGATATAATTGTCATAGTTTTTTTCTTCTTCTTAGCCTATCATAGCTATATGTGTCATATATTGTTTGTATCTTGGCTTGTTATCGCGAGTATACATACATTCAAAGTTTCAACTCTAGATTTAAGATCTATAACATGTTTTCTGACTTGCCCGTAGCAGCATTTCGCTATTTGCCAATGTCCCAATGGACATATGCATATCTATGTAAATCATGTATATATATATTTAAATCTGTCTAGCCTTAATGGCTTTGACTTTACTGCATGAGCATAGATATGGCATTGATGCAGCTAGAGATGCGTCTGGTATCTCACAATACTTTTCACAAAAATCAATAATCTCTAAATGAAATCAATTCTCATCCGAATTGAATGACAAAAAGTGAATAATTTTCATGATTTTTCCTTAATTAGGCAACACTGTTTTTATTTTTGTCGCCCTTCCACTGCATTTCCAACACTTGTACTTGACAAAAATTAATTGACGCGTCTTGGATGCTTGCAAGGCCAATTGTGCAGAGTGTGCAGGGTGTCAATGCGATTGCCATGTCGCATATATCACAGAAGGAGCATAGGACACATTCCAAGCAACCGAAAACCCTCTCAGAGTCCAGCGATGATGACTGTCATAGCATTAATAATACAAATAATAATAATTATAATAGATTGCTGCCGTCTGTGTTGGATAACGCAAATGTCGAGCAGCACAAATCGAGGCACAAGCATCATAAGAAACATAGAAAAAAGCATAAGAGAAAGCACAAGCACAAGCACAAGCACAAGCACAAGCACAAGCATAGACACTCCCACCCGGAGCTAGCGCTGGAGCATGAGGCAACGGCTATCAGCCAGCTGCCTATTGAGTAAGTTTCTATATAGCAGATATAATATTAAATGGATTTAAGAGCAAATTTTATTATTCTAATTGCATTTTAATGTAGATTTTAATATATATTTTAATAGACCTCCAATTCCGTGGAACTGGAATCCACATTTGCCTGTCAGCTACGTCTTTAGACGCGCAGAGCTCCATTTTAATGTGGGAGGTGAACCGCCAGTGGAAGTGAATCCACCGATCCGTCAATATGCGACCTTTATCATTCCCAAGCTGATGAGCAAACCAAGGACTACTTCCGACACATGCGAATCAGATGGAAACTCACCCGCTCATCATAGGGACTGGATGCATGATAAGAACTTATCGCCAATGCAAAAATGCGAATTGGAAAATCTGCCCACGTCGGAGGACATTTGGCGCAGCTACGAGCTGGCCAAGCAGAGCGGCGAGGCCGAGTGGCCAATTTGCTGTTTCGGAAATGCAACGTTGGATGAAAATGTGCCCGTGTTTGAGACGAGTCCGCTGAGAGACTCGCCGCTCGAGCAGCAGCAGACCGACATGGATCAGGTTATTGCGACCATCGATATCGACCACTTTGAACTCAAAGAGGAAGTGGATAGTGAGCCGGAGCCAGCGGACAGCAATCTGTCAGCCATGGATCTGGAGAGTATGAATCTCAGTCTGGAGGAGGAACGCGGCTTGTTGGGCTTTCTCAAGTCGAAACGATTGGATACGCCGTTTAGCGACCTCAAAACCTTCGATATGCTGCTGAACACGACCAAAACCGAGGAGAGTAGAAAACTGTTGCAGGACGCGCGAAGGCCCAGTGTACTGCAACAGATGAGGCCCGACAGGCGCATGAGGCCAGTGCCAAGGGCAAGACCAGAAGCGCCAAAGGAGGTGGAGCGAACTGTGGTCGTGGAGCAGCCGCCAACGCCAACGCCACAGAGCCGCCGAAGACGGCGCCGAAGCCAGCGCTGCAGCCGGCTGCGCAGCAGCAGCGAACAGCTGAGTCACTGAAAAAATCATTACTCGTGGTCAGCAATGAGGATCTGCAGAAGGCCATCGATTCAATAAATATTGTGGAGCAACCGGCGGAGCAGCCGCAGTTGAATGTAAATATAAATAATATGATTATAATGGAGGATAGTTCGTTGACGAAAGTGGAGAAGCAGCCGGCAGATAAGCCGGTGATCTTGAAAGTGGAGCAGCTGCCGGCGCTGGCCAATGCGCCCAAGGAGGATGATGTGCAAGAGTGGCTGCAGCAGCTGGGCCAAGATCTGTCGCGCGTCGTGCAAAGCCGGCTCGATTCACTGCCCAACGCAAACCCACCGACCCAAGCAGAGCCCATCGATTTCGAGGCAAGGATTAATGAGTGTAATCAAGTGCAGTCCAAGGTCAAGGCACAGCTGCCTCAGGCAGAGCTGGAGCCGAATTTCGGCCAGTGGGAGAACAGCTACAAGCGCAGATTGCAGGACTTTGAGGAGATTGTGGATCACAGCATGACCGAGTTTCGTGATCCCCAGGTCAAGCGACCACGTGCCAAGGTGCCAAATGAGCTGCCCAAAAAGAACCTGGGCAACCTGCAGCGAATCCTGCAAATGCCAGCGCTGCCCAGCCATCTCAATCAGCGAATGCATCAGCTGCGTATTCTGCGGCAGCCGATGAAACGCAAAGTGGAGGGGACGAGCATGTCCATCGAAATGAGGATGGTGAGAATGTACAGCACGCTGCAGGCGAATCGTCGCATAGATATCAGCGTGCTGGCACTGCAGCTGGACAATGCGATCTACAACAGTGATATTCAGGTGCTGCAGAAGAGCTACGAGGCCGGCCATATGGCCTGGATCTGGGAGAATGGCAGCATACTGATCAGCAATGCGCGCAACAAGGCCATATTGATGGAGACCCAGAAGACGCTGCTGGCCCAGATTCTGGGCAATGTGGAAACTATAAACCTGCCCCAGCACAGTGCCATGCACTCGCAGATGATGCACATTGCGGACTTTGCGTGGCAGATCAGCATCGAGGAGTTCAGTCAAACGTATACCTTGAGCGCCGAAGCGATGCAGGATACGGATAGATTCGCCTACTATGTGCACAAGACACTGCCCGGTGTGGCGGCCAAGGTGTATGAGTCTGGAGCGATTCATGTGCACGCCATGACCTCAACTCAGGCTGATGCAATGCTGCAGAAACTCTATCTGCTCACGGCCAATCATCGCAAGATAAAGCCCGAACTTGTGCCCAAGCCAAAGTCCGAATGCAATGGAACATTCATACCACTCTTTCCCACATGATTGTGCGTATGTCTATGTGTATGTGCATGTATTGTGTATGTGTGTGTGTATATTTGCTATTTATTTCGCATTGCACACGTCGCTGCTACAGCGATTACCCAATAAACAATTATTCAGCTACGATTCCTCTGCTCTCTTTCAAGCCGAGTCAAAGAGAAAAGCTGCGCTTGCAAAGAGCGCGCTGAATGGAAAGTCAGAACGAAAGCTCCCGCTCTCTCTGTATCTCTGCTCTCGCCCTCTGTTGGCTGAGCACATTAGCTTTTGGCAGCCCGCAGCGCTTTTTGGGTTAAAGTTGCGAGTGCTGAGCCATAAAATATGCCGTGCTACGGCCAACAGGATTTGCGAAGCGCTGGAATTTAATTCATAAGTTAAGTGGCGTGTCCTCGGCCATATATAGCCAAGGTTAAGTGTGGCTCGCTGCAGCGAAACACGTCAGCACCAAACGAACGAACGTCCGTCCGTCCGACCGAGCGAGTCCTGTCCTGTTCTGTCCTGAATCCCGATTCCTGCGTGGGTGTTATTGCCTTCGCCCCAGAGTGGCTGCCACTTCTGCCATAATATTTTTTTTCTTTTAAGGTTTTGCTGCTTGAACACGAAACCGCATACCCCGCAATGAAACTTCAACAATTGCCTGGAAATATAATACATGGCTCCATTGTCTGCGCCTTTGGCTGAACTTTGCTTGCTGCGGCCATTGTCTGCCGAGCTAAAAATGTTTTTGATTGAATCTCTTTGGCAATGTTTGAGCGCGACAAACAAATTAAGCAAATGACACCGCGAGCGAAGCCGAACAACAACAACAACAACAACGATGACAATAACATAATAATCAGGCCTTGCCACGCCCACGAGCGCCCCCAAACCCTAGCAATGATTTGCATAAAGAAATAACCCAAAAGTCGACTGACCTTTTGTATGCCAATTCCAATTCGTATAGGCGCATGCCCCACCTATTCAATCCCTGTCCCTCTTTAGCTTTTTATCGACCTTTTTTATTTGCTTGACACGTTTCGAGCCAGCCAGTTAGCCACTAGCCCACTCGACACCTACAAATAAACAAAAAGCAATGCAGCAAATATTGTAGTAATCAAAAATGCAAATGTCACTACGTGAATTGTAAAATATCAGCGCTTTAATTTTGTTTTTCATTTTTCTATTTTTCTATTTTCATTTTTCTTTTACAAGGTATATACATCGCCTGGTAACCGGAGCGTGGACTTCATGACCCGGGGATAGACATAAATCTGGCTATTTATGCCGCTCGCAGTTGTTTATCACAAAAAGTTAATTGCTTTCCCGTGCTCTCTTCCTCTGTCTATTAATTATATTCCATAATTTGTTTAGCCTAATTAGCGGCAGGCAGACGAACAGGATGCGTCGCCTTAGCAAGGACGTTGGCTCGGTCAAAGGTCGGAGTGGGTGCGATTTCGAGTGGCCCATTAGGAGCATCTCGAATTTGAATAGTATTTTTGCAATTGGGTCATTGAAAGTCAATATATATATATCAAACTTTTATTTTATTTATTTATTTTTTTTTTTATTAATACATTTTTGTGAGTATATTTAAGGCATCAGCAGAGTTAGAAGTTGGATGCATTTTAGTTTGGAAATATTTTAGATTTTGAGAATCGATTGCAAACCTAATAATTTATTTATATTCACATTTTTAGCTTCATTTCATTTAAAAATATTTTGTAATCTAATTTTAGGCTTATTCTATGTCCATCAAAAACGTTGTGATATTCTTTAAGTTTATAAATTTGTTCAATTGTTTTAAATTTAAGAAAAAAAACACAATTCATTATAAATATTTAAAGCTAGTCATTAATATTTATATATAACTTTAGTTGCTTTTTAATTGATATACTAATAAAATTATATAAATAAACAAAATATATAGTTGAAAAAAAAAAACTAATAAAATTTTTTATTGACAATGTTAATAATTTCTTGTTAATAATTGGAGAAAAAAAAAAACATTTCATTATAAATAGTCAATACTTCCATATATATATAATTTTAGTTGCTTTTTATTTTACATACATTACATTTATAAACAGGTTTTACTTTATTAAAGAATAAATTGTTTTATTGACAAAGATATTTTAAATATATATTATTATTGAAAAGTTATATAATTTCATATGGAATTTCGCTTTAGTTACTCAGCAACTTTACAGGCCTAAGAAATTTATATTTAGATATTATATTAATTTTCCAAAATTATATTTATATTTTAATTAATTTAACTATTGTATATTATTTCAAGTTACTTTTTATACTTTGCATGCCTAAGATTATTTTTTTTTATACTTAGATTAATATCTATTATTATTATTCTTTATTTATTTTTATTTCTTATTTATATATTTTATTTTATTGCAAATTATTGTCTTTACTCTATAGTGCATGTTTAAATTTACCTTATCTAAGGAGATAGCTTAATGCCTTTATTTTTAATTATTTTATATTCTACTTAATTTATATCACGATTATCTAGGGGATGGTGTTATTATTATTATTTTTATTATATTTTTAAAATATTTTGTTAAATTATTTTTATACATATATATTTATTTTTCTTATTATTATTATTATTATTTATTTTATATTTATATATATTTTATTAAATAATTTTTATATATGTATTTATTTTTCTGATTATTATATATGATTTTTTAACGTATTTTTTTATATTAATCTTTTTTTATTTTTGTTATTATTATTATTTGTTTTTAATATTTTCTATTATTGTTATTATTATTATAAATTATTATTATTATATTATAATTTTTCTTATTTTTTAATTATTAAAAAAAAATTTATGATAATTTTTTATATTTACTTATTTGTATTATTATATTTATTGTATTTTTATTATTATTATTATTTTATTGTTATTTATATTTTTCATTACATGCAGATATATGCTGTTTACTAACTTTTTAAGATATCTTAAAAAATCTACAAATTTAGTCTGATAAATAATTTAAAATAGAAAATACTCAGAAGTGGATAATGAGTAGTATGTCAAAACTAGAAGCACAACTTTATGATGTCGCTTTAATTGTTAACGTCTCCATTAATATATTAAAATTCTCTCTATATTTATATTGTCACACATCTAACATATTCAAATTGCAGCAAACTTTTCTTGCATGCAAATCGTTTTACTTACCAAGTAGTATATATTTCAATAAAGTTTAAAATTCTCGACTTTTTTTTATAAATTTATATAAATATATATAGTAATACTCTCATTTGCACATTTGCATGCAGCCAACGCTAATCAAATTATCAACAAAACTTTTCCTCAACATTATTATAATATGTAACTGTCGCCATTTATTAAATTTCTTCTTTTAACATGAACAGAGAGAGGAGAGAGAGAGAGAGAGAGAGAGAGCGAGAGAGAGAGAACGCCCGCAAAAAAAGAAATGTTAACTTGTTTACATAAATACATGAATTCTACTTTTTGACTAGTCCGTGTCGTCAGCCATGCAGATGCAGTCGCCATTTGGAGTTTGCTTTTGGGCTGGGCGCGTGATTTTTTAATGCAAAATCCGTGTAGTGTTGGGCGCTGCCAAGTTGCTTGCTCGCCGGCCAAACAGGGATGGCTGGATTCTGTGTGTGTGTGTGTGTGTGTGTGTGTGTGTGTGTGTGTAGGTTAACAAAAGGCCATGTACCGTTGCTTGTTTTTGCCATTAACAGCAATTACAAATGGCAAACAAAAACGCAAAATGGGCGTCCAGCCCGCTGCCCGGGCAAGGACGAACTTTTAATTATTTAGAGGAGAACGCGAAAGTCGCACAGTTTTTCACACAACTCTGGTTGCAGTTGCCAGTTTTTGGCTATGGCTACGGCCACCCCAAAAGGTAAATTCAATTACGCAGCTGCTGTCATTGTAGTTCGGTTTTTGTAATTACAAACAACTTTACCAAGTTGCAACTAATCAAATTACTGCCGACTGGCAAGTGGGGATTGGGGACTGGGGATTGGTTCTGGCAGAGCCTAAACAAATGCGGCGCCAAGCAATAAGCGTTAACATATGGAAAGGATTTGGCATCGCTTTTGCGCGCATGCTAAGGATTTTATCGTCTATCAGCAAGCGCGAGCCCAAAAATGGCTTTTTAAATTGTGCATCAATGCATGAAATGCGCCATGAAAGCATTTCAGATAAATTCGCGAAACTAACAAATAACCATGTGGAAAAGCCAAGCGCAGGGATAACGCAAAGAGAGACAGAGTGAGAGACAGAGTGAGAGAGAGAGAGAGAGAGAGAGAGAGAGACAGGCAGTGAGAGAGAGTATGCTGAGTAAACAGTTTTGAAACATTTAGGCAGTTTAAGGGATATGCAGTCGATGATGAGTTTTTATTTAGCTTGAAATTGCTTGAGTCTCATCTTACATCCAGGAAGCAGCTCGTTAGGCCAGAGCAGCTGGCAGGATGACTGCAGCAACCTAGGCAACAGAGCACTAGAAATTCCCATGACTGTGAAGCACATTGCTGGAGCTGCAGCAACAGCTATAAGACGACTCACAATTGAAGTAACTAAGCTCATGAACATCCACTAAATGACGCCCAGCAACAGCAGCAAGCAGCAGGCATCTCCTCTGAAGCAAAATGTTCATTTAAAAATGTAAATTGCAACATTATTAGCACTTGAATTTCGACTTGTGGCTACTGCATAAATATTTGACCTTAGTCTGCATTTTTCGAATTTTTAGGGCTCACGACGTGTTTTACATTAATCAATGGGAAAAACAGAAAAAAGCCAAGCGAAATGTTAATAGCTGCAAATGGTCAAACTTTAACTGTGTCTACCAACTGCCTCTGCATTCCAATGAACCACATGAATCACAGCTAAATGAAGACTGTTTTGGGTATAAATATGGACTGCCAGCTGCAGTTGGTTATCAATCAGTCCTCAGCTACTCCTAACAGCAGCACAGCCAAACCAATCCTCAACATGTTCAAATACGTAAGTATTTCACAAGGAATATCCCTGCAATCCATTACTGAACTCCTTCTGTCTTTAGGCCGTTGTTCTCTTCGCCATCGTCGCCGCCGTCTCTGCCAAGCCTGGTGTGCTCCTGGGCAGTCCTCTGGCTTACAGTGCGCCACTTGTGGCTGCTGCTCCCGCTGCAGTGGTTGCAGCTCCTGCTCCTTATGTGACTGCCACCAGCAGCCAGGTCATTGCCCGCAACTATAATGGAATCGCCACTGCTCCAGTGATCGCTGCTGCTCCAGTTGCTGCTCCAGTCATCGCCAAGTACGCTGCTGCTCCTCTGGCTGCTCCTGTTGCTGCTCCAGTCATCGCCAAGTACGCTGCTGCTCCTCTGGCTGCTCCAGTTGCTGCTCCTCTGGCTGCTCCTTTGGCCCTTTGGCCTACAGCTCACCCCTGACATACGCCGCTGCTGCTTCTCCTTATCTGTTCTAAAAATATCGTGGATAAATTAAATATACGAAAAGAAATTTAAAATATTTATTTTTTTATATGGAATTGCAATAATTGTTGGCTTCAATGGGATTAGGCAAGTCTGGATTCTCTTAATCAATACCTGAAAAGAGAGTATTTTAGATTATGTTCATTTGCAATTGTTGGAAGCTGTCGATCTATCTCTGCCGCTCTAACTTCAATCTTTTACGAAGATTAAGTAAAGGCTTCTATAATTACTTTAATTAACAAATTATTTATTATTTGAATTGTAATAAGAATTATTTAAATTTCAATGAGAAAACGATCAGTTGGCCAGCTCAGCTGAATATTACATATGTATGTGTGATAAGCTTGCTTAGTAAATGATTGCTTAGAAGAGTAAATGACCTTGAAACATTGAAAGAGAAGATAAACTCAAGAGATCTTATTCCAAGGGCAATCATCAGCTGCTGAGCCGAACGACTATAAAAAAAACTAATACAATTGCAGTTAAAGAGAAGCAGCGCCAATAGAGTCCACTGCACCTCATTGCGAAACACACAACGATTCATAAATTCATTTAAATGCAATGATTCAGCTGAGAAACTCTCTTAGTTTGGACTATGTCTTTATTGCAATATAGTTTGCAATCAGATATTGTTATCAGAATTTCATATTGAATACAAGACCAAATTGATTCTATTTCATATTCATATTCCATTTAATTATACTTTGACGATCACAGTTGCATTGCTTAAAGTAAGAGACGTGCAGCAGGGGCAGCAGCATAGCCAAAGGGCGCACTGTAGGCCAGAGGAGCAGCGAATGGAGCTGCCACATACTTGGAGATCACTGGAGCAGCCAAAGGCGCACTCACATAGCTGGCAACCACGGGGGCAGTGGCTATGCCATTGTAATTACGGGCGAACACCTGGCTACTGGAAGCGGTCACATAAGGAGCAGGAGCAGCAATCAATGGCGCAGTATAGGCGAGAGGCGCACTGAGGATTCCTGGCTTGGCAGCAGCGCATGCGATGAGGGCAAGGATGACAACGGTCTGCAAAGATGAAGCAAGTCAAGTTATCAATTGAGTTAAATATTAATAAATGACTATTTAACATACGAATTTGAACATTTTGGCTGGGTTTGGCTTAGTTTCTTAGTCGAATGAGAGCTGAAATGCCTTTGATGCCATTCCGCAGTTCGAACTGTGATATTTATACCAAAAGAGGACTACGAATTTGACCTTACAGTTGCAGCTATTGAATTCGTTGTCGACGTGTTATACATTAATCAATGGGAAACAACAGAAGTGATAATGGCTACAAAATGTTAAACTTTAACTGTGTCTACCAACTGCCTCTGCATTCCAATGAACCACATGAATCACAGCTAAATGAAGACTGTTTTGGGTATAAATATGGACTGCCAGCTGCAGTTGGTTATCAATCAGTCCTCAGCTACTCCTAACAGCAGCACAGCCAAACCAATCCTCAACATGTTCAAATACGTAAGTATTTCACAAGGAATATCCCTGCAATCCATTACTGAACTCCTTCTGCCCACAGGCCGTTGTTCTCTTCGCCATCGTCGCCGCCGTCTCTGCCAAGCCTGGTGTGCTCCTGGGCAGTCCTCTGGCTTACAGTGCGCCACTGGTTGCAGCTCCTGCTCCTTATGTGACTGCCACCAGCAGCCAGGTCATTGCCCGCAACTATAATGGAATCGCCACTGCTCCAGTGATCGCTGCTGCTCCAGTTGCTGCTCCAGTCATCGCCAAGTACGCTGCTGCTCCTCTGGCTGCTCCTCTGGCTGCTCCAGTTGCTGCTCCAGTCATCGCCAAGTACGCTGCTGCTCCTCTGGCTGCTCCTCTGGCTTACAGCAGTCCTTTGGCCTACAGCTCGCCCTTGGCTTATGCTGCTCGTGCTCCACTTTTTTTCTAAAAAAAAAAAAGAAATGAATACTTTGGAGTATGTAAATAAATAACGCTTAACTTAAGTCCTTACCTAAACTTTTTTGTGGAATACTCTGCTGGAACAAATTTGTCTTACAACGCATTGCTCGCAAGACGCTGAATCTTCACGCTCTGTTCGCGAGAACGACCGAAAAGAAATTCATGCTCGCTCGCTCGCTCCAAGCAACTGGCTTCAGTTCTTACTCATTCGCTCTCTCGCTGTGGGTTCTGATGCTTTCGTTTCGATTGTCGTCTGAGCGCCTTGTTGGGAACGATTCGTGATTTGCTCTTTTCCAGAACGTCGTTTAGGGAGCGATACGATTGACGCTCGCTCAATGAGGTGAGCACCAAGTGAGTAGATAACTCAAAGAGTCTGCATTCGTTCTTCACATTCAAAAGCATTCACACTCACGCATGATATTGATGTATCAAGTGAAGAGAACTCTCGCTGGCATACCAATACATGGAATAAAAGACTTTCTGTTTCTGTGAGATCGTGATGAGCTCGTTAAAGAAACGACTTAATCAGTTGCTCTCTCAGTTCTTTTTTTCTAAAAGTGTGTGTAAAAGACTCTTATTTGCAGACATTGAAAAACGGAAACAGATTTAGCATGCTCTGTTTATAACATAATTTTAATTTGCGAAATCAATTAAATTTTAATGAGATTAAATTAAATAAATTTACTTTTAAATAAATAATTTGTAGTATTTTATTTTATATATATTCTAACTTTTAAAATTTTACATATTTACTCATTTTATATTTATATTTATATATATATATTTTATATATATATATATATATATATATATATATATATATATATATATTTTTATTTTTTTTAAATATTTTTATCTTATTTATTTTTTATAATTTTTATTTAATTTTTTTTATTTAATTCATTTAAATTTATTATTTTTTAATACATTTTTTTTATTTTTTTTTTAATTAAAGTTTTTTTTAGTAATTAATAAATAAGTAAATAATTAAATTAATAGTTTTATTTATTTATTTATTTTTTTACTGAATAAATTTAATTACTACTTATGTTCATTCTAATTTGATAAATTGAAGATCTTTATTAACAGACATAAATCATGGAAATTAATGAAATTGCTATATAGATGACTTTTAACATAGATACAAAAATTGAAATAAATATATTCTGTAATTATTTCAGCATACAATGTACAAATTACATGTGAATTGAGTCATGATTACGATTTTCAGCTAACCCAATGCTTCGAAGTTCATTCAACTGCGCAGACCTTGGCAAGCCAGCCCTTTGGGACCTTGACACACATGCAAAATATCAATGCCACAAGACACATTCGACATCAATTATTTGGTCAACGTTGTGAACAATTATTTTCCCCTGTATACGTGACTCTAATACGAAAATATTTAAAGGTGCCTCACAGTAGTTCGAATTCAATAAGTAAAAGTTTAGATGTTAAGCGATTTAGGTTTTATTTGCAGTCATTTGGAAAGTTCTTAAAAAAGAAGCTGAGCACGAGCAGCATAAGCCAAGGGCGAGCTGTAGGCCAAAGGACTGCTGTAAGCCAAAGGAGCAGCCAGAGGAGCAGCAGCGTACTTGGCGATGACTGGAGCAGCAACTGGAGCAGCCAGAGGAGCAGCCAGAGGAGCAGCAGCGTACTTGGCAATGACTGGAGCAGCAACTGGAGCAGCAGCGATCACTGGAGCAGTGGCGATTCCATTATAGTTGCGGGCAATGACCTGGCTGCTGGTGGCAGTCACATAAGGAGCAGGAGCTGCAACCAGTGGCGCACTGTAAGCCAGAGGACTGCCCAGGAGCACACCAGGCTTGGCAGAGACGGCGGCGACGATGGCGAAGAGAACAACGGCCTAAAGACAGAAGGAGTTCAGTTATGGATTTCATCGATATTCCTTGTAATACTTACGTATTTGAACATGTTGAGGATTGGTTTGGCTGTGCTGCTGTTAGGAGTAGCTGAGGACTGATTGATAACCAACTGCAGCTGGCAGTCCATATTTATACCCAAAACAGTCTTCATTTAGCTGTGATTCATGTGGTTCATTGGAATGCAGAGGCAGTTGGTAGACACAGTTAAAGTTTAACATTTTGTAGCCATTATCACTTCTGTTGTTTCCCATTGATTAATGTATAACACGTCGACAACGAATTCAATAGCTGCAACTGTAAGGTCAAATTCGTAGTCCTCTTTTGGTATAAATATCACAGTTCGAACTGCGGAATGGCATCAAAGGCATTTCAGCTCTCATTCGACTAAGAAACTAAGCCAAACCCAGCCAAAATGTTCAAATTCGTATGTTAAATAGTCATTTATTAATATTTAACTCAATTGATAACTTGACTTGCTTCATCTTTGCAGACCGTTGTCATCCTTGCCCTCATCGCATGCGCTGCTGCCAAGCCAGGAATCCTCAGTGCGCCTCTCGCCTATACTGCGCCATTGATTGCTGCTCCTGCTCCTTATGTGACCGCTTCCAGTAGCCAGGTGTTCGCCCGTAATTACAATGGCATAGCCACTGCCCCCGTGGTTGCCAGCTATGTGAGTGCGCCTTTGGCTGCTCCAGTGATCTCCAAGTATGTGGCAGCTCCATTCGCTGCTCCTCTGGCCTACAGTGCGCCCTTTGGCTATGCTGCTGCCCCTGCTGCACGTCTCTTACTTTAAGCAATGCAACTGTGATCGTCAAAGTATAATTAAATGGAATATGAATATGAAATAGAATCAATTTGGTCTTGTATTCAATATGAAATTCTGATAACAATATCTGATTGCAAACTATATTGCAATAAAGACATAGATCAAACTAAGAGAGTTTCTCAGCTGAATCATTGCATTTAAATGAATTTATGAATCGTTGTGTGTTTAGTTTCGCAATGAGGTGCAGTGGACTCTATTGGCGCTGCTTCTCTTTAACTGCAATTGTATTAGTTTTTTTATAGTCGTTCGGCTCAGCAGCTGATGATTGCCCTTGGAATAAGATCTCTTGAGTTTATCTTCTCTTTCAATGTTTCAAGGTCATTTACTCTTCTAAGCAATCATTTACTAAGCAAGCTTATCACACATACATATGTAATATTCAGCTGAACTGGCCAACTGATCGTTTTCTCATTAAAATTTAAATAATAAATAATTTGCTAATTAAAGTAATTATAGAAGCCTTTACTTAGTCTTTGTAAATGATTGAAGTTAGAGCGGCAGAGAAAGATCGACAGCTTCCAGCAATAGTAAATGAACATGATTTAAAATACTCTCTTTTCATGTATTGATTAAGAGAATCCAGACTTGCCTAATCCCATTGAAGCCAACAATTATTGCAATTCCATATTAAACAATAAATATTTTAAATTTCTTTTCGTATATTTAATTTATCCACGATATTTTTAGAACAGATAAGGAGAAGCAGCAGCGGCGTATGTCAGGGGTGAGCTGTAGGCCAAAGGAGCAGCCAGAGGAGCAGCAGCGTACTTGGCGATGACTGGAGCAGCAACAGGAGCAGCCAGAGGAGCAGCAGCGTACTTGGCGATGACTGGAGCAGCAACAGGAGCAGCAGCGATCACTGGAGCAGTGGCGATTCCATTATAGTTGCGGGCAATGACCTGGCTGCTGGTGGCAGTCACATAAGGAGCAGGAGCTGCAACCACTGCAGCGGGAGCAGCAGCCACAAGTGGCGCACTGTAAGCCAGAGGACTGCCCAGGAGCACACCAGGCTTGGCAGAGACGGCGGCGACGATGGCGAAGAGAACAACGGCCTAAAGACAGAAGGAGTTCAGTAATGGATTGCAGGGATATTCCTTGTGAAATACTTACGTATTTGAACATGTTGAGGATTGGTTTGGCTGTGCTGCTGTTAGGAGTAGCTGAGGACTGATTGATAACCAACTGCAGCTGGCAGTCCATATTTATACCCAAAACAGTCTTCACTCCATTGTGATTCATGTGGTTCATTGTAATGCAGAGGCAGTTGGTAGACACAGTTAAAGTTTAACATTTTGTCGCTATTAGTACTTCGCATGGTTTTTTCTGTCTTTCCCCATTCATTCATGTATATCACGTCGAGAGGCTTTAAAAATGCATAAAAAATGCAGCATAAGGTCAACGTTGTTTAGTTCCTGGCAGTTGTAGGCAGGTTTGCTTTCTGATTTTATTTCCATTTCGCATTTCTGTTAATTTCCCTGAGCTGATCCATGGCCTATGACTTAAGTTAAGCACATTCACGTAAATTTGAAGAACTTTCTAGCTCTTAATATGATGCAATATGATATATCAAAAGCAAATATGTAATCTTTGAATTTATGTCAACTTTGCGTATTTCTGTATGTCCATTGCTTATTCTAATTGGACTTGGCGGCTCGGCCATAAACAAAAGGTCCATAACGGCAACGACCGTTGTCCAATTGGCTTGCATGTCACGTAGGCCACGTTAAAATTATTGTCAACACTGGCCAAGCGACGCGTGACATTAAAGTGTCCAAAAGCAACTTTGAATTTGTTTTGTAGAAAAAAAAGACATGCAATTATGTCAAGGTCATGGAGAAATGGAGAGTAAGCCGTTAAGTGTGGGCAAAGATCGATTTTAATTTAAATAAATTAAGTGCATGTGGAAAATATGACAGATTCATTATGCGATGAACCAAAGAAGTTAATGGTTAAAGCAGTTGATTGAGCAATTTAACTAATTTATTTCTTTGAATATATATATGAAAAAATAAATAAAAATAGAAAAATGTTACTGATGTTATATTAATAAAAATAATTAATTGTAAATATATTATTATTTTTTAAGACTTTAAAATAGTATATTATGAATTATGCAATTCAATTACTGTGAAAAAGCTTTCATTTTAAGTGTTTTTAATAACTTACTATGAGTTATATGAATAATAGATCCGCATGACTCAGGATAAGATTTCTAGAAACTATACAAAATTCATTAATTAATAATGCAAATATTTAAAAATAATTTTTAATTACCCTTCAGTGTATAATAAAATCGAACAGTTTTAGGAAAATCTAAAAACAAAAAAAAATAAAAAAAAAAAAAACCATAAATAAATAATTATAAAAAAATAAATTAAAAATATTTGTAGTAATAATGTAAATTTGATTTAATTTTGGTTTATTTATATAAAATTATAATATAAATCTGCCTGAAGGCCTCTGTCGCTCTGGCCTAAAAGAAAATTGTTATTTAGAATTAATTCTTAGTAACAATATATAAATAAATAAATAAATAAATAAATAAATAAATAAATAAATAAATAATATAATTATTATATAAACAATTAAATAAATAAATAAATAAATAAATAAATAAATAAATAATTTAATAAATAAATAAATAAATAAATAAATAAATAAATAAATAAATAAATAAATAAATAAATAAATAAATAAATAAATAAATAAATAAATAAATAAATAAATAAATAAATAAATAAATAAATAATACAAATATGTATAGAAATATGGGTATTGTTACCGAGATTTTTCGAATAGCTTTAAATTTAAAACACAATTTTATTAGCACTATGAGATGAGTTTATTATTGTTTGTTGGTTTCACAGACTTTGGATGTCGTGCTGTCCGCTACTATACGTAAGTATATATATGAGTAATAGTCAACTAGAACAATCTGCACTAATGGCTAGTAACATTAGTACTGCACTAAGCGAGAGTAAATTATGTACTCAACTCGATCTAAGTGAGCCGGCTGATCAAAGCTGAGTCGGTGCGTGGGAGAACGAATGAACGCTAAAAAGGAGAGAGAAATCTCTTTACAAATTCTCTTCTATGCTAATACGTTCGGCGAACTGCCGCTCTTAATTCTTATGAAATTCAAATAAATATTTGTATGATCTATGGGAGTGCTGGAAATGTTTGTAAATTTTAGGTTATTTATATACAAATATTTATTTATAAGCATGGGTATATACATATACAAATGTGTATATATTTGTATAATCTAATAGTACTGCTGAAAATTTTCTTAAATTTTGGTTTACATTGCTTTTGTTTTATTTTTAATAAATAATAAAATATCATACATAAATAACTAAGGAAATCTTTCAGCCAAGCCCAGCATTGGTAAAAGAGGTTAATATATATTTCTTAATGCGCGAAGAGCTCAATTATCAAGTGATGCTCCAAATTTTGAAATTAAAAAAAAATGTATAAATTAAAAAAAAAATTTCTTTCTTGTTTCAATATGTTAATTTTAAAATAAAAAATTTTTTTTATTAAATTTTAATAATTATTAATCATTTATTTATTTACATAGGATCACAGAATACTTGTTGTTTAAATGAAAAGTGGCGCTGGAGCAGCAGCATAGTTCAACGATGCCAAAGGAGCAGCTGCGTATCTGGAGTAGAATGGAGCGGCGAGAGGAGCAGCAGCATACTTAGCGATCAGAGGTGCAGCAAGAGGAGCAGCTGCGTACCTGGAGTAGAGAGGAGCAGCCAGTGGAGCAGCTGCATATCTGGAAATGAGAGGAGCAGCCAGAGGAGTAGCCAAAGGAGCAGCCAGAGGAGCAGCCAAAGGAGCAGCCAAAGGCGCAGCAATGGGCGCCACAGCCCTGGCAACTGGAGCGACCGGAGCAACTGGAACCTGAGCAATCAAGGGAGCAGTAGCAATGCCATTGAAGTTCCTGGCCACTACTTGACTGCTGGTTGCAGTTACCACAGGTGCAGGCGCAGCAACAATGGCAGCTGGAGCAGCCAACGGAGCGTGCAGCACACCTGGCTTGCCGGCGGCGCAGGCAATCAGAGCGCAGAGGACAACGGCCTGAAGAGAGAGAGAGACAGAGAGAGATAGTGTGTGTGTGAATAAAAGGACATGTGGAATGAGTTTAAGCAGCAGGACAACATAAAATCTAGCCAACTTACGTATTTGAACATGTTGAGGGATTTCTGATTGCTTTTTGGAGTTGTCACTTGAAAAGCGAAACTGTGTTTGATGACATGTCTTCGTTTTCGATTTATTTTTATAGCAAATCAAAACGCACGTGACGGACGCGCAATAGAAAGAAAAAACGACAAAGCAAAAAATAGAAAAAGACAGAGAAAAAATGTCTAAATTAGCATGCAGAGCGCACAGGGCAAAGTAAAGCAAAGCAAAGCAGCCAAAATTCAGACACACCTGGGCTAACTGTAACGATAACTGTGCTGAGGCGTTGGCTAATAATGCAATTTTATTTCATTTTCCAATGCATAAGCTTTAAGCTGCAGTTGGCCGATGAAACTTTTTGATCAAAGCTATGAATTAAAGTTGAGAATGAGAAAGAAAAGTAAAGCTAAAAATTACAAATGCAAAATAAATTGGCAAATTCCTAATTAGAGAATGAGAAAAAAATTATAAAAATAATATGATTAGCTGGAGAGATGAAGAAAAGAGAAAAATAAACTTCAAACTCTTGGGAGATAAAGAAAAGAGAGAGAGAGAGATCAGCTTCTTTCTCTTTGTTAATGCCAGATTACATTAACAAGAACAGCTCCTCCCTCACGACGACATGCTATGCTATTAACAGTATTATGCACTGTTAATAGCTATGCTATGCTATTAACAGCATTTACGCGCTGTTAATAGCTATGCTATGCTATTAACAGAATTATGCACTGTTAATAGCATAACTCCCTCACTCTCTGTCTCTCTCTCTCTCACTCACTGTCTTTAATTTATTTTCTGCTTTTCTTTTATATATTTGTTCTTTCCTTTTTTGTTTACTCCAGCTTTTATCTCCCTTTAGCTTTTAATTTATTTTTAACATTTAATCAATAGGTTCACTAAACCTTAAAGTCAAATCGCATTGCATCAGCCTTGACCTGATAAAAATGTGTTAAATAAATACAACAATTTTTGTGTCAACAAGCAAAAGTGTTCACTGTTCACACACACACACACATATATATATATATATAAAATACATATATATATAATTTCGTGTATTTGTATATTTGCTGACCCGTACTGTGTGGGCGTTCAATAATTCAAACTTCGCTTTGGTCGCTCGTACGTGCTCAAAATGTTTAATTGCTTGAATTTCTCTCAACCGAATGAGATTCCTAACAGCCAACAGTACCTGGAGTTGAATTGTACTTTAAGAGTTTGCTAAAATATTACTAAAATAAATAACAACAAAAATTGCTACAAGTAAATTAAATTGCCAAGAACTGACTGTATTTGAATAAAGAAAATATGATAAACGAATGTTTTTTTTATTAAGATTTATTTATGTCACATAAAATATTACTCAGCATTGAGCTCTTACTGCTAGCGTTGCTTATACACCTTTAAGGCGCTTTACACACACACACACACACACACACACATGCACATTTGCCATGGCTCTCGTCTGCTGCTTTGATCGTTTGCTCGGCTTTGGCTAGAACATCGGTTTATAGCAAATGACATGCAGAAAAATAATAGATAAAAAATGTTGGAGTTTTTATTATGCGTTCACTGTCGTCTGAGCAGAGCTTAGCCGGCAGAAGCTCATCGCATTAGACTCAAGTCCCACAGCCTCAAAGTTGACAGAAGGCGGCATCACATGGAATTGTCTAGTAAATAAGTTGTATAGCTGTGAATTTTGCCATAAATAAAATATATTATTTTAAAAAAGCAAATTTAAAATAGAATAAAATAATATTATTGAAATAAATATTTTTATTATAATATTTATTGTATTGATGAGAGAAAGTAAATGGAAAGTAAAAGGGAATATTTCAGAATTTAAATTTGTTGGCTAATAATTTTGTTTTATATAAAATAAATGTTTTTAAATTTCAGTAGAACAAAAAATTAAATCAACTAATTTTTAAAATAATGTAAACAATTTAATTTACTATATTACTTATATTTTTTGTAAATTTTCAAATTAAATTAATTAATTTACAATTTTATTATTTATAAAATTAAATTTTAATACATGAAATTAAATATTATTTACTATATTATAAAATTCTTATAATAAATGAAAAAATATTATTTTTAACAACAAAAACTATTTTCTAGTCCACAGAAAGTATGAATAAAAAACTATTTTTTAGTTACTAATTTAGTTATATATAAAATATATACATACTATTTAAATTAAAGATTAAATACAAATAAAATAAATTAAAAAAAAATTATTTTATTAACTTTGTCGTCCTTTATAAATAAAACAATTAAAGATTATATTTAAATTAAATTACTTTCAAATATATTTTTGATACAAATGTATTTAAAAAAATATTCTTTAATTTTCTTTAATTACTAGATATATTTTAAACTATTTATAATTTTTAAAATAGCATTAAAATTATTAAAATTAAGTTTATATTAAAATAAAATATTATTTAAAATATTATTATAAATAACACTAATATTATTAAAATTAAAGTTTAAGTTAAAATGCAAAATTATTTAAATAAATATTAATTTATAAACAATATTTTAATTAAATATAGTTTTTCTTATTTTATTTTTACTATAAATCTCTTGAATAAATAGGTCCCCATTCCCTTATATTTCTAAATATATCACAACTTTGGCAGTTTCTTAATCAATTTAATTTCATGCACTTTGATTTTCATACAAATATTGTATAATTAGCTGCGGCAATCAAAGTTGGCTGCCCTTCGGGTTTTATCAGTTGGCCACAGTGCGAGAGACCCTCGAAGACATTGGCTGGAACTAAGCAGCGGCTCAGCTACCAATTATAATGCCAGCACTTATAATGGGCAACGTGCTGGACGCGGGGCGCATTTTAAGTAGCTTCAGTAGCTTCATGAATGCGTCCGTCGGCTGTACGGCGCGTATAAATATGCATTGCATGGCCCCAGTTTGACATCAGTTAGCTTTTCGCTTTCAAGCCATCATCAGCAAGCCAGCAAATCATCCACAATCAATTCAACATGTTCAAATACGTTAGTTTTCTATGGCTTTGGGATATTTTGATTTGGCTTTTAACTAATCCTTGCTCCACATTTTACAGGCCGTCGTCATCTGTGCTCTGATTGCCTGCGTCGCCGCCAAGCCAGGCCTATTGCATGCACCGCTGCTTGCTCCAGCTCCCGTTCTGGCTGCACCTGCTCCTGTGGTCACCGCCGCCAGCAGCCAAGTGGTGGCAAGAACTTACAATGGCATCGCAGCTGCTCCCGTAATTGCGGCTCCAGTTCCAGTGGCACCAGTTGCTGCTCCTCTGGCTGCCCCAGTTTTCCGACCAGTTGCTGCGCCTTTGGCTGCTCCAGTTTTCCGACCAGTTGCTGCCCCATTGGCCACTCCATTTGCCGCCCCATTGGCTGCTCCATTTGCGGCGCCCATTGCTCATCCCTACGCAGCACCTGTGTTTGCCAAGTACACAGCTCCATTGGCTTACGGAGCAGCTCCGTTCGGCTATGCCGCAGCTCCCGCATTGTGGTAGAGCAGCCAGCGCACAGCAAGGATTAACAACCTCTGTCTGTGTGTGTGTGTTTGTACTCAATGACTGATAGCCTTTAATAAAAATCGTTCAACTTGGTATAAAAAGTAAAAACTGTTTCTCCATTGTTTGTCTAGACCGCAGGGTTGGCCAGTTTTTCGGTGCTTTATGGCTGGCCATAACAGCTTTATAATTGATTTTGCTACACTGGATAGAGGGAAGAGTAAAGTAGTAACTGCCAAAGTGAGAAGATATAAGAAAAGTGTCTTGGATATATTTTATAAGGGAAACCAAAGGCGAAAAGACATTATGAGCTTTCTTCTGGATCTACTTGATTAGTGAATATATTGTACGAATAAATAAAATATAAAATTTAAATTTTTGCACAATATAATATAATATATTAAATATATTTTTCGATTTTTATCTAAGCTTGCGATATTGAATTATTTTTATTTAATTTAATTTTAATTTATTTTATTTTCAAGCTTGAATTATTTTAATTTAATTTTATTAATTTAATAATTTACTAGCATATCACTATTTTTTCGTCTAATTAATTTTAATTTTGTATTAAACTAACAAGTAATTATATATATTTTGATTCAAATAACTAATCAACTAATTAATTTTACAAAACATATATGTTAAGAGGACCATTATTAAATATTTTTTGCACATTTTTCAATTATTAAATATTTTTTGCATGCTTCAAGTGCAGTTTTTAGTCTTTTTTCATTTATTTTATTTATTTTTTAATTAATATTATATTTTATCATATATGACAAAATTTTCTGAACTTTGAATAATTTTTATTTTACTCAATTACATATTTTTTTTAAATATTTATATTTTAAATTAATTAAATTAATACTTTTTAATTTTTTGTTTTAAATAATTAATTGTATTGCAATAATTTGTTTAATTGAAATATGTTTTTCTGTATTGATTTTATAGATTTTTAATTAATTCTCTTTATTTTTATTTTATATTATTATTTCTATTTTGTATTTTTTTATTTGTTTATTTTATAATTTTATTTTGTAGATCATTTCTAATTCATTTTATATATTTTAATATTTTTGTAACTTTATATACAAAAAATGTGTGAAATATTTTGAGTAGCCGTTCGTTGGCTTTCAATCTATAATGCTATTTTTAGCTAATCATTAATGTACTATTTTATTACTTGTAATTGATTTTACTTTTTTTAATTGATTTTACTTTTTATTTAAAATAATTAAATTAAATTAAAATAAATAATTAAATTTAGAAAATTATTATTATTATTTTTATTATTATTATTATTTTTATTTTTAATAATTATATTTATACTCATTTCTTTATTTTTAATTTTTAATGCCTAACGCTTAAAGTGTATAAAGCTTTCCATTGAAGATTTCCTTCATTTTCTTTGTAAATGGGGTTTGTTTTCTTTTTTCTTTTTTTTTTGGCTGTCATGTAGGTAGAGAGGTTGGCCGAGTCAATCGTTTGTGGCGCAATGCTTTTATTCGGGTCATTTGTGTTCCATTGTCCTACGTCTTTCACTTGCGTCCATCTAAAACGAATTATGGCACATGTTTCTGCTCTCCTGGATGTGTGCATGTGTGTGTTTGTCTGTGTGTGTGTGCGGGAGGTCAGTTGCTGCACTGGACCTCGACTTGAGCTGACTGCAGTGCTGGCCCGAGTTCAGGTTCATGTCGTTTCTCATGCGCTTTTCCCTCATATTTGCCATTCATTTGGCTTTGGCAAACAAAAGACGAACGAACGGACCAATAAATGTTTGAATTATTTCATTCGATTTCTCTCCTGTGTGTGGGGCAGCAGCAATTTAAGACTTTAAGGAATAAAAGAGCTCGATGGGCTGCATCAACTAACTAATGCAAAGTTGAAAGCGAAAACTTAAACGGCAAAGATAAGCGGCACACGCTTGCCCCCACCATCTCCCCCGCCAAGCTACCCCAACCGCTGTAGCCCTTTCGTCTTGGTTGATTTTCAACAGCAGCGCAAACGCAGCAAAGTTTATCCTCAATTAAACTTTTTGTTGTTGCGTAAAATTGCGCCAGAGTTCAGTTTGTCTGTGAGGGCGTATGAGAGAGTGTGGGTGAGTGTGTGTGTGTGTGCGACAGGCCATACGTCAGAGCCACATATAGGCATCTCTCTTTCACTCACTCCCTCTTCAACACTCTCTCTATTTCTATCGCTGTCTCCTTCCTCCCGCTCTGGCAGCCTCATCTTCATTTGTTGGCTTAACTTTTAACTCCACTTGCCTTAATTTTCGTTCACATTATTCTTGTTTTTGTTGTGCTCGGCACATTTTTGGTAATTTCCGCCTTTGGCAAGTGCTCGACACAAGAAATTCTATGAACTTCACTTATTTCATCTGAAAATCCAGACTCAGTCCTCCAATGCTTGGCACATTTCATTAGCTTTCTTCACATACGTTTCTCGTTTGCTTCCTCTTCTCCTTTTCTAATTTATTGCATCATTGCGTTGCCGACTCTTTCCTATTTGGTAATTGATTTTACATCGACTTCTTGTGCAAAGTTTTAATGCACATTCACGTATAATTAGAAAGGCTTTCAAAAGAATTCCAAATTCGTATTACATGGAGCAATATTTTCTTTTTACATATAATATTGTTTTCAATTGTGTGTATAGCAGATAAACATTGTGTTATACGAGCTAAACCTAAGTGAGCAGCTTCTAGTTTGATATCTATTTCTATTCGTGGAAAAATGTTCATAGCATAAACACTTTGCATTCGAAAGCTGAAGATTTGCCAGGCCAAGGGAACAGTCAGCATGATGGCTTTCGTTGCGGTTATTTGACAGCATTTCTACCTCACTTTCGGGTAAGTGCTGCTGGTTGCCTGTGCTGATTTAGCCTGTGCAGCTGAACACATCGCTGTGAAAATCCAGCAGCAGCTTCTGGTTGCTGGTTTCTGGCTTCTGGCTTTTGATATGGGAACGAGAACAAGCGCTGCACGGTGCTCGGTACACCGACTACGTGATTTGTTTGCCAGAGCAATTTACATGTCCGGGCATGTCGGAGATGTATAGATGACAACGACGTCTCTCTCCCTCTCTCTCTCTCTCCCTCTCTCTCTGCCTTTCGCTCTCTCTCCCTCTCTCTCTGCCTTTCGCTCTGGGTGTTGCTTTGACATTTGGCACCCGCCGTTCTAGATTGGAGGGAAAAATTGAATGCGCGGCAGCTACAACAATTGGTAGTGAAAACAAAAACCGCATTGCTCCAACAAAAATGTCAATGGACGGCAATGGCGTAAAAACGCACAAAGCGTAATTCGAGCAGCCAACGCCGCCAGGTGGCGCTGCAAAACTTAATCACCTAATGCAGAGCGACGCACGTTAAGCGTCTAAATAATGAGCAGCCGTCGAACGGAAAATGGCAAGCGCTTTGCCAATTTGCATAGCCCAGCTAAATGCAATTGACAGACGGAGCAGCTCCACTGATGGGGCTTAACAATGCTGCGCGCATCTACATATATATTAGAAAAAAAAAAAAAAAAAATATATATATATAGGGCGCTGTGTGCCTTATTTAAATGAAACAAAAAGCATTCGGGCGTGTCTGCATCGTTGCCCGTCAATTGACATAAGCTGGGAATTTGCACGCTAAGCCATTTCATTGGGGGATTGATTTTGCTCTACGCATATTACGCATACGCCGCGTGTGTCAAAGGTGCCAAGAAATGCCAACTGCATTTGCGAAGCTCTCGCACAAATTTTCCTTCACAAAAACAATCTTCACGTCGTGCCAGCAACGAGAAAAGAAAAATAAAGGGAAAAAATAATAAAATAAGAGAAAAATTGAAAAGGAGAAAGTTTCTGTCGAAGTTTGTTTTGCCTCGCACTGGGCTGAAGGGTTGGCCTGGCCCACATGTGGCCGGAGCATGTGTGTGTGCGTGTGTGTGCCGCTTATTTGCTGACACAGCTCTGATCCGCATTTAGTTGCGAAAGCGAAAAATAATTAATTAAGAAGTGCAAATCATAGCAAAATTATGCGGGCTGTCAAATTAAAACTAAAAGTAAACGCCAGCAGCAGACGCCCGGAAATAACCAGACATTGCTTAAAGATACACAAAAGGCTTGAATCATCCACCCACACACACACACACACTGGTAAGGGAGCTCGAGACGCCTGCCAGGAAATTGCCAGAAATTCAGCTTAGCTACTGACATAGCAATTAGCACTTTCCTCTTTTTTTTCTCTCTCACGCTCTCCCACTCTCTTCCACTCTCTTTTCTCTCTTTTCAGCATGGAACTTATTTGTGTTTAGGCCAGATATATGTACATCAAATATCTATCTAAATTACATAGAGGTGCCTGCCCCCAACTATCAATTAAAGCTAATCTCTGGCAATTAGTTCGGCTGCTCAATGTCACTAGCGATACCAAGCGCAATTACCTGCTGTCCCGCTTTGTACTACTTTTTGACATCTTCAAACTTGGAAGCAAACAATTTACGATCTGACGACATGCTTGAGCCCACGAGCTCTTTGAAAACTCTGCTATGTGCAATTGTAGCTGCCAAGGCTATTCGAAAGGCTCAACTCGAATAGAGTTTTGGCTGCTTGAGAGCATCGCTGGGCCAGACTGCTTCTGGTCGTCGTCAGCGTCGTCGACAGGCAGAACTCAAAACACCAGAGGCCTTTATACAAGCACAACTTGCCGTCGCTCTATCTGTCTGTGTATTTAAACTTTTGTAATAATCTACAGCAAATGCGCAGCATCAGCGTCTTCCTCACCTGACCTCCGCCCTTCCCCCTTCCCCCTTGCCGCTTCGACTTCGAGTCCACAACAAGCAAAGTTCCAGGGCGCCATTTTGCTTTTACTATTTGTTTTAGCGACTTCTGTTGACGTTGTCTCCAGTCTTTCACCTCTCACTGCCAGTTTCCCATTTAGCTTTTGCTGCTCTCCCTTTCAGCGCTAGCTCTTACTGCCCGCGGCGCACAAACTTTACCTTTGCCCAAATTTCATTTATAAACATTGCGAAGCGAGGGACTGCAAATTGAGTGTTTAATTGCAATGAAGTTGCATTTGGCTGTCTGCGGCAACATATGCAACGAGGCAGCGCCAGCAACCGGAAGCTCGAATCAGATTAGCTGTTGCATGGCAACTCCTTGAACTTGCAATTGTTAGGTATCTGCAATGGCAATGCACTAGCCAGAAGCGACTCTAAAGTCTTTGATTGGTGTCTTTATTTTGTTCGTTTGAATTCAACTTGAGCATGTGTCTATATACGAAAGATATTTGCCAAAAAAGAAATTCTGTCAGCTGGGTGAAATTTTATTAAATATATATATTGTTTAGGTTCACACTTAATATCAATAATATTATTAAATATATATTACTTGGCTCATCATTAATATCTTATCCAATTAGCTCTAAGACCTGCTGGACAAAATCTATCTTCACTGAATATATACATTTACAATAAAAATTTGAGAATAAAAGATATTTATTGAGTGAGATTGCTACATATGTTTTACTACTTAGTAAATTAATAAATTTGCAAATTTGATTTTATCAAAAGCTATTTTATATTGTTAGTAATTAATATTTTTATATACTTTCTATTATATTTAACACTTTATATTTATTTGTTTTTTTTTTCTCTCATTCTCCCCCACTCTCTTTCTCTCTTTTCAGCATTTCTATTATATTTAAAACCTTATATTTATTTGTATATTTTTAGAAAAATATTTTATGTTGATATTTACATTTTTAATATTTTTTATTTTTTGTATTTTGCTATTTTATATTTTGATTTATGTATTTTTTATTCATTATTTTAATTATATATTTAATAATTATATTTAATATATTTTATTCATATTAAATAAGTTTATATTTTGCATTTTTATATATTTTTGATTATATTTTATATTTTTATTTTAAATATTTTTGTATGTATTTTTTATATATCATAATTGTATGTCTTTTTATTCATTATACTATTTTTTATATATTTTTTGATTACTTTCGTAATTTTTTATTTTCATATATTTTTATCTAATTTTTTATTTTCAATATTTTTCATTTTATATATATATCTGTTTTATTTATTATATTTAAACATTCTTTATAATTTTTATATTTTTAAAATACCTACATTTTTTTACTATTTCCGAATATTAAATATCATTATTTATTATATTTCCAGTTTTTATATATAATATTTTCATTTTATATTTTATATTTTTATATATAATATTTATTATATTTTATATATTTTTAGCAGTATATTATTTTTAAAATTTGTATTTTTTATATTTTTAATTTTTTAATATATCAATTTTTTATTTTTTAATTTTTTAATTTTTTAAATATCTGAATTTATAAATATTTCAGTTGAAAAAGTCTGATAATTAACCTGAGGTCTTAAATTCAAAGAATTTACATAAAATACTTTGGAATATTATGTGAAATTAAATAATTAATTACATTTAATAATTTAATATGTTCTTCAATTATTATTTAGCTCTAAAATGTATTTACCCAATAGCTAAGTTTTGTTCTCTCTGTACGGCATTTGGTATGTCTTTATTAAATAAAATAAATTTAAATTATTTTCTTTTTCACACATATTTTGATGATATGCTAAATTTGATGTATTTTGCTAACAAAGAAATTTCCTTTGAGATTTCCTGACTCAATTCTCTAATATTATGTGCACTTTTACCAGAAACAAGAAAACACTCTAAATATTAGGTGTAAGCCAGTCAAATGTCACTTTTAATGGCTAGGCCAGAGTCGCACGCTCAACTCTTGTGTAATCTGTCACCTCAACGTAACTCTCCTGTGATCTCTGAAGCTGCTATTTTTTTGAGCTTTATTATTTTGCTGGGGCCTTTGATTGCCAGGCAAGTAGGCGGGCAGAGATGCACTCACTCGTAGAGTCTGTGGGAGCCAATCATTTCGTTTGCGTTTTCATGACGCAGAGCGTCAAAAGTAATTTGCATTTAGCAAATATTTGCTGGCAACCAAGCCGCCAACTCGACTCGACTCAACTCAACTCAACGGGCCTCCCTCCAAGCAGAGCCTAACATCAAAGCCTCGCGCCGCGATGCGTGTCAAAGGCGTTGGCATAGCTTTAAATGTAACTCGCTTACTGTAGCGCCAGCCAGGCAGTTGGCCAGACTGTCAGTGTGGCTGTCAGTCCTTTGCAATTTGCAGCATTTGTCAAAATATTCAGCCAACAATTTTATTTACCTTTTTTTACGTTTACTTTTTTCTTCTTCTTTTTTTTGTTGGCTGAGTGGCGCCTTCTGGCGCTGGTCGAGAACGCGTCACTTGACGACGTGCCGCAAATGAGTTTCAACTTGGGTGTTGCGCTGTCGTCGTCGTCGCTCGCGGCATTGGCGCCTTGGTCTGAGCTAATTTTTTGATGGATTCGCTGCGCTTTTATGGTTTTCATATGAATTTCTCTGCTTGGCTCGCTTTAAAGCGATTTGTCTTGCCTCAGAATGAGCTCTAAAAACAAGTTTTAGGTGCCAGTTGCTCAGCCTGCCAGTTGCTCTACAGTTGCTACAATTGAACTTCTGCTATTGGGAGTTATTGTTTCGTGAGGGCAACTTTTGTGTGATTTTTAAGTCATCAATGGGGCAGCTAGAGTTGCAACTTTGCAGCACCTAACAAAGTGCAAAGCTATGCCAGTTGTTGTAGTTGTTGTTGTTGCTGTTGCACTTGCCGTTTGTTTGCGTTGAATTTTTCAAATCGTCCACCGAACAAGCATTTGCCAAAGCTGCTACTGCTGCTGCTGTTGCCTTCTCGCTATGCTTCCGTGCATTTTGTTGCACTTTGGGTGCAGAGGTGAATGAGCGAGGGTTGCGCCATGAGTTAATAAGGTGCGATTATAATTTTTGTGAATATAGCTAAATAACTTTGAATATAGTATATCAAACGTTTGGATAGCTAAACATACTTTTATTTATTTTATTTTTTTTTTTTACTATTTTTAATTTTTAATTAATTTTAATTTTTTAATTTAATTTTCTTTTACTATATTTCTTAGTTTTTTTTATTATAAATATCATTTTTATTTCTTTTATTTATTTTTATTTATTTGAATGTCAAAATGTATACTTTTGTAATTTAATATTATTTTTTTTTACTTAATTAATTTGTTATCATTTTATTTTTAATTTTTTTCCATTCCATTCAAATATAGTAACTTTATAATTTAATTTAAATTAATTTTATTTATTTTATTCTTTTAGTTTATGTATTTGAATCGAATCTATACCATGTAAACTTTTGTAATTTATTATTCATTAGTATTTATTTATTAAATTTGATAGATTATTTCAAATTTTTTTTAAAGCAATGTTGATTCTATTCCTATTCAAAAATACTACTCTAATAATTAATTTGTAAGTTCTTTTGTTATTTTTGCTTTGTTTTACTTATTCAAATATTGAAGCTACACCATTCAAAAGTGATATATTATTTTTTAATATGAATTTAGCTTATTATTTTATTTTTTATTTTTATTTATTTACTTATTTATTTATTTTTGTTGTTGCATTTATTCCATTGAACATTAGCATTATAACAAATAATTTTAGTATTTTTGTAATTTATTATTTTTTTTTTTTTATTTTTTAATTTATTATTTTATTTTGTACTTCTTTATTTGAATCTATGCCACTCAATACTCTATTCTATTCTATTTCCTTATCGACAAAGTTGATAAAGTATAACAATTCACAAATCTTTCTATATGCAAGAGAGAACTTGACTCTACCATCTATCAGGATTTCTCATTCGACAACTTCTCTTACCACCCTCCTGTGACCATTCAGTGCACGTTTTTTGCTCCGCTTTTTAGTATATTGAGAGCTGTGGGGTAAGGGCCAAAGCTCTTTGTTTTGCTTTTGACGATGGCTGTTGCCGCTTGCCGCTTGCATTTGTTGGCTGCGACGTGTTCAATAACAATTGTGTTGCATACTTTAGTGCGTTCGGGGCATGGCATTAAATTTTAAAGGAACGTCGCGTCGTTTGCTACAGCGGCCCTAGTGGTGCGGCCGTCGCGTCAAACAGTTTGCTGCAAATCAATTACAAACTAAGAACTTTGCCAGCGCTAATTGCAAGGAGTTTTTCCCTTTGGCCGGACTTTTGCGTCAGGCACTTTGTTGACTTTGTGCAGGCAGCCAAAAACGAAGAGAATGAAAATAAAAATAAGTTGTAGTTAGTTGAACGGCAAAGACCGTCCGTTCGGCTGCTTTGTGACTTGGCCCCAAAATCTTGGGGATTTATCATGAGGCGCTTTGTAAGGCATTTTTTTTTCGAAGTAGATGCTCTATGACTGGTTCGGAGCCACGTCTGCATTGCGCACTACTCGCTGCAGTCGAAATTAATGTTCTAGCCTTTTAATTACACGACAAATAAGCAAACAGCCGAAAAGTTTTGCGCTAGTAACTCGAACAGCGATGAGAAACCACTTGAAAGACGTTTTAAGCATTAAGGGCTGGTGACATGGTTAGGCAAGCCACAAACTGGTTCGCAGTTCGGAACTAGTTTTGTTTGGAGCATTGATATAATTGTTGGCTGGGCTGGTGAAAAGATTGCTGAGTTTGTTGTCAGCCTGCAGCTGCAATTAATTAAAAACTTAGTGATAATGCGGCGTATTCTTTATAAAATCTATTCATTTATCATTATTTATCATCAGTCATTCTATTCTTTTTTTTTTATATTTATATATATTTTGTACAGTTATTCAATCTGTTTATGAAATAAGCTGGTTTCTATTTATTGCATATTATTTATTAAATTAAATAATGAAAATAATACTTAAATTATTATTTTTATTCCAATTATTTTTTATTATAAATATTATTATTATCATTATAATTTATATTTCTTTTATTAATGTTATTATTTTATTTATTTTTTATTTTCAATTGAATTTAATAAATAAAATGAAATATTAATATAATTTTAATTTTTGTTTGAAAAATGTATCGACTTTTTTTAAAAATATTTATAGATGTTCGTAGGTAAAATTCTCACCTGAAATTTCAAAATTTTTGTGATACAAAAATATATTTTATAAGGAAAATAAATAATAAATAATATAAAAATAAAATTAATAAAATAAAAAATAAAAATATAACAATAACAAAATAAATAAAAAAATATATTTTATAAGGAAAATAAATAATATAAAAATAAAATAAATTAAATTAAAAAAAAACACATAAACAAAATAAATAAAAGTAAAATAAATATAAAATAAAAAATAAACTATTAACATATTTTCTTTATATAATAGTATATTTATTATAGATAAAACTATGAGGTCAGTCGCACGCCTTAGACCTCGTTGATTTAGTCTTCACTTGACAATTTGTAATATAAATTATCTCCGACTTTTATTACAATTTTTATGCACTTGCACAGTTGCAATTAAAATGCTGACTCTGTGAACATTTCGTAGCCCTTCGTGGTCAATTCACATGCATTTGTGCATGTGTTGGTCCACATTAATTTGGCTTTGAATGAAGCTGTTGAAATATAACCACAAAACTCTTGACAAATTGCCTAAAAACTGAAGAGGAAGCCGCATTGCGGCTACCGGCTTCGGCCAAATGCAGTTGCCAAAGTCTCTATTTGTATCTATGTATATGCAATGCGTGTTTACAGCAAGGCCAACTGCTTAATCAGCTTTATTTGCATTGATAGCGTTGCATTTTTTCACGTTGCTGCAAAGTTAAACAATGCGAAGCGGAAGCCAGCAAAGCGTAAAATGCATTAAAAGCGTGGCAAACAAGCTGCCAGAAGTGGACAGAACAACCCCTTGGACTGGCTAGCTGGCTACCCCAGCGAGAATTAAGCTCCCGCACTCTTTGCTGGCATTCCGAAGTTATGCATTTTCAAGTGTCTGGCCGGGGTCTGTGTTGCTGTCTGAAGCATCGCGAGAGAGTGAGAGAGAGAGAGAGAGGGAGGAGGGGCTGCAGCCCGCCTGCTGTTTACAGAGCTACTTAATCGAAGTGCTGCCAATGCCGGCAACAGCGCTGCAGCTCGTTCGGCTGCTCGCTCCTTCGCTCACATTAAATGCAAAAATGTTTTTTTGCCTGCCCCAGTCTGCCGCGTACTGCATTTTATTATTATTTTATTTCATTTTACTTTCTGCCCGTGTTGGCCTCCAATATATATATAAATTTTTTGCTTTCTGTTTGCTTCCGGTTTTCATTAATGGTCTTAACATAAAAATACAATTTGCTGACGTTTAACTGGTTTGGCGGCTGTGAATAAATTGTTGAGCGTTGTTTGATTTCATTTTTATCCCCACTGCATTTAATTGATTATGCTGCATTCGATGGCCGAAGCGACGAAACTTTAAATGTGTGCAGCGAAATATGAGTTTCCGCTCTGAGCAGCTACGCTGTGGCAATATGAGATTAGAGAATAAGAGATAAGAGATCTTTTCAATTCAATAGAAGTTAATGTATTTGTATTTAGTTTATTTTGTCACTACATCAATATAATAAATTTAATTTGAATATTTAATATGGTTGATTTGAGTGAAATGTTTGATTTAATTATTTTAATTATTTCAGAGATAAATTCAATTTATATATTTAATATGAAACATTTGACAGAAATGTTTGATTTAATTATATTATTTTTTTTTATTAATTTTTTCGAGATAAATTAAATGTTTATATTTAATATGAAACTCTTGAGAGAAACGATTTATTTAATTTTTTTTAATTATTTTAGGGATCTTAATATGTATTTTTTGGAATATTCTCCATATTTTATTTGTTTTGCAGATGAGAGACTTTTAGTATGTGTGCTGAGACCCGGTGCACTCAGACGAAACATTACAGAGGTTAATTAATGGATAATTAGAAAGAATAAATATATATTCATTCTCTAAATCTAAGCACCGATTATATTATTTAATTCTATTTTTCCGTGCTACTTAAAAGAAGTTAAATATTGCGGCTTCTAAATGAATGAGGATGAGCAGAGCAGTAGTAAGTATAGAAATGGTGTACAAACATGCACATGAATATTCATATAATAATATGTTAATGAATATTTATGAAAACAATATTTTCTTGAATATTTATATAATAAACTGTTAGTAAATTTATTTGTACAACAGAGAACTTCTGCTTGTAAATAATTTGTATATAATTTAAGGGCAATCATATATGTATTATTTATTTATTTAATTTATTTATTTAAGTCAAACTTAAGAATACTAACAGGAGAAATGAAAATTCGCTTAGTTGACCCAACTAAAACAGTGCAAAGACAGCCTTATAGACTAAGCGCAGAAGAAAAAGAAATAGTTAGAGCAAAACTTATGGTTGTCTCTCTTCTAATGACACATCCCTTTATTGTCACTAAACTGCTAACTCATTCGATTAGCGCTGGTTGTCAGTTTCCCTTTAATACTACTGCAACTGTCAATCATAACATAATAACTAACACAACGTCATAATGTCACATCGATACAACATATAATTCATATATTATATATTATAATAAAGCCTTATAAAGTACAGAATTTTTATATAATAAATAATAGTATCACCAACCCAATGGAGGTGTTTTATTTGCCAGACTGGCCACCTATGTATGTCCCGACTCACAGCCAAGACTGCTTAGTGATACTTATGAAACTATGGCAACGTATAAATTGTTAATTGAAAACTTTAAAATATTATATATTATATTATATATATGTATTTATTTTTTTATATTCTAAAATAAATTCTAATTTATATTCTAATATATACATATATGCTTATGTATATAAATATTTTTATATTCTAATTTCATATTTTTATATTTTTTTATTTATTAATTTATCTATAGTAAGAAGTTATAATTAAAATTAATATTAGCTATAGCTAAAGCACTATCTGTTAGCACCATCGTCACATATTACATTATTTTAATTATTTACTCTTTAAGTTAATCCGATCTATGCTGAACTGATTGGCATTTAGAAGAGCCTTGCTCTTTATATTTATTTGCTGTTGTTCGATCTTGTCCGTATACGCTCTTTTCATGGCTGTTCGTGTGAGCTAATTCAAAGTTGTGTTCCCCAATGCTCAAATTGTGTGTCATGTGGAGAGAGCTAAAATTAATTGCTTTGGTCTCCGATTGAGAGCCGAAGTTCTGTTCCCATGTCTCTCGCTCGATTTTTCTGCATGCTTTGCATTATTGTAAATGCTCGCCCGCAATACAATTAAATATAAAGGCATCACTATGTGTCATATATCTCCAAAATATATAGAGAGCTGATTGAGTTGGCTGTTAATATCGAGCTCTTGCCTGAACAACTCTTCCCATCTCACGTTAACTTCCTCTCTCAATGCTGAACTCAACTTGTTCATGCCTGAACACTTATTCTTCTCTCTCTCTCTCTCCCGCTTTTACTCCTAATCTCTACTTATTCAATTTGCTGCACATGTGGCAAACATAAGTCTAGCATTTTGCTTAAATTTACTGCATTAATTTCTACGACAAATCGATTCTCTCTCCCACTCTCATTACTTCTACGTTAATCGGCAATTATTTAACCATAAACATCACTCGAATAAGTTTAATTAGTTGAGTAAACTGTCAAATGCTGATATTGATTCGATTAACAACAGAGTTAATGGCAAGTGTCGCCCTGACCTCGACTCTCTTTGATGTTTGGCCGCATGTTACGTTGACAACTGCAGTTCAAGTGCTCACCAGCGGCCGCCCTCCTGCCCACCTTTGTGTGCCCCTCTCTCACTCAACAACTGCTGCTGCTGCTGCAGCAATAAACCAAAACAGCAGCTCAAATTGGCCGACAACACCAGGCGAAACACTCCGCACATTTCAACGCCCTTGGCAGCCACTGCTTTTCATTTAATTGCGGTTGACTTTTGGGGCTTTGACAGACGGACGGATGGACGAGCTGACTGACTGACTGACAGTAAGGTAGACAGAGCGACAGTCAGACAGGGTTTCATTTTGGTGGGGAAATTGGAAAGCGGCTTTCTGGGACCCTCTCCCCCCACCCTTGCCCAATCCACTTGGCAACAAAATGCCAATCATCAATCAAGGTGATTTGTTTCAATGCCCCAGCCACAGATTTCACGCTGTTCCGACTGCAGATGGACATGGAACACAGAGGCAGCTGACTCGGCTACCAGCTACCAGCTAACAGCTTCCTGTTGCTCCACATTCCTTACCACATGTGGCCAATCACTTGCATACACTTCAATTGATGCGATTGCAGACCCTCCCAGCAGCAACAGCTGCTCTTGTTGTTCATCAATGAATTCAATCACGAAAATGTTGCTGATCCCCTGTCCTAGGGCATGCCTCCCTCCATTTGTTGCATATTCATGAGCGCAGCCGCCTGCCTGCCTGCCTGTTTGAGCCGAGTTGAGTTGAGTTGAGTTGAGTTACTGGCGTGGCTTTGATTTAATTGCCTTGATTTTGTCTATAATTTATTTTGAGCCATGTCCGCCAACAATAAACTATGCCACGCCCAAAAAAAAAAGTTGACGCCTCAATATTTTCTGTTTTCTTTGTCTTCTTTTCTTTTACCTTTTTTTATTTTCTTGTCTCGCATTTTCTGCCAGCAAATATTTCGTATAATTTACCCATGACTGCGCCGCACTGAACTTGTCGCCGCGATTCCGCTTAACTATGTGACTGTGACTGTAGCTGCGCGAATTCACCGGGAGTTTTACGGCCAAAGGGGCCAGTACATTTAGCTGTATCGCAGATGCTGCTAGTTGATGAGGCGACAGGTAAGGAAATAGGTGAGGGCTGTATATGCGTGTAGCTAGTGTTTGATGTATGTTGAGTGCGACTGGAGCTAAGTAGCATTTGCAATAAAATATGTACACATTTATTCAGCATTGGTATTGATTCCAGCCTTGAGATATGTTCAATGTTAACTGATTCTTCAAATTCTCAAGCTTAAGTTTACTTTAGTATTTACTCTGGCATACATTCTTATATATTTATTTCTTTATTTATTTTTTTTAATTTCTTTATATTTATATATATTTATACAAGTTTTTTTTTTCTTTTTAATTAATTTTTCATTTATTTTTAATTATTATTTTTAAAATTATTTTATATGACATACTTAATTTTAAATAAAATATTGGCAATGATATTCTAATTGTTAAATTAATAAATAAAGTTCTTCGACTTTATCTTCTTAAAAATAAACATATATAAACTGAAAATAAATAGAAAGAAATCCTCTAAAAATAATTTCTTAAATGATAAATATCCATTTCTGTTTTAAATTTAATGTCTAAATATTCCTTTATTTAATATACGTTTACTTTATTTATTCATTTTTTTTTACAATTTATTATTTTGTTACAATTTATTCGAATATTTAATACGTGTTTTATTTATTTTTCAAAAATATTTTTTTACCTTTATTTTAAATCTAATATATTTTAATATTTTTTTTAATATATTTTTTATTTCTTTCATTTATTTATTTTTATTTTTACAAGTTTGTTTATTTTATAAATTCTTTTTTTTTTATTTTTTGTTACAATTTATTCTTATATTTTTTATTTTTATTTTATTTTTTATTTTTAAAATATTTTTTACCATTATTCTTATATTTAATACTTTTTTTTATTATTATTACTTTTTTTATTTTTATAATTTATGTTTATATTTATAAGTATTTTTATTTTATTGTTTACAATTTATTTTAATATTTGATATATGAATTTTTTATGTGATATATGTATTTTCTTTTTTCTTTTCAATTTTCTATCATTAATTTTCCATTTTATTTTTATTTGTAGCATTTATGGTAAATTTTCGCTCTAATCAAATTATATTCATATTAAACATTCTTATTATAAAATATGCAATAAATGTGTTAAATATATATAAATATGTATATACATATAAAACAGAATATTTATTTCTATATAAAATATAAAATATATAAAGAAATCTTTTTAAATTAATTTTAGCATAAATACGCAAGTTAATAAAATAATTATCAAACACAAAATATAATAAAATATAATTATAATTATTTAAGACTTCAGCTCAAGTCTTCCTCTCAAGTTAGGCAGCTTCAATATAAAATCAGTTTTTATTTTGTACCTTGAAGAACTAAACTTAAATATACTCAATCATTTCTCACATTTCTTTCAATTTGTCATAATTTTGCGCTTTTCCGCAGGGTATTGCCAGAGCGTATCTTTAATCAAACTCGATTCGATTTTGCTCTATTTTTTGCTTTCTTTTATTTTACTTAATTTTTTCCCTGCGTACACAAAAATTGCGGAAATATTTCATTTTTGCCGCGTCGCTGTTCGCCTTTCTGCACGTTCGGCTGCGCCTTCGTCTGCTCCGGCAGCTGGAGACCGCAGCTTTACATTTTTAACGCTTTAAGAAGTATTTTTTTTCTCTCGCATTTTTGTCGCCATTTCGTGCACGCCTTGTCTTCCTTAGCTCCAGCTGCCTGCATTGCTCACGCTTGTATTCAGCAGTATTTTTTTTCTTCTGTTCATTCTCATTCCTTTTTCATGTTTAAATTCCACAGAGGTGTGCGCATAAATTTTTGGCGCCTGTGCCCTGCAGCCAGAGCACTTATGCAAAGGGCCTGCTGCCAGATCGTTCCAGCCAGCTGCATGCACTGCGTCGATTTGGGCGCGGGGTAGCTGCAAAATGGTCGACGACTAAACTCATTTTAAAGCCAGACTGATTGTAATTTCATTTGCTACTCAGCCCAAGTGCCCGACACGCCCACCTTGAGGCGGCACTCGTTTGGTGCCTATTGCCGATTTTGGTTATTTCATTTTCCAAGCGACTTCAAATGTCATTTCCTTTAGCTTGCCTGCCTGCCTGCCTGTCGCCCTGTGATTTGTGACCTGAGTAATCGTAATCGCGCTTTATCTATTAGTTACATTGCCGCCTTCATTTTGTTGGGTCTTCTGCAACGTCCTTCGTCCTTCGTCCTGCGTCGTGTTTAGCTCGACGTCTTTAATGAAATTTACTCGGGTTGCCTTTCTATTTACTTTGTGGCACGAAATTAATAAAGGCGAGGTGCACGGCAGCGGCAGCGGCAGCGGCAGCGGCAGCGGCAGCGGCAGCGGCAGCGGCAGCGGCAGCGGCAGCGGCAAAGGCAAAGCCAAGTGGAAACTTAATCCCCAAGGAAATTATGTGAAAAATGTGCGTGGCCAGCCCAGACACCCAAAACGCCACCCAAGCCACTGCCCATCATCGTTTCATCTCAGCTCAGCTGTTCTGGCTACTTCGACCTTTACCAGTTTAAGTTGTTAAACGGCGCATAGCTGTAAATATTTTGCACAAACGTGCAGCTTATGGCCTAAAAATTCAATGTGAAACCTTTTTCTCATTTTTTCCTTTTGCCTCTCGCTCTTTTTTAATGTAGTCCGGTTTTATTTTGTATTTTTTCTTTTGCTGGCATAGCAGCTCAGCGCAATTATTATTAAGTGTTCGCCGATCAGAGGCGGCACGAATGCAAATGCTTGATTAGATAAAGCGAAACAGCATAAAATTAGGGCCAGACCTTACACAAAGAGTCTATGAATTATATGAACACAAAGCTTGAAGAGCTTAGAAGGCCTAGAGTTATTTAATAAAAAGTTCATTTGACTTTATTTCAAATTCATCAGCTCATCCCCGTGCAGCGACGCCTCTGTTCATTTTTATAGCCTTGTTGCCATTTTCGGGTTAGTGGAGAAAAAAAAGGTTAAATTTTGTATGAGTTGCTTTGTTCTTTGCCGATTGGGTGTGATGGGGGTTGCTTAATTTCAGGCCGGGCACCCACTGCGTATGAGTTATGTGCGGGACAACTAATGTTTGGCAAGTTAAACAATGTGTGTGTGTGTGTGTGTGTGTGTGGGTGGGTGAAAATGGCCGTTAATCTGAACATGCCCAGCAGCGTTACCTTGTGAACCTGTCCCACTGGCCTTTGAGCTGGTCGCGTAATAAGCACAATTGTCTTTTGCCTTTGTGGAGGGAACGCACGGGTCGCACCAAAGTGTCAATTACAGCCATCGAAAGGACGAACAACAAACAGAGTGCGGTTTCTGTAAATGTGTGTGTGTGTGTGGTTGGGGTAGTTGTTGGCTGCGGTTAGGGCTGCTCACAGCTGGACTTGAAGTTGAGAGAGAAGAAAATTCCCCAGAAGCCGACTAAACTGGATTGGCCGGCCGTGTGGCTGTTGCATAATACTAATGTAATTGTCAGCTCATTGTTTGTCGCAAGGATAATATCGCAATTAGCCCGAGCATGACCGGCTAATTAGTTGCATAAGTCCCAAGCGAACAAAGTATCAATGACACTTGCTGAAAATCAACGTGAAATAAACGTAAAATATAAACAATTGTCAAATAATTGATGATGAAGAACGAGAAAGTTTTTTAAGAGTTTGCCTTAACTTTCAGCTTATGCTATTTGAGTTTGCTCAAAGTTAAATAAAAGCTAACTGCAAATCAGATTTCATTTACACTAAATATATACACATATCTAATCCTCTTTGTGTCCGTCTCCCTTTGCTGCTCATCTGCTTAGCTTTAATGCGAACTTTATTTATTTTTAATTACATGCATGCTTAATTTGCTGAAAGTTGAGTCCAGCTCAAATCAGGCGTATAATAAATTGATTGCAAAAGTACATAAATGCGCCTTTGTATTTGCTTTTAAATACATTTGATTGTATTTGTTTTTATCTATAAATATTTCATGCCTCGTTTTCTTTGAGCGAATTGAATTATTTGTTGTGCATTTAATTGCATTTGATTATTTGTCAAGCTTAAAGCATTTTGATTTTGGAGATGAAAATAGCTGAAATTTATAGCCAGCTTTTGTTGACTTGCCTTGAAATTTGCTTAATTATGCCATTAATGTGAATTGATTTCGTAAACCTAATAAATAATTTTTAATTACTCTAAATGTATTATTTTAATGGCAATGGCTGTTTTTATTAAATAAATATATACAAATAATAAAGTTATTACAAAAATAATTTAATAAGCATCTTGATTTGGTCAAATATTGTAGCTAATGTTTATAGCTGAATTTTGTTGACTTGAATGGGAATTGGTTTAAATAAGCCTAAAATATGCATTCATTTCTGAATAATTATAAAGAGTTATTTATGAATCTAAATGTATTTGAAATTAAAAAAAAATTAAAATCAATAAATCATTAATTAAATGAATATATATAAAAAATTATATATAATTTATATTAAAAAAGAAAATAAATAAATAATTAAATGAAAAAAAAAATTACTTAATTTTTATATAGTTTTTATAAAAAATAAAATAAAAGAAATCAATATATAAATAAAATTGTATTATATTTTTATATAATTTTTATAATAAATAAATAAAATAAATAAAATAAAAATTTAAATGTGTATATAAAAAAAAAATACATTTTTATATCATTTTTATAAAAAAAAAAAAGAAAATTTAAAAAAGTTGAATATATAAAACAAATTTACTTACATTTTAATATAATTTTTATAATAAATAAATAAAAAAAAAATTTAATAAATGAATATATAACAAAAAAATTACTAACATTTTTATATAATTTTTATTCAAAAATGAAAAAAAAATCTGATATTTAACATACAGTATTTAATTAATAATAAATGAATAATTATCAAGCCTCTATGTCATTAGATGCTTTAGTACACTTAAATTGATATGAATATATACAAATAAATATATCGTAAATAAAAATAAAAGAAAAATCTACATAAAATTTTATATATGGAAAAATATTGTAGATTTTATTTTTATTTATTTATTTTATTTTTTTTTTTTTGTAGCTGCCCTTTTGACTTGACTTTGAATTTACTTAAATAGATCTTAAATATACATTAAATTCAGATTTTTTTACTGCAGCTGTGTTAGCATCCTTAAACTATTTTATTATAAAAAAAGTTAAGTAAAATAAAATATAATAAAATAAAATAAATAAATAAATAAAAATCTATTAAAATTTGTTAATTTATTAAATAGTTAAATTAAATAAATAAAAAATTTTATTTTTTTATTAAAGCATATTGTAGCTAAAATTTATAGCTGCCTTTTGTAGACTTGGCTTAAACTTTGCTTAAATACTTCATTCTGCATTAGTTTCTCGCTTTTAATAAATAATTATCAATTACTGTAGATGTATTGGCATCCTATAATTATTTTATTATTGCATACAAAAAAAAAAAAAAAAAAAAAAACAAATTTAATTAAATAAACAAATATACTTAAATTACAGCAGGATTACTTTTTTTTACATACTTCACTTGGAATTTGCTTTATAAACTCTAACTAAATGATTAAAAATTTTTCAAAATGTATATTTAACATTAATTTAAATTAAATAAAAATCTACTTAAATTGTCAACTTCTTTGCTCTGTAACTGTGTAAACTGCAAATGGATATGGTAAATGAAAATGTTTTTCTTGCTGTTAAAATGCAATTATTTTCTGTTTTCATATTCAGTGTCATTTCCGTCTTAAGCTTCTTATGTGGCAATTAAATGCATTTCAGTCTTTTTATGTACTTAACGCAGTTGCAAATTGCGACTTGTATGCTCTTGTTAAAAAATTGTTGACGTAGCTTAAGCTCGAGATAAAGAGAAGCATTTACAGATATACATATATAATAAATAAATATAATATTTATGCAATCTGCCTGTTCTTACAGGGTATTTGCTAGTATGCTTTTATGGCTTTATTTCTTGTTGTAAAATATATACAAAATGCAGCCACAGAGCAGCAACCGCTGAAACATTTTAAAGACATGCCAGTAACAACAGCAAGAACATCAACTATGACAACAACAACAACAATATTAACTACAACAACAATAACGACGGATTAACTCTCAGACCTGTAACTGAATGACCGCACACAGACACGCAGCTGGAGAGGCAGTAACTGAGGGTGTTTTCAGGGCGGCAGAGAGCTGAGCGTGGGCGTGGGGGTGGGCGTGGGGTGGCAAACTGAGTCAGCCACATGTCAGAGACATTATGGAATCATGAACTTACTGCTGTTGTGCGGTGATGTGTGTGAATGAGTGTGTGTGTGTGAGTGTGTGTGTGTGTGTAGGTACCTGTACGAGCAGAACTCCATTTGTGATATAGCTGTGGCTGCGACAACGATTTGCGGTCCAGAACAACACACAAAGCCAAACATATACAGAGACACACACACACACACACATATAAGTATCTACAGTTACCAATACGCTTGGCCATTTCAATCATCAATCAAAGTGTTTTGTTACGACTTTCATACGTCATGTTTTGCCCGAAAAATCCCACCACCATTCCATACTCTTGTCTCTGTCGTTGTCTGTATACGTGTGTGTATGGTGTGTGTAGGTGTGACTGTGACACAAGTCGACATTTATGGTGTCGACAACGACAGCAGCAGCAGCAACAACGTAGAACGTGAATGCTGGCACTGCAGCTGCCAGACGACAATCAATCACATGCCTCAATTCAATTCTCGATGCTGTCATTTTCAATTTGAATCTCATGCCTCGACACTCATTATGCTAAATATTTATGAGTACGCAATGCTCCATTGTGTTTCCTAATGAAGCCTAATTAAAAAACATTAAACATTTGTTGACAAATCGCACGGTGTTTGTATTTGTATCGTTTGGGCAAATCAATCAAGCAAACATTTAACGGCTTTTGCTTGTGTGGCATTTGACAAACTTAAGTTTACAATGGCGCAGCTCGATTTTGTTGCCAGTTTGTTCTCACTGATTGCTGTTGTACAACTGGCTCAAGATTGGCGACGAACAAATAAAAATAGAATTGGCTTTTGTGCGGCTTTTGATTTATAGATTTTGCTTCACATTGCTTAGACCCGTTGCTACGCTGCCTTTTGCTGTTTAATGTCTGCATAGTTAAAGTTAATTAGGATATTTGTAGCCAGTTGCACAGGTGTGGCCTATCAAGACTTAAAGAGTTTCTTTTTAAAGAGCGTCTTTTGCGGCTTCTTTGTCTTGCTTTGTGCTGTGCGCCTTTGTTGCATACTTTTAGGCGCGTCTCGATTTGTTTACAGTCAAACACGCTGACCGGCAGCAGCACACCGGAAGCGAGAGCGAGAGAGAGAGAGAGAGAGCTAGATACTCCACCATACCCTTGGCCGGGTAAGCCAAAGCAGCCGCACAATTTGCTCGCTTGTTTTTGTATCTTTGTAGTGTCTGTTGCCTGGTTGTTTGCCAACGTTTTGTGTTGCTGTTTCGCTGTATTGTGCTGGTGTTGGTGCTGGTTTCGGGTGGTAAAAACTTTGTGCACTGATTGCAAACTTGTTTCAATTGTTTCGTAACCGACTAAGGAGCAATACAGTCGAGTCAAGGCAAAGCAAAGCGTGTGCACAAATGGCCAAAGCTGCGGCTGAGCGGGCAACAGCCATTCAGTTGCATATTTCTGTGGCTTAGTTTCCGTTTTCAAACCAAACGAACAGCATAAAAACCTATTGAAAATTTGCATACGAAAATGAAATTCAAATGGGTTTCACCCACACAACCGCTATATAACTGGCTCACTCTCTCTCTCTCTCTACATCCCTCTCTCACTCTCTCTCTCTCTCTCTTTTTGTAGCTGTCTCAATGTTTTGTCCAAGCTGCAATCAGGCAAGTTGGCTTTTCTGGACAAACTTTTAACATTTTTTTCTTATTTTTTGATGCCAGCTGAAACACAACTTTAATACACTTTGAACTATACATATTTATAGCTGAAATAACAACAAATCTCATAGAGAGTGAGCTAGGGAGAAGGAGTTGTTGAAGCAGTTTCGCCTAGCCCAATGAGTGGGCACTTTTAATCTAAAACGTTTTGATTTGCTGGACGCACCCTCAAAAAAGCCGACAAAAGTGATTTTCATTGAGCATCTCGTAACTTTGTAATGCAAATCTCCTCGTCTCCATCATGGCACACAATCTGCTTGTCTGTCTCCATCACTCTCTCTCTCTCTCTCTTTCTCTATCTGTGTCTTTATCTGTTTGTCTGTCTGTCTGTTCGTCTATCCTTCATTGATTGCTGCTATCACTTTTGGCCTTTCTGCCCGGCTTACACAGCCTTCGCTGCGGCCAATAAAATGCAAATTGTTTTCCGCGTAAACAAAACGTTTTTAATGAAGCCATCAGCTAGAGATGAGCGCGTGAAGGGAAGGTAGATTTCATGTCCAATTTGATTGGAATCTGAGTAGTTTCGATGGCTTCCTTTTTAGATAATTAGAACTAAAGTTTTCTTTTATTTTGTAAGCTTGAAGAGTTTCAGGAATGTATTTTTATTATATTTTATAGTAAATATTTTATTAAATTCTTCAGCAATATATAGAAAAACTTTAATATTTGTTGGTTATCATTATGCCTCTAAAGTAGTTTGAAATCTTTTTTCTTCAAGAAACACTTGAATATAAATTATATAAATATTACTCAGTAATGCTAAAAAAAAAAAAAAAAAAAAATTAAACTAATAAATTTTATTTAAAAAAAACTTCGATTAAAATTTAAAAATTATGAAAATAAAAATAAGAAAAAAAAACGATTAAAATGATACAAAACTATGATAAAAAAAGTTACAAACAATTATGATTAATGATTTAATTAATTAAGTATTTTTCATAATCATTTTTATAAATTTTTTCATGCACAAATACAAAATGCGCTATTTTTAATTTTTTATTTATTTTATAATAATTGCATACAAAATTTTTGAATACTTTAGATTTACGAGATTTTATTTATTTATTTTTTTTTTCAACAACAATGTGAATGATTTTTTATTACATTTTTCACTCCATTTTATTATTTAAAAAATAAATTAAAAATAAAATTATTTTTAATGCGTTATTTTATATTATTTTATTTAAATTTTTTTAATATGCAATAATAAAATAAATAAAATTGCAAAGCAATCCTCTAATTATAGAAATATCTCTTCGAACCATGATTTTTTAAAACTGTTATTAATTAATATATAAATTATAATATTAAATATAATTTTAGCTCTTCTATTAATTTTTATATTAATTTTTATATTAATAAAATTATTTAATTTTTAAATTTATATTTATAAACATTTAGTTTAGATTAATTCAAATTAAATAAAATTAAACAAATTTACATATTAATATTATCATGATAATTAATTTAAATATATCTTAGATCTACTTTAAAATTTCTTTAACCCAAAATTACTTGATGTTTGCATGACTTCACGTCTTATCACGATTTTGTGCTGGCTCACGCCACTCGTCGCCGCTCTGTTTGGCAATCATTGTTCCTATTATCGAAATTCTTTAATGGTAAACTGTTGAATTTTGATGGCTTTTAATTGTCTTGAGCAAGCCAATCACTGGTCGCTTTTCAGCTTCATTCTCTGCTTCAGCAGTTCGCCCTCACTCTCTTTGCCCGTCTCTCTGCCACGCTCTCTTTGATTGGAAGTAGTCAGCACAATAGTTTTTTTGGGGGGCTTCGGTTTTTGTGCTGACTGGCTGACCCACTTATTGGTCACTTCTGGCACTGTTTCCGCTAGCCTTGCAGCCACTTGACTAAACAGCACTCAAATTTGATTTTGATTTATGCTAGCCGCAAACACGAATCCCAATTCTCGAGCTCCAACTCGAACTCGAACTCGAACTCAAACTCAAAGTGGGCCGGCCAAGTTGGCCCCACAACGATTGCATCTCATAACTCTGGCATCCATCGGCCGCTTCTCGTATTTACATGCTGCTTACACGCGCATTGGCGTGTAACGGAAATTGAGTAGCATTGAGCACTTGTGAAAGGGTTGCTCCAAATGGACCCAGGCTTTAGCTCTTTACCTCTCCTATCTGCCTTAACCCTGCCCTGCCCTGTCCTGCTCTCTGCTCTGGGGCTTGTGCTGTTCGGGCATAGTTCCGGTCTAACAATTGAAACAATTTTTTTTTCGTTTCTCCCTTTTTTTGGTATTTTCTTTTTGTTTTGTGCTGGCTTTGGCGAAGACTGCTTTAGACACCCTCAGCTTCCACTTGCCATAGAAAAACACAATTTTCGCAATCTTTGCTTATCTTTTCATCGCACTCGTTGCATGTACATATATAGTTCTTGTTGTTGCCAATGCAGACTCTGACAGCTTTGAAGTGTTGCAGTGGGTATGAAGTGCCGCCTCCTGCTTCTAACCAACTTCTTTGTATGTTGGCATTAACGTTAATATCAAGTTGTGCGGCATGCGGGGGTTGATTGGTAAGTTCAAGTTTGCTAACTAAATTTGAAATATTTTAATTACATACAGTTTTCTTTTGTGCGAAGATTTAGTAAGTTTCATTTAGGCAACTATATTCAAAATATTTCAATTGCTAATTAAATAAATATTCAGTCTAACTTTTTCTGAAAATAAATTTATTGTCGTCTTATTTTAATTCAATTTGCCAACTATATTACACATATTTTAATTGTAATTTAAATAAATATTTGAATTGCATTAATATTTTTGTTATTATTTATTTATTTTGAACTTATTTATATTAGATTCAATAATTTTTATTTTAGCACCTATATAGGAATTCAATAATGAATTAAATAAATAAATTAATCGAGTTAAATTACACTTATATTTTGTTGTGACTTAATTTATTTTGAGCATATTTATTATTTATTCTATTTTTCTTTTTGACTTGATATATTTGTAGCATATTTAAATTTGATTTTCCTGTGAATATAAATTCTAAATATTTGGAATTCGTTTATTGCATATGAGATTTATAATGTCAAAATTTAAATTTAAAATTTTATCCTCATATTACGTTATGGTACATGAATTAAAATAAATATAAATGAATAAAATCAATAAATAAATACAACAAATTAAGTAATATATATATAGAAAAAAAGAAATGAAATAAGATAAATGAAAAAATAAAATAACTAAAATAAATGAAATAATAAATAAATAAATAAAATAAATAAAAAAATATAATAAATAAATAAATAAAATGAATTAAATATAATAAATAAATAAACAAATAAAATTAATAAATTAAATAAAATATAAAATAAATAAAATAAATAAAATAAATAAAATAAAAATTAAGATAAAATAAATAAAATAAATAAAATAAATAAATAAATAAATAAATAAAATAAATAAATATTTTAATTAGTAATAATTTACATTGTCTTGCTTTTTGTGAATATTTCTTTATTTTAGACATATTTAAATAAGATTTAGTATAATTTACTTCTTCCACTATATAGTGGAAAATATTCCCCTGCATATTTAATTATTGTTTTTCACTTGTTAAATTTAATTGCTCTCTTTACATTGATAGTCTTCCATTTTATATACATTCCTTTATTTTGCCAACATATTTGCATCAGTTTTTAGTTTGTTTCTCAACTTTAGAGTTTCATCTCTTTATCTTATAGCTCACCGCCTTTTTGTTGCTGCATGTATATTGCTTTGCCACGTTTTATTGTTGTCATAATCTGGTGGCTTGATGCAGCTTCAGTTCGCTTGCTCCGCCTACCATGCGTCGTCTATCTGCCGTCTGCCGTCTGCCGTCTGCCGTCTCTCTCCCTCTCTTTCTCACTCTGCCTTCCTCTCTCTCTGCCTGAAAGCTGTTGCCGCGTCGGGTTAATGCCGAGGCATAGCTGCCGATCCCCTCTCCAACCTCCTACACAAACCTGACTCTCAATCACTTTTTGCATCTTAGTCAGAGTTTACTACACGTTTTTTTATGCACCCTCTCCACTATATTGTTTTCTTGTTTCATTTTTTGTTTCTGGTTGCCTTTCCCTTGCCATGTTTTCCCGCTTTGTTTTCATTTTATGCAACACAAAGGTGTACGTTAGCTGCCTGCTTGCATACAATGTTATTGTTGTTGGCCGCTCCGCCTGTGTTTGGCTGTGCGTCGCCTAAGAAGGATATTAAATTTGAGCTCGATATACTTGCACTTTATGATATGCATGCATTTTATATATATGTATATTGAACTGCCCACAAAACGACTTTGCTGGCAATGCGTTAAGTTAATGCGATGCCTGTGCAACTTATTGGAAATCAAAGCAATCATACGCCACATTGGCTCAGCTGGCAAAGTACTCGACTGACTAAACTGAGAAAAATCAAAGTTGACTTTTTTCTTTTGCCTTGACTTGAACTAGGTACAGACTGTAGGCAGTTGAGGCTTTATTTCTTATTTTAGTATTTCTATTTTTTATTTTTGCTGCCATGTAACATATTCAAATTGCAGCTCAGTTATTCCAAGTGTAACCGGTGCCAGGGGTCAGTCATGAATATGCACTCAAGCGTCGTCAAGTCCTGACTGATTGCAACGCATTACGTTTCACATTTTTGGCACTCGATCTTTCTGCCCCGCCCCACCTATCCAACTGCCCAACTGCCCCCAACTGCCCATTGCCACATCGTGTTCAACCAAAAACCCCGCCCAGTGGCTATCCAGCAGACAAATCGCTTTGATTGATGCCCCTGGTTCAGTGCATTTGAGCTGCATACTGCAGTTAGTTACTGCTGGCACTGCCGGCGGTTCGGTAATTGCTTTTGGGGCGCACCGTAAGGCTGCATAGACTCGATTCTAAGTCTCGCCTCTCGCCTCTCCCCGCTTCCGATTTTATGTTCAACAATACGCACGCAATTACCGCAGTTGGGAGCAAGCAGAAGTACACAAAAAAAAAAAAAGGAGAATAAAAAAACAAAAAAATCAAAGAGCAGAGAAAAAGTTCAACTCTCCGGAGGAGCCTGACGAAAGTTGTCATAGCTGCTGGGCCCAGGCGCAAACTTTTAGCTCTAATTGCCCAAGTGGTTTTCGAGTGGCATCACCGTCGCCAAGACGCTGCGTAATAGAGCTTCCTCAGTCGGCCAGCGCCCTCTGCTTCTTCATTTGGGGCTGCAGTCAAAGTTTCTCTCTGAATGCTACCATCCCCTACCCCATCCCACCCCGAAAAAAAACTTGCTTGGCACAAAATGCACAATCAAAGCTGACCGTTGGCGTTATTAACACAAATGAAAATTGTGGTCCAGTTCGTCTCTCACATGGCAGTTACTTATATTTCAATTTATTAGACGGCAAAGTTTTGCCGGCCAGCCCTGCCCTCCGCCTGCGCACTGGCCAACAGCCACTTGGCCTAATGAAGTTTCGGATTAGTGCTCCAAAAATGCACATACATACGCTCGCACATGTCTCCGCCACGTATGTAATGTTCATTTGCATGCGAATATCTTTAAAGTCTTTATACAGAGTCACATGTGCATATGTGCCAGAATTGAAGATGCCAGCAAAGTTCATCCCAAACACACACACACACACACACACATATGTGCCGAGAGTCCTGCATATTTACACACTGTGGCCCCTGCAATTACGTTGCCAGGACACACACAGGTTGTAGCTTTTGACGCCGAGCATTTAACTTTTGCCCTTTGGCTAATAACTTTTTAGCGAAATGCATGAGCACAGCAAATGTTTATGTTATCAATTTTGTTTCAAATTTAATAATCTGCTGCCAAGGGCCAGCGAAATGCGATTTAATTAGAAAAATAAATTTTACATTATTTTCCATTTCTTTCACTTTTTTTGCGGAATTTACCACAAATATTGTATAAACTATTTGAAACTGAGTGAGTTATATATGTAATGTCATCATATATTAAGTCAGCTCAATTTTTTATTGGATCTGATAGGCACAGAATTAATTCGAATTGAATTTGAAAAAAAAGAACATTAAATTGTCATTGGCTTTGTTTACGATGTGGGCTTGATTTTTTTTAATAATCAAATTTTTAATGACAACAATGCAACACAATAATTATTTTATTTTTTTCTTTAAATTTGACATTTAGTTAAAATCTATTTACATATGCATAACAAAAATAAACAAAATATGCATCGTTAATGTTGTGTAGTTTTGAATGAATTTTCATAGTTATTTTCATGTCAAAATTAAAATTGAACATGTATATAAAATATTTAATGTGTGTTATATATGATATTAAGCTTACAACTATATTTAATTTGTTTGGAAAAATATACAAAACGAAAATTAATATATAATAAAAAATACAAAAATAAATTAAAATAAATTGAAATATATTGTTATAAAATTGCATAAAAATTAAAAATTTAAAAAATCTATAAAAAAATATATGTGTTAAGTTCTTAATTTAACATTTTCTTGCAATTTTATTTAAGTATTCCTTAAGAAATAAACAGCTTAAATTTTAAATACATATACTATTTTATTTACTTTTAAATATATATAATATTATATTTACTAAAGTCACTAAAATCAAGTCAAAATATAATGTTAAAACTTTAAATAAAATAAGTTTTGTGTGATATATTTGATATTTTATTAAAATTATTTTTAAGTAATATAAGAATATAATATAATGTTGTTTACAGCAATTAATGTTCATAATTATGTGGATGTTAAAAAGAAATCTAAATATATATATAAAATATTATATTATTTATATTATATATATAAATATTATATATGTTTTAAATATGCATATTAAATATGCATCTAATTAAAAAAAATTAAATTTAATAGATTCTTTCAAAAAGAAAAACATAAATATTAAGAAAAATATATAATATATAAAACTGAAATATAAAAATATGTTTTCTTTTATGTTGTTTTTTTTTTTTTTAGTGATCTACAAATCAGAAATTATTAAATAAATAAAATGAAAAAAAATAATACATTAAATTATATATATAAATTATATATATATATATACGTTTTTTTTTTTTGTTTTTTTTTATATATGAAAATGAAAAGAAATATTCTTTTTAATTCATATTCATATTCATGATAATTTTTTTTTTTTCGAGTATTAAAAGTTAAAAAGAAAATTTTAATATAAATAAATTGAAAAATAATATTACTTCAAATGATGTATCTATTTTTATTTATTTTTAAGTAAAAATAAATGAATAAACATTTTTTACAATATATATAAATATTAAGCAATGGCAGAATATATCACTCCACTCAACCACCTTACACGCTTCATCCAAATTAAATACCCTATACTTAATTGCCCAATGTAGGGCATTCTCAGGTCGCACCTAACTCATTCAACTATATTTATTGTCGAAATTTTGCGCCGTTATCAATTCGGCAGTGCCGTGAATCATTATCAATGCTTATGCAAATGTTGACGCCTTTTGGCTGCTCCAGTTTCGTGTTGCGCGGAGCAAATCAAAATTCCATTAAACTTTTCGGGTGCCCGCATAATTTTGCAACATTTTGCGGTTGAACTTTACTTTTTGGCACTTTTTTCACAATGCTGCGCTGTGGTTTTTAATTAAAATTTGTTTGCTAACATAAAGCCGGCAACGTTTCGCTGCTCGCTGCCATTTGCCATTGTTGATTGTTGTTGTCTTGCGATGGGCTGCTTGGAATGTTAGATGGAGCACTGCTGGCTGTTGCGGTGGTGGGGCAAATATGTCTGGCCGTCTAATTAGGAGCGCACATCCACAGTCAAATTACATTGCGTATACGCAGCGTGTGCCTTTTAATAATGCCGACAACATTTTGACAGACAAGAGCCAAAAAAGGGCTGCGCACAACAATGAAAGAGGGTTGCGAAAGCCAAGCCAAGCAGCATTTGATAAAAGCGAAAAGAGAGTGGGAGAGAGAGGGAGAGAGAGGGAGAGAGAGGGAGAGTGAGTGAGAAAGCGTGTTGGCTAATTGAAAAAATACATTTTAATAGCATAATTTTTGGCGCTGCGGTTGTGACAGCTTTTAAATCGCTCGTCTGGCGGTTGCGCATGCTGCGGTTGTTCCAACCAGGCTCGGGCAGTGGGTTTTAGGCTCTGCCCTCATTATTTGGCTAGCTATCACCTGGCCACAATCTGAGGTAAGATGTCACGTTCTTAGCGCTACGGCGATGACATCAAACACTATTCAAATGAAATTTGATTTTGATTAGACGATTTGTATGCCGAAATCAGCGTGTCTTATGTTTAATAAAAGAAATTGTATTGCTTGCTGTGCATTCCAGCTGGCGTTCGCCCGCAAGCTAAATTAAATTAAAAATTCAATGACAGCGCATTAACAGCGTCTCGTCAGAGATTGGTTCGCTCATCTCAACAGTCTGACAGGCGATTGAACAAATTTGTTATACCAAATAATCGAACTGTGTCGGCTGCTCGACGGGCTCATCTCGATGCTTTCGCTTCAGCTTCAGCTCCAGTTTCTGTTTCAGCTCTTGCTTTTGCTGTTGCCTCAGCTATTGATTTTGCGCCTTAAGATGTGGCGTCAAAGTACACTCAAAGCTGTTGGATTCAGCTCTGCGGTATGTGGCCTGTAAACTGTAAGCTGTAAGCTGTCTGCCATGTGAAGGTTTAGTCTAAGCGCTCGCACTGCACACGGCAGACGCTTATTGAAGTGTTTCTTTTTGATTAGAAATATATATACGTCTATATATTTCTTTTCTATTTTTGTCTTACTTATTTTACGGAAATAAATGTAGTTGAATTAATGCAAAGGCTTGAGGGAGAATTTTTTATTATAATAATATTACTATTTTCTTTAAATTTAGATATTTACTCAGCTGATTCTGAATTGGAGTTTCTGAATTTAATTTATATGTTTGTATATCTGTTTGTTATTTTTTTATGCTTTTTTTTTTTTTTATTTTTATTTGTTTTTGTATACTTATCTGTTTCATTTATTAATAGTTTTAATTTTTATTATATATTTATTTATTTATTATTTGTTTTTATTTTTATTAATGTCTTATTTTATTTGTTATTTATTTATTTTTATTTTTTATCTTTGTTTATTTTGTTATTTTTTTATTCCTTTTTTTTTGTTTTTATTTTAATTATTTTTATATATTTATTTGTTTTACTTATTTATTAACTTTATTTTTCTTTTATTCTTATTTATTTATTTATTTTTATTTTTCTTCATTTTTTATTTTACTTGTTATTTATTTTTTATATTCATTTATATTTTCATTTTATTTATTTCTAATGATTTATTTATAATTATTTTTATTTATATTTTTTTTTTAGCTGAATAGACTTGAATTGTGTTTATTTTTTTATTATTTGGTTGTTATTTTTTATGCTATTTTTTGTTTTATTTTTATATATTTATTTGTTGTTTTTATTTATTAATTTTATTATTATTTTATATTTATATATTTTTATATTTATTTAATTTTTATTTTACTTGTTTATTTATTTATTTTTAGTTTTATTCACATATTTTTATTTTATTTATTTATTTATTTTTATTAATTTTTTTATTTTTAGCTGACTTTTTAAGTTTTTTTTTTAAATATTAAAAAATTGATTTAAATGCATGAGTGAGATTTTGTATAATAATTATTTTATATTTAACTTTAGATATTTTCTCTGCTGCTTCTGAAATCTAATTGAATTTATTTTTGTAACTACGTTTTTATATAAGTATATAAGGATATCTATTGCAGTAACTATTTGTATATTGATAATAAATAAAATAATTATTATTCGCACACCTTGAGTGTTGCTTTGGTGACACAAACATCAGCTGTTCGAGTGGCCATGCTTTGATTATGAAATTGATTCAATTAAATATATAGAATTTCCTGGTGTCACATTGTCACAATTGTTGCTGCTTAGCTTGGGCTTTTCGACTAAGCTATTTTTACTTTGTTGGCTTGCCAACTCGAACAGCAAATACAGAAGGAGAGATAAGTTCTTTGAGTGAATTACTTTGTCAAGCTTGGACATCAATTGAATAGGTGTCTGTATCTTTAATTAAAATCATATTCGCAAGAGCTTAGCTTACTTAATGATTGTTTACTGCAAATTGCAGATATGAAATTTACAGAATTCTGTGCGGTTCAGCATTTTTGTGTCTGTTCAAACATAAATAATTACTCAGCTTGGCTGCTGCACTGTATTGAAAATATACTGTGCATAAGGAAAATCAGGACTTGGTTGCGGGGCAGAGGGCAGACAAATGCAGCCCAGGCAAACAACACACAAATGGTTTCTAGATCGATAAACTTTGCAAGGAGCAAAGTGTGTGTGTGTCTGTATGTGTGCCACGCCCACATCCTAGATGCTATAGCATAGACAATAAATTCGAACAAAAGGCAACACATTCATCGAGTGGCAACATCAAAAGAAGAAAATTGTCGAGCTGAAGTTGGAGTACGAGCAAAGTAAAAAAGAAACGAAGACAGCGAAAGAATGGGAATGGTAAAGGGAGTTGGAAGAAAAAAACATAGTGAAAACTGAAACCAAATACCCAAACACAAAATGGCAGCTCTTTAGCTGCGATTTATATTTGAAATGCCTTTGGGTGGCCACTGAAGCGGCAAATGCTTTTGCGGCATCGCCTCAAATGGAGCGAGCACCCTTAAAAGAATAAAACAAAATTTTATGTATGCATATATGTATTGCAGCAAAAATTTATTCATCGCCGGCAGTTGCAACTTATTTTTATGCCTGTTAATTGTCAGGCACTCGCACCGCCAGCTCCGAGTCGCCACTTTGCATACCCAAATGTCAACTTTTGCCATTTTGGCCAACTTCACACCAGGCTGCAGGCTGCCAGCTCCCAGGAGCTGCCTGTCTGCTGCCATCCGCTCCAGCTACCCCTCCTAGTTGCCCATATGTGGGCATCATAAATATTTTCCAGTCCATTGATTTTTGGTCGCTGTGGATGCTGTCGATGTTGATGATGTTGAACGGACGAAGCAGCAGCAGCCGCAGCAGCCGAGCAGAAGCAGGAGCATCTGATGCCTATATAATATATATATATATGCGCACTTGTGTTCCATACAACAGTTTCTGAATTATTTCAACAAAATATTTGGCTTTATAATGAATGTGGTGTCCATATACAATTGTTTCCTATCAAATGAAATGTTTTCTTAACTTTTAGATGGGGCTTAGATTTACATTTCTTTGTTATTAAGCTCTCCTAGTTGCAATTCTCTAGCAAAGATTTGCATGCTAAGCATACTTTTGATTCTAGTTTATAAATTTAATCCTCACCTTCTGCCTCTGCCTCTAATTCTACCTTTGCCTCAGCAATTGGCTGTGGCTTGAGCTCTAACTCAGCGTCCAGCTCAGCTTTTGCCTCTGCCTCTGCCTCTATCTTGAGCTCAGACTCACACTCAGGCTTAGTCTGATCTTGGACTCAGCCTCAGCCTCTGCCTACAGCTCACATTTACACTCAAGCTTCTGCTTCTGCTTCTACCTCTGCCTTTACCATTGACTGTGGCTTGAGATCAGACTCAGCTTCTGCCTCTGCCCCTGCCTCTGCCAATGGCTGTGGCTTGAGCTCAGACTCAGCTTCTGCCTTTACCTCTGCCAATGGCTTTAGCTTGAGCTCATACTCAGCTTCTGCCTCTGCTTCTACCTCTGCCTCTGCCATTGGCTGTGGCTTGAGCTCAGACTCAGCTTCTGCCTCTGCTTCTACCCTCTGCCATTGGCTGTGGCTTGAGCTCAGACTCAGCTTCTGCCTCTGCTTCTGCCTCTGCCTCTGCCTCTGCCAATGGCTGTGGCTTGAGCTCAGACTCAGCTTCTGCCTCTGCTTCTACCTCTGCCTTTACCATTGACTGTGGCTTGAGCTCAGACTCAGCTTCTGCCTCTGCCTCTACCTCTGCCTCTGCCATTGGCTGTGGCTTGAGCTCAGACTCAGCTTCTGCCTCTGCTTCTGCCTCTGCCTCTGCCTCTGCCAATGGCTGTGGCTTGAGCTCAGACTCAGCTTCTGCCTCTGCTTCTACCTCTGCCTCTGCCATTGGCTGTGGCTTGAGCTCAGACTCAGCTTCTGCCTCTGCTTCTACCTCTGCCCCTGCCTCTGCCATTGGCTGTGGCTTGAGCTCAGACTCAGCTTCTGCCTCTGCTTCTGCTTCTGCCTCTGCCTCTGCCATTGGCTGTGGCTTGAGCTCAGACTCAGCTTCTGCCTCTGCCTCTACCTCTGCCAATGGCTGTGGCTTGAGCTCAGACTCAGCTTCTGCTTCTACCTCTGCGTCTGCCATTGGCTGTGGCTTGAGCTCAGACTCAGCTTCTGCCTCTGTCTCTATATTGAACTCAAATGCACACTCAGCCTTAGTCTGAGCTTGGACTCAGACTTCTCTACCTTGGACTCAGCCTGAGCCCCAGCCTCGGTCTCTGTCTACATTCACACTCAAGCTTTACCTCAGCTTCAATCTCTGCTTGTGCCATTGTCTTTAGCTTGAGCTCTTACTTAGCGTCCACCACAGCTTCTGCCTCAGCCTCTCTTTTGGACTCAGACTCAGCGTCCACCTCAGACTAATAAAATTCTCTAATAAATAGTTAGTCCTCTCTCTCTCATTATTTTATAATATCTTTCTGCCTATATATTTATTATTTAAATATAATTATTTATTATATTTTATATTTATATTTATTTTACATTTTATTTTGTTTATATATTTTTTGTTATTTAATTGTTGAAATTGCGCTGTTAACGATTTTGAATGCACTCCCAATCATAGTATATATTTACCATTTTGCCTGCCATTTCCACTGACCAAAAATCTCACCTCTCTGACGCAACTCTATGGCTGGCGCTTGGCCGCGCTTTGTTTTGTTTGCAGCGACACTTGATTGCTTTTATGCATGGTTGTTGTCTCTGGTGGAGCAGTGCGTGAGTCAGGCAGACGCGGAAAAGTATGCTACACGCCAAATAGGCTCAAATTATGCTGTCCTGCGGAGAGTGTGCCCGTGTGTATGTGTGTGTGTGTATGTATGCGTGGCCTGGCTCTTGTATGTTCGCTGTTTGCCTAACGCTTTTTTTATGCCTGCAAAACAATTTCATGTGCTTCGCGTACATAAATATTTTTGCTCAAGTTAATTGAAACATTACCAAAAAATGCTTGTCGGCAAATATTGAAATATGCGCTGAGCACAGGCACCCCCAATGGTCTGAATATATATGATGTATTATTGGCATAAAATATTTGTTTTTCTGTATTGATTTATTTGCGACTGTGTGTTTTGTATGGCTGTGATTGAATGACTGAGAAATTTATTTTTACTTTAATAAAACTGCAATTATAATTTAATTTCATTAAAAAAATAAATAAACAAATAAATAAAAATAAATATATATACGTATGGAGAGTGAAAAATAAGAGCAGAGTAAAGTATTCAATAATATATATATATTTTTTTAATATGTATTAATATTTAATATAAATAAAATATTTTTTTAATGAATTTTTATTTAAAATAAGAAGTACAAAATTAAAACTCTTTTCTAAAGCACATTTTAATTCTTAATAAATAAATAGATAATATTTAAATAAATAAGTTAATATATAAAAAATATTGTTGGGTAATTTGACTTTGCGTTGCAATACCCACGAGAGTGAAACGATGTGATTCGGTTAGTGGTTTAATAAAGAGTGAAACAGAATAGAATGTTAATTACATTCTTTGTATGGTGATGCCAGATTACATGTTTGCTTATGTTAATGCTTACATTTTCAACACTTCTTCTTAAGCTACATATAATCTTTCTTTTTTAGCTAACAAATCTTTTACTAGGATAAACCAAGTAACTTAACAAAATAGTTATGCTTAGACTTATGTAAACATTTGGTAAGAATATCAGCTACGTTACAATTTGAATTCACATATGTAAGCTCTATCTCTTTAGATTGTATTTTTTCACGAACAAAGTGGAACTTAATATCTATGTGCTTTGTCCGTTTGTGATGCACTGGATTTTGTGCAATGTGTTGCGAACTGATATTGTCACCACGGATCTTTATTGGCTTCTCATCTGTTGACCAGCCAATCTCATTTAAAAGTCTTCGCAAATAGACTGCTTCCTTTGCAGCCAATGTTAATGCAATGTATTCCGCTTCTGTGCTGCTTAGAGCAACGACACTCTGCTTTGCTGAAGTCCAAGAGAATACACTGCCAGCGAGGAAGAACGCGTAGCCACTGTATGAGCGTCTGTCTCTTCTGTCATTTGCCCAATCTGCATCGGCGTATCCAGTTGCTGATGCATCACATTTGCTGTATGTGATTGCCAAATCCATCGTACCTGCCAGGTATCTAAGAATATGTTTTGCAGCAGCTTCATGCTCTGCATGTGGATCGTTGTTTCTTTGAGATAGTTTGCATACTGCGTGCAAAATATCAGGTCGGCTCAGCACTGCTAAATACATAAGGGAACCAATTAGTGACTGGAATTGGGTTTTATTTACCTTTTTACAGTTGTCGTCACTACATTCAACTTGAAAACCTGGATCAAGTGGTGTATTGACTTGCCGACATTTGCTCATGCCGTATGTTTCCAGCAATCTTTGAATGTGTGATTTCTGGCATAGCGAAATTGAACCTAGTTCACCGTCCCTCTCAATTTCCATGCCTAGGAAATAGCTTATGGGGCCTCCATCATGCATCTTGAACTTCGATGCAAGCTTCTTCTTAATCATTGCTATGTCTTCTTTATTTGGGCACGCGATGATTAAGTCGTCGACGTAGATGGCAATATAGCTGAATGCTTCTTCTGTCATTTTGGTGTACAAACAGGCTTCGTTTTTACATTTGCTGAATCCAATGGAATACAAGGCCTCATCAAGCGTTTTATTCCAAACACGCCCTGATTGCTTAAGTCCGTAAAGCGCCTTGTTCAGTTTTAGAACTGCTTTAGGTTGACTGTTGTCCACAAAGTTTGGAGGCTGCTTCACATACACAGTCTCATGAAGCTCGCTGTTTAGATATGCATTTGTTATATCTATTTGATGCATATACAAACGTTTTTCTGCAGCTATCGCGAGAAGCATCCTAATTGTCTCGTATCTAATTACTGGCGAAAATGTTTCCAAATAATTTACGCCAAATTGTTGCCCACATCCTTGTGCAACTAAGCGAGATTTGAACTTCTCGACATTTCCATTTTTATCGCGTTTGATTCGAAAAACCCATTTAGAACCAATCGCCTTTTGCGCTGGAGGTAGGTCGCATAATGTCCATGTGCCATTTTCTTGGAGTGCTCTGTACTCTGTTTGCATAGACTCCCTCCATTCTTGCGCATATTGACTCTGCAACGCCTCGTCGACTGACTGGGGTGTCTCTGTGTCTACTTGATCAAATATACTGTTGAGCCTCGTCTGGTACTGTTTCGTTGGTCGTCCTGGTTGACCATTTCGGATTATCTTAGGCCTGCCCGGCCCGCGCTGCTGTCGCGTTACTGGAGCATCATTATTATTGTTGTCAACTTCTGGATTCTCTTCGTTCTCTTGCCCTTCTTCTGATCTGCTACTCTCATCCGGTGTCATCTGCTCATGACCTGGAAGCTCCGGTGTATCAAGGCTTATTATGATCGTCATGAAATCATTACTCGTGTCTTTCACATTTTCAATTGTTTTTGTGTCAAACTCACCCTCTACGAATTTAACATCACGCCTTTCGATGACACTCTGCTTCTCCGGATCGTACAGACGGTATGCCTTTGCGGTGTATGAGTATCCAACAAAAATGTACTCCTTTCCTTTTGCCTGGAATTTGCTTGTCTTAGCCTTGTCCAGAGCAAATACGCGAGATCCAAACACTCGCAAATGCTTTACAGAAGGCTTCCGATTTCTCCACATTTCGAAAGGTGTGCCTCCATTTAACGCCTTTGTGGAACATCTGTTGCGCAAATACACTGCCGTTGTGACAGCCTCTGCCCACAAAAACTCACCAATCTTTGCATGGATTAGTAGACTTTTCGCCATTTCTACTATTGTCCGGTTGGCACGCTCTGCAACGCCGTTTTGCTGAGGTGTATAGGGTATTGTCAACTGCCTTTGTATACCGCATTCAGTCAAAAAATCAGTAAACTGTTTATTGACATACTCCGTGCCATTATCACTGCGTAAAGCCTTTATTTTCTTGCCTGTTTGGCATTCTGCAAAGCTTTTAAACATCTTGAACTTATTGAAGACTTCGTTTTTTGCTTTCATTATATAGACAAATATCATGCGCGAGTAATCGTCAATAAATGTTACAAAGTAACGATTGCCACCAATTGACTTGACATTCATTGGTCCACATACATCTGTGTGCACTAATTCAAGCACATCCTCTGTACTTCGATTCATTTTTCGATTAAACGGCAAAGCACTTAATTTAGACTGGTTACAAGTATCACAATTCATTTGCACTTGCATATTGTCAACATTCATACCATGCACTAGCTGTTTGTCGTTCAGCTGTTTTAAATCTTTAAAATTTAGGTGTCCAAATCTATTATGCCATTGCATTGTCGGCGAAACTATGCTCATTGAATGTACTAAGTTGCTTTGTGAGTTTTGATGAAACACATACAGATTATTTTCTTCGTTTGCTTTTAACAACACTTCGCCTTTATTGTTTTTAATAATCGACACTTTGCCTTTAAATGATGTGGAGTTTTCAAATTTAGCTGCTGCGCTCACTGAGAAGAAATTCATATGGAGTTCGGGCACATGCAAGACATTTTTTAAATTTATTATGCAGTTTTCTCCTTTTATTTTCACGTTTCCAATTCCCTTTGCAGCAACATACTTATTTGCAGCTAGCATTATCGGCGTTTCTCTTTCAGCGTAGCTTATAAACATGTTGCGATCGCAACACATATGAGATGTTGCGCCGCTGTCTACGCACCATACGCTATTTCTTTGCTTTCCAGCGAAACTATGCATTAAGCTGCTTGCTTGTTCGCTGCTCATTTTCTTTCTGTCGGACCTCTTTTCGTTCCTCTTCTTTGATTTGCATTCGCTTGCTCGGTGCCCAAATTTGTCGCAGTTGAAACACTTTCCGTTAAACTGTCTATTCCGTTCTTTGGATTTGTCTTGAGCGTGGGTATACACAGCTTGCGTTTCTGCTTTAACCTCTCTTTCTGCCTTCTCTGACTTTCGTGTGCCTTCTTCTATTAATTTGATTTTTACAGCATCAAATTTTGGCAACTCATCGCGCGTAACTATAGCTACTATAAAGCTCTCCCACGTATCTGGTAAACTGCTCAGTAGCATAATTACCTTTAACTCGTCGTTTAGAGTTATATCTAGCTCTGCCAATTTATCAATTATTTCCACAAATGAATTGATATAAGTGACGATGTCATCTCCCTGCTGCATGCTTAATCGAATCAGCTTCTGATATGCTTGCACCTTTTGAATCGGTCCAACTGGCATGTGTAACTCTTTGAGTTTTTTCCAGATTTCTTCGGCTGTTGTGCACCTTTTAATATGCATCAACTGAGATGGCTTTACGTTTAGGGTTATATAGCTCTTGCCTTCTTATCATCCTTAAGCCATTTTGCGGCTGCTGCATCATCTTGACCCTCATATCTTCCACAGACAACTTCCCATAAGTCGGCCATCTCTAGTACACTTTCCATGGCCATATGCCACACGCCGTAATTACTTTCATCAAGCTTTTCAATTTGGTACGACATGTTCATTTTGCTTGCAATTCCTCGTTAATTCGCACACGATATTAACTATTGACCACTAAGCAAAATTAAAAACGACTCTTTGCTCTTAAACACTTTTATATTTTTAAACCGAATAGCGATTACTCTGGGCCCATAACCAATGTTGGGTAATTTGACTTTGCGTTGCAATACCCACGAGAGTGAAACGATGTGATTCGGTTAGTGGTTTAATAAAGAGTGAAACAGAATAGAATGTTAATACATTCTTTGTATGGTGATGCCAGATTACATGTTTGCTTATGTTAATGCTTACATTTTCAACAAATATAAATTGAAGAATTTATTTAAAAATAAATGTTAATTTTAAGTAATTAATTAAATAATTCATTTACAAATACATTTTTATTTAAAAAAAAAAAAAACTTAATAAAAAATGTATTAAAAAAATTAAACAGAATAAAATAATTTATTTAAAATAAATTTTAATATAAATAAATAAATTATTTATTTTAAAAATCAATTTTAAATTTTAATATATAATTAAAAATATATTTTCAAAAAATTGTAACGTAATGAAACAATTTAATTAAAAGAAATTTTTATTTTAAATAAATAAATTACTTATTTAAAAAATCAATTTTAATTTTAAATATATAATACATTTTTGGTGTATTTAAAAATAAATTTACACACAAAAATGCAATAATAATTCAATAATTAATTTCAAAGTAAACTTAAGATTAAAAAATAAAATTAGAATTAAATAAATTTTCGTCATAAATAAATTATTTTATTTATTTTATTTTTATTTATTTTTGTGCTGCTGAGACACAAAGATTTCTTTTTATTAATTTAATAAATTAGCAATATATAAAATATGTTTTATATTTTTATATAATATTTTAAGTTTCCATTCATTTAAATTACTATTTATTTCTTATGCATGTCTAAAGCTTAATTTTCTATGCGCATCTCTGGAAGCGCTTAAAGTTGCTGCTTCAACTATAGTAAATAGCACTAAATTTGTGCAGTTCATTAATATATTTCATTATTATAGTTCATTATATTTCATTATACTTAATACTTATAAAACGCTTAAATACAAAACGTGCTCAATCATGCTCTCAACTGTAGCTGCTCGCACAAGAATTAATAGACAGCCTGAAACTCACATTGATTTTGTTTTACATTTTGCATTTAAGTACTCCACTGAGCGCTCTATGATTCGCATGACTTTTCCTTGGTTCTGTTAGGAACTGATTCCGTAACGATTTCGTTAATGGATTTGGCCACATAATCGATATTTCTTGGCGTCAGGCCGCAAATATTTATTCGACTGGAGCTGAGTAAATAAATATGTTTATCCACTCGAAGTCTCTCGCATTGATTCGCTAACAAAATGAATATTCCAGTTTAGCATAAATTTTAGCTTATGAAATATTTATTTGCTTACGAGTCAGTCCCAAATATGCGAACATGCCATGGCCATCTGTTATGTGATCCCATGTGCCAGGTGTTTCCAGATCGACAAGTTTTTGCGCCAATTCATTTCGCATTTTCTTCACACGATTTGCCATTAGAGCCAGGGTTTTTAGCCTGGATTTTAGATATAGTATTTATTATAATTTGTGTTTATTTTCAAGTTTCACTCACCATTTTTTGCGATTGCTTTTGTTGCCTAGCACCTTGGTGATAATGCGACTGCCAAAAGCTGGTGGATTCGAATAGTTCATTCGAATTAGTATACTTAGCTGCGAGGCTACAGCAGGCGCATATTTTTTATTCTTCAATACGACAATTAAATTGCCAACGCGTTCATCTAAAAAAGAACAAAAAAAAAAAGTGAGTTATTGAGGGAAACATGTTCTAGAAGAGACACTTACTGTACAGTCCCATGTTTTTGGAAAAGGATTGCGCGATCACAGTTTCATGGCCCTGTTTGATAAAGTATCTGATTCCCCAGGCATCGCAATCCGGATTGCCGCTCACAAAGCCTATATAGGCCGCATCGAAGAACGGAAATAGCTTACGCATTTTCACAACTTCGGAGATCTGTTGCCATTGCTTCTTTGTGGGATCCAAGCCCGTGGGATTGTGGCCAGAGGCTTGAAGCAACACCACAGCTCCCTCTGGTGCATTGCAGAGGGCAGCCAAGAGCTTGGCCATATCTATTTTCTTCTTTTTATGGTTCCAATACGGATATGACTTAAACTGTTTAAAGCCAGCTTGTCTTAGTATATTGATGTGATTACCATACGTGGGGTCTGACAGGAGACAGATGCGTTTCTTCATACAATGACACAAAAACTCCGAACCAATGCGCAGTGCACCAGTGCCCGCAACAGCATGAGCTGAGACAATCTGAATGAAGATATAGATTTGAAATGATATATCATAATTGCAATTGTAATTCTCTTGACTCACGCGCTTTTCTTTCAGTGCCTTGCAGTTGTTGCCCAGCAGCAGCTTGGTTACCACCTTCCGATACTCTTCAGTGCCCATGATGGGTAGATATTCGTGATTCAACTGTCTATCGCTCAACACTTGCTGCTCACACTTCTTAACAATTGGCAAAAGGTATGGCCTGTTCTCTTCGGTTCGATAGACTGGCAAAGAAATGACTGAGATGCAGCAATGGGCAGCGCCGTCGACTTACCACCGATTCCCAAATTCACTTTTTTCTCATGCTTGTCTAGTTCGTAGAGAGCTCGCAAGTGAAAGACCTCAATGGGCGGTATTACCTTGACATTCTCAAAGACTGATTCTTTGCAATCTCTCGAGTCACCATAGCCACGACTTATAATTTTTAAAATTCTGTAAAAAAAGTTCGTAAAAACTTGAATTATTTTTTCAACAGTTGCGTTGGGCTCTTACTCTGTTTTGTAAGCTAGACAATTGCTTGCCAACTTCAACATGACGAAAATACCGAAACCTTAATTTAAATTTGGCGAAACAATAAATTTAAATAGTAATTTTAATTTACCTTTAAAAAAAAATATTAAAGGCTGACATTTAAGACAAAGTCTAAATATCAAGTATATTATAAAAGCAAATGTAAATTTTCCACATATTCGCGCATTAAAATTAAACAATATTATTTATTTATAGTATTGTTAATATATTAAAAAATATGAAAATATAGTCTAATCATTTTTAGTATTTTTTTTTATTTATTACTTATTTATTTATTTTATTTTTATTTATTTAATATTTCATTTATTTTATTTTATTAATAATAATTTGTCTATCATAAAAACTAAAAAAAAATAAATAAATAAATAAAAAAAAAATAAATAAAAAAAAACACAACAAATTAGAATATATAAAGTGAGTTTTAAATACATTTTGGAGGCAAAAATTATATTTCAAAGCTGAATTGGAATTTAAAACTCTAATATGAAATTGTATAAATATTAGACTTTTTATATTTATTTCATTAATTTAACATAATATTTTATTTCAAAAGATAAAATTAATCTAAGCATTGTAAAATTAATATAATTGTATAAAATTGTATAAATTATTATTAATATAATATGTCATTTAATAAGATTAAATTATAAATTATTATATTATTTAAAAAATTGTTAAGATAAAATAGTAATAATACAATTTTATAAATACTAGGCTATTTACATTTATTTAATCAATTTAATATTATTATTATGTGATCTAATAAAATTAAATTCTGTAAAAAATAATATAATTTAAAAAAATTGAATTTAATCTTAATCATTTAATATTAAGCATACATTAATTTTTTTTCTATAATTGTATTTATATTTTTAGTTAATGTAACATTTTAATTATGCTTTTATTAAATTTTTAATAAAAAATTAAAATAAAAAACAAATACTTAAAATTGCATTTTATAATCTTAAACTGCAATCGTAAATAGCAATAGGCTAAAAAAAATTAAGTTAATAATTAATTAATTTTATTATTTACATTTTATTATATTATATTTTATTTATTAACAATTATATTCTAAAATATTATTCATTTATTTAATTTAAATTGTAAAATTAATAGACATCACTAAAAAAAAATATATTTAATATTAATAATATAACAATTTAATACAAATAAAATAATAATGAATCTTCTGCAAGCCGAACATCTTAATTCAATCAATAAAGATAAATGTTTGCTTTGCTCTACTCCTTGTCTCCATTTCTTGAGACTGTAATCGTCAATCAGGCAAAGTGGATTGTCTATCAGAGATGTATTTAATTGCCTGTGACTCGATTCAGATAAATTTGCTTACGATTTGCGTTTGTTTATGGTGCAGCAGTTCGCAACTGACCGCAGCAAATCGCTGTCTTGTTTGCTTTATACTCCACCCGCACAACAACAACAACAAGTGAAACAACAACAAGTTGTATGTTTTCATTGCGTATGTATTGTTGCTGCTGCTGCTGTTGCTGCTGTTGCTGTGGATTGCGTTGTCTTCATTGTTTGGATTTTAGTGCTTCATATGGCAGCCATAACGAAGCAGAGTCAACTATTTGATGTGAGTGAGGTCAGTGAGGCATAAGCAAATCACTGCAACAGCCATGACAATGTTGCTTTAGCTTTTTCAGCAACATGCATTGAGTCTAACTGGGTCATAAACTAGCTTAATTGTTGACTGATTAACTGCAGAGGGTTAACGGGGTTGACAAAAAATGCTCAAAATATTTGGTATCCTCTCCCATTTCTTTGACAGCATATAAAATGACTTGGTAGCTTGTTAAACAAGCTTGTCAAGCGTCGCAGTTGAGCTGACAACGCTGTACAGCAACAGTTACTTTTATAGTTACCGTTGCTGACCTTATCCATAAAATGTTCGTGTTCCGTTTCCGCTGCACTCGACTTGACGCGACCGCAACGGTGTGGCGTGCTTAATGGCCTGGCATTATGGCAGCAGGAGAAAGGCAGCATGCAAACACACACACTCTCACACACTCGCCTCTCACAGCATCCCTCCCCCTCTCACTCACACGCACCTAGTAGCTATCAGTTATGCGTCGTCGTTGCTCATCAATTGGCGCAGACGCCGCTGCGCCTGCAATTTATTTTTTATGCATGAGCTGCAAATGAAAATTAAATTGACTGCGTGTGTGTGTGTGTGTGTGTGACGTTAGACGTCGCGCTGCGTGCCACGCGGCGTATGAATAATGCAAATGGCCGCCACGGCTCAACTTGCAAGTTCTCGCACTGACCTCCGGCCGCACTCTGCATGCCGCTTAACATTTTATTTATGATCACATATTCATATGAGGCTTTTATTTTGTGTTTTTAATTAAGTTATAAAATATTAATTTGTGCCGTCACGGCTGCCGCTGCCTCTGCTGCTGCTGCTGCTGTGGTTGACATGCATTTTGTGGTCTCACTGCTGCAGCGCTCTGCGGCAAGTCGCCGCCGTCTTCGGCCCGCCCGCTGTGCGCAGCGCTGCCGGTGGCAGATGCGGCAGCGACTCCAGGTTTATGCTCCTGGCCAACGTATTCAATATTGCTGTCAGCCAGCTCAGCATAACTTTCTATAACTCCCGCTGCTGCTGCTGCTTCTGGCATTTTACGCGTCATTTAACCCGTTCGATTTGGGTTTCAAATGCAACAAATTCTCAACGCCTCGGAGCCTCTCAGCTGCTGCCTGTGCTTCAGTAAACAATGGGATTGAATTGAACCTGGCAACGGCTGCTGATGGCCTGTCGTGAGGGCAAACAGTGGAAGATGGAAAAAAATAAGATAGAATAAACAAAGTAATTTGTGAGACACTCTGTACGAAGTGAAGCGATTGCCTCTGGGGTTATTTCTTTGAAATGAAAGCCAAGTTAAACTTATAAATAAATTTCTACGAGACTCAGCTCGGAATACAGTTGGTTTCTACAAGAAATAATCTGAAAACAAGGGGAAATTTCTAAGAAATAATTCAATACAACATTAAATTATATAAATTAAATTAAATTTATTAAATTTAGTTATATTTATTATTTCTTATTATTTCCTAGAACGAAATTTAAATTTTATATTATTATTATTTTTTTTATTTAAATAAAAATTAAATTGAATGCTTATAAATTATTATTAAAAATATTTTGAAGAAAGACTATGCAAAAATATATATAATTGGCTAAATAAAAATATAGATATGAAAGGAAATATAATATTTCAATAATACAATGTGTAATACTTTTATGCAACTAAAATTTTTATTTTTATTTAATTTTAATTATTTTAGTTTTAGGTTCTTGAATTTTTGTATTTATTTATTTTAATTTATTTTCTCTTATTTATTTATTTTACTTTATTTTTTTGTTATTTATTTTTTTACTTCAATTTATATTTTATATTTATATTTTATATGTTTATTTATATATTTTACTTCAATATATTTATTTTACTTTATTTGATTTATTTCAGATATTCTATTTACTTTTTTTACTTTTTTTATTGTATTTCTTTTATTATTATTTTTTTATTTTTCTTTATTTACTTTTTATTATTTTTTATTTATTTATTTATTTTTTTTACTATTATTATTATTATTAGAAATAAGCTTAACTCATAATGAACTTTAATCATAGTTGAATAGAAAACAAAACTTTAGCCAGATTCATATAGAAATATATTTAACATGAGCAGAGAACATGAAAGATGCGCTTCCTTATATAAATACATATATAAAGAAATACTTATATATTTACAGATATGTATCTCATATATAACTATTCGCCTCTCACATTGCCATTTTAATTACCACATCTTAAGTCGCTTCTTTCATGGTTTCTCAACCCGTGTCAATTGCCTTGCAGAAGTTCATGACGCTCTGGCATAAAACACTTCCCCGTCAGCTTATCTATCTGTCTTCATTCAGTTATTCATTGACAACTTTATAATCCTTTGTATCTGTTAATCCCGCATCACTTCTTCCGGCACATCATCCAGGCGCTTCATCCTTTCAATTCATTGCCTCTTCGTTCTCCGTTTCTCTGCTCTCTTCTCATTTCTTTTTTTTTTTAATCTTACAATTCCACAACCTAACCCAACTTGCATTGTGCTGGCTCTGGCTCTGGCTGCTGCTGCTGCTTCTGCTGCTGCGGACTTAAACATGACAGCTGTCATATGTTGCTATTCCATATCACATTTTATAGCATAGTTGTTTTTTTTTTTGCCTCTGATTTTTTCTGCCGACATTCCGCTCTATCTAAGCTTTGTTTTGCGTCCGTATGCTTTATTTTCCGCTTTCTTCTATTCGTATAACAACAGTTTTACGCACAGCATAGCACGTGCTATGCCAGTCTCTCTCGTTCGCTCGCTCGCACGCTCGCTCTCTCTTTCAGCTGAGCTTTTAATGTTACTTTTGCGCACTCTCACGAGCTGACTGGCGTTGACTGGCCTCTCTTTGCGCTGATTGGAAGTTGAAACATTTACTGTTATTTTTTCTGCACTTTTGTTGCTGTTGCTATTGCTGCTGCTGCTGTTGTTGTTGTTGCTCTTTTCATTGTTTCTGTTTTGCTCTGTTTCACATGTTTCAGCTGTGCCACATTTAGCCCATGACTTTGGCAGCGCATGGAACTCGGACTCGGCAGCCGAGCAGCGCCACACTGAAGCTCGCTTGCATTTAAAAATAAATTATTGTGGCAAAACACACACACGCACACACACATACACACATAGTTGAAGTCCTTTATTTTAGTCATAGTTGCTCTTGGGCGTACGTTGAACTGCTGACCCAAACACCTGTCTAGATTGCGGCCTGCGATTGTTGTTGCTGTGCTTCGGGGGTCGTCACTCGACTTGTATTTTCGTCACTTGGCAAATATAGTTTCTGGGGTTCCGGTGCGGCTCGGGCTCTGCTTAATTTTATTACGCCAGTTGGGCATGTTGGCCTGTGATTCAGTGCGGAAAATTAAAAGGGTTTACGGCTTTATAGATAAGTGGTCGTACGGGGAAATGAATAGATCCGCCCCGACGACACATTGATGTTGGTTTTTTATCAACGGATTAGCTAAAGAGTCCATGCTGTCAACTTTGATTTGAAAAGGGTTTACACTATGCAGTCAGAGAAAGTCTTTGAAAAGTCAAGGATTAGTTTATTCATTTAGGTAATTTTTATACACATTTCTCGCTAATTTATTTTTATTTAGTTTATGGCTGAAATATTTTTGAATACATTTTCTTTTGTTTATTTACTATTTATTTATTTTGTATTCATATTTTTATGTTTTCCCATTGCTAAACTTAAATTGAATTAATGTAAATTGAAGTCAAACTGAAAAAATCTCCAATTTTCTGTTTGCTCACAGTTTACATTTTTTTTCTTAATTTATTTTTGTTACAGTCAAAAAAGAGTATAAAAATATAAAAATATTTTTTATTTATTTTTTTAATAAATATAAATTATAATTATAAAATAAAATGATATAATTGTAATGTTTTAATATTAATTTTCATTTTAAAATAAAAATAAAAATAATAATATTTCTTAGACAATTTAAATAATATTACAAAAAATATCCACTTTTTGTATTTATTTAATCATGTTCTATATATATTTTTTTAATAATAATATAATTTTTTTAATAATATTAATATTTAATATTATTTTTTTATAATTTTTTGCTTATATGATTTCTTTATTTTTTCATTTATTTTTTATTTAATAATATTTTTTTTTTTTTAGTTTAGTAATTTACTATTTTAATAATGTTTGTTTTCTTTCTTTTTAATCAACAATATTTTTATATTTGTTACATAATTTTTCATTTTATCTGGCTCTCTCTCTCTCTCTCATGCAGCCAATTATAATATTGCAACATAAAGAAACGTAAAGATAATCATTTTCAATACCTGTCAACGGCACAAACTGCCAGTTGAGCTCAATCAACGGCTAAACAAAGGCAGCAACAATGGCAGAAGTCTAAAATAAAGACCCATATGGAAACGTGAACTGTAATCATCATTGGCTACTTCATCATCAGCATGAGCAGCATCCTTGTCGTCAAATGATGACATATCCCTGGCTCACGTTTCTCGTCCATCGACAGCGCACAGTAGAGCAGCTCATTAATGTTTTTGTCCGCCATTTAGTCTGCATCTTTCCGTCCGTTTGGCTGTCTCGTTTCTATGCACAGGTCGACTCTGCCTCTGCCGACGCCGTTACGTCAAGTACTTCAATTATTTGCTGTGCTTTCAGTTCTGCCATTGAATAGAATTTAACGCTCATTGTTTGGTCAGCCAGCGTCGTGGGCGTCGCCATTGTTCGGCGCTAATTAAAGGAATTTTTTAGCAGGTGTTTGCGGTTGTTCCTCAACGGTTTTTCGGTATCGGCTGCAGTTCCATTGTGTTGACCAGCTGCTGGCCAAAGGTGGGCACACGTACTGCTATTTCACACGTTCGCTTTTCAGCCCAGTTTCAGCTAATTGAATATGCATTTTAATGGCATAATTTGTGTGTGTGTATGCGCGCTCTCTCTCTCTCTCTCTCTTTCTCTGCCTCTCCCTCACACTCTGTTTCACTACATAGTCGGGAGCCAAATGAACCCAAATGAACTTTTTAGCAGAGCGGGGGCGCGGTGCAAACAGTTTAAGGCCTAAAAATGGTTTTGTTCGCTTTGCTTTGTTGTTGCCATTCTGCGCGTTGGCCCAGAAAATGTTGTTGTTGTTTTCCTTCCCTCTTTGCACAAAATGTTTTTCAAAGCTGAAAAAAATAACAAATAAGCAGTAGATGTGTCTATAGCAAAATCGGCGGTTTTTAAATGCTCCTCCAGCGCTACCTCCACCTCCTCCTGCTGTGCCTCTTCCGTGTTGTAAGTGCCGCCCCCTTGGTGTCTTTGACAGTTAACGAAGTGTAAATATTTATATAAAAGCGCCAGATATTCTTAGCACTTGGCTGCATCTGATGTCGACGGCCCCAGAGCCGATATGTTTTATAATTGGTTTTCTCTGTGCATATCCAAGTGCTGCTAATGTGTCTATGGCAGTGCGACCGGATGTGATTTGTCGTCCAGAAATTATAATGGCAAATCACAACAGATGCTTTAAATGCTTCAATGTAGCTTAAATGCAAGATTGCTCTCTCTTTGCGAGATCGAGCGCAACAGAAAATCATACTCTCTCACTCTCACTTACGCTCTGACCAAGCGACTTTGCTTCTTTTAAGTTTTGTTCGCGTTCTCTCACTCGTTCTCACTCAGAGCAAGTAACTTTGCTTCTTACACACACACTCTCGCTCTCATCAAATGACTTCGTTACCTTTCGTTTTCTGCCGAGCGCCTTGAGTTGAATTGTTCGTCGTGTGTGTAACGCTCGTTAAGCGAACCTCGTTTAGAAAGAGTGTGAAAGAGAGATGGAAGTACGATTGACGTTCGCAAAATGAAAGTGAGCAAATAGTTGGAAGCCAATGCAAATGGCCCTCTCACTCCCACATACACATGCTCCCACTCAAGTCAGGTAGGCAACTGATATGTTTAGCAAACGCAACCCTCACATACACACCAATACACACACAACACTTTTTGCTTGCTCAACTAAACGAAGCTTAGAGCGAAGCAAAGCAGAAATAAAAAACGATTGCGAGCCGATCGCGAAGGAACTCGTAAATGAAGCAATGAAACGCTTGCTCTTTGAGTCTTTTAATAGAGTCTGAGTACAAGACATTTATTTGCAGATATCGAAAAACGCTCTGTAGATATTTGGGAGCCGCTGCTTTAAGTCATAAATCTCAAACACTTTGATTTGTTAAAGCGTTTCATAAATTCATAGACAATCTGGCTCGTCTTTGACTCGTCTTTAGCGTTGCCAATGAGACCGCAAGGCAACCTGTAATGGTTTCACGGCTAGACACTTTAACAAGCTGCTACGACCACCACACAGACACACACATACACACACACACACACACACACACACACACACCGCACCACAGCGCAGCTACTTTCCGACATAAGCATTTTGTAATTTCAATATAATTTTGTTGCCACACGTATTAAGTATAGAAGGCAATGCGCTTGTGGTATTTTGTGTTTGCCTATAATGTGTATGTGTTTGTGTCTGTGTGTGTGTTATATGTATTTGCTGCAGCTGCTTTTGTTTGCTAATATAATATTTTGTAGCAAAAGCAACAGCAGCAGCCGGCAGTTACCTGGCACTCTTTTTTTTCCCTACTTAAGAGTATTTTGTGCTTAGCTTTGCAGTTCAGTCAACTTTTGCTTGGCTACCTGTGCAAAGAACAGTGTCTAGACGAAGCACACGTACCACACACACACACCCGCATAAAGAAACAGCTGAAGAAAAATGCTTAATATGATAGACGCATAAAACCCTTTTGGCATCTTTTGTGGCTTTGCTTTACCATTGGCCGTGTTGCTGTGGCATTAAAGAAAAATAAATAAAAATAAAATGAAACATAAAAACGATAACAAATTTTCCATGCCACTGTTTTTGAGATTACAAATTACGACACATAACCCGTGGCCATGGCAGCGGCTGCAGAGTAATACGAGTAGCATCCCACAGTCACAGCAGCAGCAGCAGCGGCAGCAGCAGCAGAGAACTTCAAACAGTTGCAATTATATAATGAGCACAGAGTTTGCCCGCTAAGCTGCCAACATGTGTTTCACAAACACACACATGAGTGTCTGCATCTGTGTCTGTGTGTGTGTGTGTGTGTCTTCTTGTACAAATATGTGTGCATAATGTTTGTATGTTTAATTCCTAAAGTGGGCTGATTAAGAGTAAAGCAAATGTTTCGTTGATCGGCAATTTAAGAGAAGACAAAATCATTTTCCGATCAATAAATATTTTTTAAATTTATATATAATTTAATGCATTGAAATTTTAAAATTTTATTTTAAAAATATAATAAATAACTAAAAATACCGAATTTTCAAATAAATAAACTTGCATTAAACTTATTTTAATAATTTTATTTAAAATGTATAAGAAATATCTGAAAATATAGAATTTCTTATATGTATATATTTGTATATATAAATATAAATATATAATCATTTAAATTTTATAATAATTTTATTTAACATATACGCACATATAGAAAATATAATTTAAAAAAAATAAATAAATAAAATAAAATTTAAAAAAAAAATCAATTAAATTTAAAAAAAAATATGAGAAATAAATTTGTATAAAACTGATTTAAATTTAATAATAATTTTATTTAAAATATATCGCAACATATATAATTTCTTGAAGGCCTTTCATAATTTAATAATAATTAACAATTCAAGAAATATTTTATGACAATTATTTTATAAAAATTATTTCAATAATATATTGTTATTTAGAAATAATTCTAAAAAATGTCAATTTCCTATTTTTTTATGCATATATATTTATAAATATTTATATATGTATTAATGTTTAATCATTGCACATTTTATATCATATTCATATTTTATTAAATATTTTATTCAAAATTTTCTACCACAAAAATTTTAATTAAAAATCTAATTCAGATTTTTTACATCTTTCATTTACAATAAATTAAAAAAAAAAATATATTAAAAATTTTTAAAAATCTGTTTATGAATGTTTTTGAACTAATTTAATTCTAAGAAAAAAGAATTTCATATATTTATGCATTTAAAATATTTACAATGCCATTATAATTGCTTTTATAAATCAATTAAAAATTTTTTAAATAAAAAATAAATTTTTTATATAATAAATAAATTTTTTAATAAAAAATAAATTTTTTATATAATAAATAAATTTTTTTAATAAAAAATAAATTTTTTGTATAATAAATAAATTTTTGAAATAAAATAAATAAATAAAACTTTAAGATGAAAAAGAAATTGACAAATATTTAGCTTTAAATAAATTATATAATTTAAAATATAAAAATTTGTTATATATGTAAATATTTAGTTAAAGTTCAGTTTTCAAATAAACGTATTTATAAATTTAGCTAATATTTAATATAGATTTCAAATAATTCTAAAAATAGTAAAGTTTCATATAAATTTGTATAGATTTTTGCTTTAAGCAATAGCACAAATTTTGCAGCGCCCCTCGCTGTCTATGTGTGTGTGTTTGCTTTTTAGTTTATCAGACATTTCCTGCGGCACTTTTTGAGACGTGGTGTTAGGGTTCTGCTGGGGATCGCTGCCAAAGAGCTGGATGGGGCACATAAACTTTTGCAACTATCGGAAGTCGTTAACGCATTCACACACAAGCAGCAGCGGCAGCAGCAGTACTGCCACGCCCACATAAATGGGCACAGCGGTCCTTCAGTGCTGTACAGCATTCATTCAGTCGATGTATATGTGTCTCTGTCACTCACCCGCACACTGGCGAGAGAACTGCCATGTTTGATTTCTCGCTTTATATGTAGGCTAACTTGTGTTTGCCGCTGTCACACTGCTGTGCCACAGACCACCCATCGCCCTACCGACCCTTGAAGCCGGCGCACGCCCACAAATGTTGGCACATTAATTAATTGAAATGCTGCCGGCTATGGCAAGGCAAGAGCGGACAGAGCGGACAGAGCGGACAGAGCGAGCCAGCAAGCGAGTGGGTGGTGCTGGGGGAAACTCGTGTGTTTTGCACGCTTGTTAGTTTAACTAGCGCCTGGCAATTAAACGAAAATTAATTATGCTACCTAACAGAGAAGCGGCCCCGAGGCGAAAACGCGCCGGCCTTGAACTTAGCAACGGCAGCGCATTTAAATAGAATACGCCCCGGCCCCGGCCCCGACACCGACCCCGACACCGACCCCGGCCAAGGCAACCTTGTGACCCCAGCAGAGACTCACAGTCAAACGGGAAGCCAATCAGCTGTCATTTTTTGTTTTTAGTTGTTCTCTTTTTTTTATTTTTTTGCTTGCAGCATTTTCTAGGCCGCCGGAAATGTGCGTCCAGGCTCGAGTACTCATCTCAAGTTTCCTCTCGCTATCTGCTTCCCTTGGCTGCTGGCTGGCTAATGCCTGCTTAACTTTGACTTTGGTGACAGCGCGACTTTAATCAATGCCACGTCCTTTCGGGCCAACAGCAGCCGCCCCCATTACAAGGTTAAAATGTCGCGTTTGGCCCCCGTAAAACACCCAACACATAGTTTCCCCAGTTTCAAGTGCTGCCCGCCATTCATAATCCCCGCCAGGCCAAACGCCCAGATCATTTTTCATATTTTCACGTTGCACGTAGCCATCAATCAATTTCATGCTGCTTGGCGATGTAAAACTGCTTAAGTTACGTTGTACTTACATTTCACTTCAAAGACTTCATTGGAACTAAAGTTCTTCAATTTGGATACCAACTGAAAATGAGAAAAAAAAAATTGAATCCACAGGGAATTTTTATAAAACAGAAAAGTTTGCTAGAGTCAGAGCTGTAGCGATAGACGGATATAGCAGCTGAATGAATATATATATGCCAGATTTGTTATATGCAATGTAGATTATAAGAAAGTCTAATCTTTGGATTTATATAAAAATATAAAATAATAAATAATTGAATAATTAACATAAATAAAATAAAGTACTGATAATATAAAATAATAAATAAATACAAAATTAAAATAAATAAAATAATGATAATAGACAATTTCACAATAAATACGAATTATTAAATATTAATCATAATTATATTTATTTTCTAGAATTAAATTTAATATACAAATATGGCTAAATATCGAAATATATAATAATTTATACTAAATATTAAATATTAATTATGTTATATATTGTATATAAAATATTTGATTTAAATACATAGATAAATATAAATATAAAATAAATTATAATAAAAATAACTAATAAGTTCCTAATATAAAAATGACAAAATAAATAAATTCATAAATTATAAATAAATGTTTATTTTATTTCCATTTCATTCTCAATTTTGGGTTCAGATAGATAAAAATTTCTCAATGAAGTGAAAGCCAAAATTAAAAAAGTTATTTTGTACTATTTTGTAAAAAGGAAATTAAAATATATAAAAAATTAAAAAAAAAAAAAAATAAAAAAAAAACCTAATACAAGTGAATGAAAAATAATATGATTATTATTGAAAAAAAAAAAAAACAAGATAAAACAAACAAATCAAATATTAAAAAAAAAATTAAAATTAAAATAAATATTAATGAAAATAATAAAAATAATATTTTAATTATTATTAAAAAAAAAAACAAACAAAAATATTTAACAAATATTAAATATAAAATAAAATTAATAAATCATATTTAATAATACAAATAAAATATTTAACGTATATTCATATTCATATTCTCTCTCACTCCCCCTCTCTCACTCTCTCTCTCTCTCTCTCTCTCTCTCTCTCTTTAAATTCTAGGGCATCTGTTAGTCGTCTTATGCTGCTTTAAATTTTTTTTTTGCATTTCTTTTTGTTGCTCCGTCTCTACTTTTCATCTTTTTATTATGAGAAATTTTGGTCCGTATGAGCTTCTGCAACTAGTCAAAGTTTGTTCGGCATTCAAACCATTCAAATGCTCTGCAAAGCCAAAATATTTATTAAAATTATTCATCAACATTTGATTACCTTAATTTTAATTTAAAAATTTAAATATTCCATACATATTTAAAATCTTTCCCACAAAAGAGTATACACAGTCAATATACTCTGTGTTAAATATGTTACTTGTTGGGTAATTTGACTTTGCGTTGCAATACCCACGAGAGTGAAACGATGTGATTCGGTTAGTGGTTTAATAAAGAGTGAAACAGAATAGAATGTTAATTACATCTTTGTATGGCCGAAAGTTGCTTAGTTAACTTACATCAACCTCTTCTTAGCTACATAATCTTTCTTTTTTAGCTAACCTTTTACTTAACCTAACTTAACAAAACTGACTATAAATAGAATATCACACGTTAAAATTCACATATAGCTTACTCTTTATATTTTTCACAACATGGAACTTAAACTATTGCTTTGTCCGTTTATCATGGATGTAGTTTCAACTATTCACCCGATCTTTATTGGCTTCTCATCTGTTACCACCTCTCATTTAAAAGTCTTCGCAAATGACTGCTTCCTTTGCACCTATATCCGCTTCTGTCTCTTGACAACGACACTCTGCTTTGCTGAATCCAGAGAATACACTGCCCGAGAGAACGCGTAGCCACGTTAGCTCTTCTCTTCTTCATTCCCACTGCATCGGCGTCCTCTACATCACATTCTGTATATCCAATCCACGTACCTCCACTGTGCCCCACTCTCATACTGTTCTTTGAAGTTGCATACTGCGTCAAAAACAGGTCCCCCTCTAAATACATAAGGGAACCAATTAGTGACTGGATGGTATTACCTTTTTACAGTTGTCTCCTACATCAACTTGAAAACCTGGACGTGGTTTGACTTGCCGACATTTCTACCGTTTTTCCCACTTGTCTCTCAGAACCTTCACCGTCCCTCTCTCCACCTGGAAATTTAGGCCTCCATCACATCTTGAACTCGACAAGCTCTTCTTAACATTGCTATTCTTCTTTATTTGGCACGCGATGATTAAGTCGTCGACGTAGATGGCAAAACTGAAGCTTCTTCTGTCATTTTGGTCAAACAGGCTTCGTTTTTACATTCTAATCCATGGAATACAGGCCTCATCAAGCGTTTTATTCCAAACACGCCCTGATTGTTTAACCGTAAAGCGCCTTGTTCAGTTTTAGAACTGCTTTAGGTTGACTGTTGTCCACAAGTTTGGAGCTGCTTCACAACACAGTCTCATAACTCGCTGTTTAGATATGCATTTGTTATATCTATTTGATCATATACAAACGTTTTTCTGCAGCTATCCAAAGCATCCTATTGTCTCGTATCTAATTACTGGCGAAAATTTTCCAAAAAACGCCAAAGTTGCCCACATCCTTGTCAACTAAGCGAGATTTGAACTTCTCGACATTTCCATTTTTATCGCGTTTGATTCGAAAAACCCATTTAGAACCAATCGCCTTTTCCTGATCCTAATTCCATGTGCCATTTTCTTGGAGCTCTGTACTCTGTTTCTAACTCCCTCCATTCTTGCGCATATTGACTCTGCAACGCCTCGTCGACTGACTGGGTGTCTCTGTGTCTACTTACAAAAACTGTACCTCTCTGTACTTTCGTTGTCGTCCTGGTTACCACGGATTACTTAGCCTCCCGCCCGCGCTGCTGTCCGTTCTACAATTATTATTGTTGTCAACTTCTGATTCTCTTCTTCTCTTGCCCTTCTTCTGACTCTACTCTCATCCGGTGTCATCTGCTCATACCTGGAAGCTCCGGTGTATCAAGGCTTATTATGATCGTCATGAAATCATTACTCGTGTCTTTCACATTTTCAATTGTTTTTGTGTCAAACTCACCCTCTACGAATTAACATCACGCCTTTCGATACACTCTGCTTCTCCGGATCTACAACGGTATGCCTTTGCGGTGTATGAGTATCCAACAAAAATGTACTCCTTTCCTTTTGCCTGGAATTTGCTTGTCTTAGCCTTGTCCAGAGCAAATACGCGAGATCCAAACACTCGCAAATGCTTTACAGAAGGCTTCCGATTTCTCCACATTTCGAAAGGTGTGCCTCCATTTAACGCCTTTGTGGAACATCTGTTGCGCAAATACACTGCCGTTGTACGCCTCTGCCCACAAAAACTCACCAACTTTGCATGGATTATAGACTTTCGCCATTTCTACTATTGTCCGGTTCACGCTCTGCAACCCGTTTTGCTAGGGATGGGATTGTCAACTGCCTTTGTATACCGCATTCAGTCAAAAAACTAATTTTTGACATACTCCGTCCATTATCACTCGTAAGCCTTTATTTTCTTGCCTGTTTGCATTCTGCAAAGCTTTTAAACATCTTGAACTTATTGAAGACTTCGTTTTTGCTTTCATTATATAGACAAATATCATCGCGAGTAATCGTCAAAATGTTACAATAACGATGCCACCAATTACTTGACATTCATTGTCCAATACACTGTGTCACTATTCACACACCTCTGTACTTCGATTCATTTTTCGATTAAACGCAAAGCACTTAATTAACTGGTTACAATACACAACATTCACTTGAATTTCAACATCATACCACACTAGCTGTTTGTCGTTCCTGTTTTAAACTTTAAAATTATTCCAATCTAACCATTGCATTTCCGAAACTATCTCATGAAGTACTAGCTGCTTTGTGAGTGATGAAACACAACAGATTATTTTCTTCGTTTGCTTTTAACAACACTTCGCCTTTATTGTTTTTAATAATCGACACTTTGCCTTTAAATATGTGGAGTTTTCAAATTTAGCTGCTGCGCTCACTGAGAAGAAATTCATATGGAGTTCGGGCACATGCAAGACATTTTTTAAATTTATTATGCACTTTTCTCCTTTTATTTTCACGTTTCCAATTCCCTTTGCAGCAACATACTTATTTGCAGCTAGCATTATCGGCGTTTCTTTTTCAGCGTAGCTTATAAACATGTTGCGATCGCAACACATATGAGATGTTGCGCCGCTGTCTACGCACCATACGCTATTTCTTTGCTTTCCAGCGAAACTATGCATTAAGCTGCTTGCTTGTTCGCTGCTCATTTTCTTTCTGTCGGACCTCTTTTCGTTCCTCTTCTTTGATTTGCATTCGCTTGCTCGGTGCCCAAATTTGTCGCAGTTGAAACACTTTCCGTTAAACTGTCTATTCCGTTCTTTGGATTTGTCTTGAGCGTGGGTATACACAGCTTGCGTTTCTGCTTTAACCTCTCTTTCTGCCTTCTCTGACTTTCGTGTGCCTTCTTCTATTAATTTGATTTTTACAGCATCAAATTTTGGCAACTCATCGCGCGTAACTATAGCTACTATAAAGCTCTCCCACGTATCTGGTAAACTGCTCAGTAGCATAATTACCTTTAACTCGTCGTTTAGAGTTATATCTAGCTCTGCCAATTTATCAATTATTTCCACAAATGAATTGATATAAGTGACGATGTCATCTCCCTGCTGCATGCTTAATCGAATCAGCTTCTGATATGCTTGCACCTTTTGAATCGGTCCAACTGGCATGTGTAACTCTTTGAGTTTTTTCCAGATTTCTTCGGCTGTTGTGCACCTTTTAATATGCATCAACTGAGATGGCTTTACGTTTAGGGTTATATATGCTCTTGCCTTCTTATCATCCTTAAGCCATTTTGCGGCTGCTGCATCATCTTGACCCTCATATCTTCCACAGACAACTTCCCATAAGTCGGCCATCTCTAGTACACTTTCCATGGCCATATGCCACACGCCGTAATTACTTTCATCAAGCTTTTCAATTTGGTACGACATGTTCATTTTGCTTGCAATTCCTCGTTAATTCGCACACGATATTAACTATTGACCACTAAGCAAAATTAAAAACGACTCTTAAACACTTTTATATTTTTAAACCGAATAGCGATTACTCTGGGCCCATAACCAATGTTGGGTAATTTGACTTTGCGTTGCAATACCCACGAGAGTGAAACGATGTGATTCGGTTAGTGGTTTAATAAAGAGTGAAACAGAATAGAATGTTAATTACATTCTTTGTATGGTGATGCCAGATTACATGTTTGCTTATGTTAATGCTTACATTTTCAACATTACTAAATTAATTCATACCTTTATTTATATTTTACGTTTTCAAAATATTCTATACTTATATATATATAAAATATTTTACTAATAAAAAGAGCATTTACAGCCATCATATTTGGCGTTAAATATTTTACTTTATTATGTTCTCTATTTTCAAGCTTTTGCGTTTGTCGTTACGTTTCGTTAGACCCTAAAGAAGAAAAAAAATTGTATAATTTTTTTTTTTTTTTTGCTCACGCCCGGCAGACTTTGCCTCTTGGCCTGGTCAATGCTTCCTTGGTATTATTATAATAATTTTTCTTTTTTATATATTTTGCTTTTCGTTTTGCCGTCTGCCGCGCCGTGTCCGGTGCATTGGCTCCGCATTTTGATGATTTATGTGCCGTCGAGCCGTGTCATGAGCCCAATTAACATTTGGGCTTAAAAATGTTTCAGCTTGACATGATTTTCTTCTTGTTGGCCAGGATCTTTGACAGCAACTAATTTGGCCAATGCACTTTGATGGTATTTGGAGCTAAATTTGATATTTATATACTTGCTTTATATTTCATTTATATTTAGATTTATTTGCCCAAGCTGAAATTTGTACAAGCAAATTTGTTAGGAAACGTATTCAAGCATGATTATTATATAGTGAATAAAATTCTCCTAATTGAGAAGCTTTATTATTTTTATTTATTTTTAATATATTTATTCAATTTTATTTACAAATATCAATTGATTTATATATTAAATTGTACTAAATTTAATTGGCATCTAAACACTGTATAATATAAAAATTTATTCATAAGCATTATATAATGAAAAAAAAAATTGAAAAAAATAAATAAATAAATAATTGTAAATGTATTTATTTTATTTATCAAATTTTATATTAAAAAATAATTATCTGTAAGTTTAATAAGAATATATATTGACAAAAAAAAAAATAAATAAATAAAATAAAAAATAAATAAATAAAAAAATAAAATATTAATGAGAAGTAAAACACAAAAATATAAAAAATAAATAAAATACAAAAATAGGGAATTCATTAATTTTATTTTAATAAATTAATATAAAAAATAAGTTGTATATATATTTTCAAATTTAATATTAAAGAGAAATAAAACACCCAAACAAAATTATAATAAATAAATACAAAAATAAATAAAATAATAATAAATAAATACAAAAATAAATTAATAAATAAATTAATAAAAAAATGAATATAATATAATAGATAAATAAATAAATAAATAAATAAAATAATTGGGAATTTTTTCATTTCATTCGCCCAAAATTTATATGCAGTAACTTATCTCTTATCTCTTTCGTTGCTTTATTTCCTTTAAACAATATTCTCCGTTATATATTTTTAATTTGTTTATGTAATTTTACATATAAATATATATATTTTTATTTATTTAGAATTTGTATTAGCTTTAATTTTTTACTGTTTTTTAATTTGTTTTATTGATTTTGTTTTCCTAAATATTTAAACATAATTAATAAAACGTGCGTACGTTGCTTTATATTCTTTAACATAAAAAATTTCAATTGAATTACTTAAAGAAAAATAATAAATAAGACTACAAGAAATTTATTTTATATCTTATTTATTTATTTAATTTTTTAATTTTATTTATTTGTATTATTCATTTATTGTATAAATAAATTAATACACATTTATTTTTTATTTTATTAATTTATTTAAGATGATTTTTTGTATTAGCTTTAATTGAAATTCTATTCAATTGCTCGTGCTCTTTAAAAAAAGTAAATATAGCGCAGACCCACGCTCTAAAAGAACATATTCGAATTGAATTTCATTGACTGAGAAGGTGTTTGATCAGTTTATTGTAATAAATTTAGTTTTATTATTAGTTTGATTTCTTTGCATCCAATTGGAAGTTTATTCATTCTCTTGGTATAAATATATGAACAAGACTTTAACCTTGCGTTACTTCATGTTCTATAAATGAGCACATTCCATTAGTTTTCATTGTTGTTGGCAATTAATAGGCTTTGGTCTGAGTAATATGTCTCTCACAAATCAATTAGCTCAGTTCTAATGAACGCATTTCGCTTGTATTCCCAGGTGTGGATACACGCTCGGCGTTCGAGCCATGCAGCGCATCGGATAATGTGCATACTTAATAAACGTTAACAGCAATGCGTATATAACAATGTGGGTGTGGGCGTGTACCCGCCCCCACCCAATGCGTTTATGTTTAATCTGCTGTTAAGCCGATGGCCCACTTCGCCTCGACTCGAGTCGAGTCGAGTCGAGTTGAGTCGACTTTGGCAATTTAGTTTATTTAATGCTACCAAAATATGAGCACCAAAGTTACATACATGTTGTTGTTGAGTGTGTGTGTGTGCATGTGTGTGCATGTGTGTTACTATGTGCGCTGACACATCATAATTTGGCTGTTGTTAAGCATGTGTGTGTGTGAGCAAGTCCTGAAGCCTTGTGTGCTCATGTTTCCAGTTCATGTTGTAATATTTTAATGTGTGAAGCTACAACTGCTGCCGTTGTCGTTTTGCTAAGAGCCACCTCCCACACACACAGAGTGAACAGCAGCAGCAGTAATAGATCCCACTCCCACACCCACTCCAGCCATATATAAATCACAAATTTTGATAACATTAATTTACGCAACGCGTCCTATATCATTCCAATATGTTCTCAGCTTGATCACATTTGATATTTACACACATAAATTACAGCAAAATACATTAAAGTTCGAGCTCTATTTTTTTCTTCAATTATTTTGTGTGAAAGTCAATTGCAGGCGACACAAATATGTTTTATTTGTCTAGATTATGCGATGGCATTACTGTCAATTGATATGCCTGCTTAATAATACATTGATTTATATATTTATATAAATTAATGCCCAGCACAGGTAAATGGCCAATAGATGAATGAGTTGCCAACACCTTGCACAGTTTGCAGCTGAGTTTTCTTTATAATTTCCAACATCAGCAGCAAACTTGCCCAGCCTATGAAATACAATTAAAACCCAATTCAAACTGCAATTTGAAATCACAAAACTTATCTGTTAACTCTTGGCAAACGAAGCGAGAGACAGTCATGGCAGAGCAGGCATTCTGCCTGTAACTTGGTCTCTGTTGCATTTTTGGTCAAGAGATATGCTGGCAATAATAGAAAGTAGATTCAGTATACGCACCTTTGGTAAATACACACAGCTGGCCAACTTCACTTCGGGGCATGGCTTATCGCAGTGTCTGGCTGTGGAGCCTAGGCGTTTGCATTTGGCTTTTGCTGTGTTGGCATTGCATTTGCAATTCCAAACTAGTTTCAATTGATTAAGTTTCTGGTTAATGGATTGCTTACATATTTGAGCAGGGCAGCTCCGGCTGGAGTTGCATAACTCTTGGCCATGTAACTGTAAATACTGCTTTGCCAATTGGCCGAGCATCAAATCTATGGCCAACACGTAGGCGCCTCGCAAGCTAATCAACTAACTTTGACCTGGGAATGCGCCGTGAATGATTCCGCAAAACTATTTCGCCTCAAATTTCCGCTCGAATTTCGTCTCGATAAATTTGAATCGAATAGACTTGGGCACATATAGGTTTATCACATTTCAAATGCAAATGCTCGCAGCAAAAAGTTTCCTAAAATAATAAGAGCAGCAGAAAAAGAAGCACGAGAAGAAAAAGAAGAAGTTATGACATGTTTGCGTGCTTTTGTGCAAGTTAATTGTGAATAATTATTTGCTTATGCCATAAAGCAGATTAAAAAACTTTTGTTTTTAATTAGAAGCAGCGTGAAAACAAAAGATGCGGCAGCGGCAGCGGCGGCCAAAGTAGAGCCAATCTCCAATCCCCAACAACTTTAGCAACTTTACAAACATTTTTCGCGCGTATAAATTACACAAAGAGCCAGAGACACAAAGCGCTGAGCAGAGAACAGAGAACAGAGCTGCGTATAAAATTAAAGTTTTGCGCTCGAAATTAATGCAAATCTTTTATGCACAAGGACAATGCGGCGTATGCGCAATGAGCTGCTGCATATTACGCATACGCCGCGTGCCACATGTATGTAAATAGTCGAGGCGGCTTTAAGTAATGTTTGCCAAAAGCAAAACAGAAAACAAAATGGGCGCCAGTGTCACCAAAAAAATGTTAATTAATTTCATTTTAATTAAGTCGCATGAGTTTATTAAATTTTACAAGCCAAACAGCAGCAACAACAGCTTTGCACTTGTGTGTGTGTGTGTGTGTGTGTGTGTGTTTAAAGCATTTCAAAATTAATCAACAACTTATTTATGTAGGCGCTGCGAGTCGCTGTGGGACATCATGTGGCTGCTCTACTAATCACATTGCTGTCAGCGCAGGCATCCTTTGACAGCCAGAACGACTTGAGTGTTTGATGCAATAATTCAACTAAAACATAAAAGACTTCCTTTAACACATGACATTTTTGAGCGAATTCATAAAGTTATTTGGGCATATTTCATGTGCTTGGCAATTAGTTGATTGTTGAGATTAGCCCTGGACTGGTCAGACATAAAATTGAATAATTAATTAAATTTGTTATTTTTTAATTTAATTTCATATCACATTCTATTAGTTGGCTGGCATTTTGTGTTCGGACAGTGCACATTTCAATTACTGCATAAAAGTTTGGAATTTGTTACGCTCGAACCAAATTAGTTGTTCAATTTGGGCGGCATTTGCAAATTTGTTGCTTATCGCTTTATTGTTTATGTTAATTTTAGCTCATTTAATTTTAGTATTTTGCACAAACAAACGCGCCGCGCCGGTTTGTTGTGGTTGCGATATCTGTGTACAGAGCACATTAAATGCGGTATGCAAATGTTGACGTTCTGCCAACTGCGCCGCATAAGCCTCTAATTAAGTTTTCATGAATTCTAACATTATATTGTTTGGTGGAGCACCGACCGCCGCTTATCGAGGTAATTGTGGGTGTGCGCAATGCGAGCAGCGCGCCAAACACTTCAGCAATAATTGCCATTGAAGTGGTTAAGGGCGTGAAATACAAAGCGACAGCGACATCAAAAGGCCAACAATTTCATTAATTTCGGGCTCAGAATGCGTTGAAGGCTTGAATTGAAGCTCACTTCACATTTTTTTTAGTAATAAATTCTCTGTGTTGTTCAACTGATTGCTCTTTATCACATGATACATTGTATGTAGAGCCAACACATATAATTTTTTCTCAGTGTGTAAAGTGTTACTTGACTAACTGTACACTATTGCTTGTAAAAATGTAATCCAATTGAGTTTGCGTCTGGGCTGAGCGCTGCTCATTGGCTAATCATTTTAGTGTGTTAGTTAGAAAGAGACAACTAGCTATGGCATTACTGTCTTCAATTCTCTAAATTTTACTGCGTGAAAGAGGGAGATAAGCATAACTGCAGCTGTAGCTGTTTGCTATTAGTGAGTGCGAGCTGCAGGTAGCCAGCCATGCTCATTATGTCTGTCTACAGACGAACAGAAGAGAGTAGAAAATTGTGCAGTACAAGAAGATGGTCGCTTCTCTTCCTTAGACATTAGCATAGAGAGAATAGTCTTTTCTTATTATTTATATTTAATATATAATTACGTGCATGTATATTATAATAATTATAATATATATCTATTATATCTGTTAATTTGCCTTTCACCATCTTGAACAGCAATAAACATAAACATATTTCTCTGCCTCTGCCTCTGCTCAGAGCTGACTCTCAGGTAATTACAGCCACACCTCAACATATCTGTCCATATATAGACCCGCAAGGTACACCTGTTAACAGGCTTTATCTTGTTCATCTGTTAATGCCATAAATTTCAATGGAAGTTAAAAAAAAATGTCATAGTATCACATATGTGACTCTCTCTCTCATATTTAATACAAATCCCTGGATAATTCACCCGAGCTGAGCTCGAGTTTGCTTTCTGAAACAGGCAACTCGCATTAGCTCTACTTTTGTATGTCGGCTGACAGCAAATGTCAAAGCTGTTTGCCAATGGGGCAACATTGTTCCGTGGGAATTGCAATTATATCACGCCGAGAGACTTGACATCTGTAGATGACGATAAATGAAACAATTCCCAGACAGAGAAGCCTGCGCTAATACAGAAATTGATGTCAAGGTGCATTCGGATTGCAGCTCAGCTGTATTGAGGCATTTCTGTAGGAATTTAAGCTCAGCTATTTAGTGTAATATTTTTTTTTTCTTCAATTTTTTTTTTTTGCGCATTTTTGCAATATGCAGCAGTCAAATCATTTTCGCCCAGTTGCTTTTTTGATATTTAAATATCTCCGAGTTGTTAGCCTTTGACAGCTCCCGCTACAGCTGCTCGAGTCAATTCTCATAAATCTAGTGCAATTCAAATGCCGTTCTGCATGCAATAAATAAAAATCTTCAAAAATATACGCATCTGACATGGATGGCAATGGCGATGTTGGCGATGCTGCTGCTGCTGCCTCGCCCATTCCGCTCTATGCCACTTTGGCAAGTCATTGAGGCGGGCCGTGCTTCCTGCGCTGATCCTGCGAATGCCTGCCTGCCTGCTCATAGCTTGAAAGCTGCATTTCCGGTCACTAATATAAGTCAAAGTACAAAGTTGGTTGGCTGGCTGGTTGGTTGGCTGACTTTACTTCAGCTCGCTTCTCTCTTGCTCGCTTATAATGCAACGGCACTTAGCCAACGCCATTTTGAAAGCATGGGCGGGGTCTCATTCGGAAGGGGTTCGTTCGTCTATCTGACTGTGTGTGTCGCCGTGCCTCGCTGATGATTTAAGTGCACTTTGATGCACATTTTTCGTTGCTGCTGCTGCTGCAGCTGCCCCAGATAATTTAATTAAATTATACGCTTCCTTACGTGCATCGGGAGGAATGAGGTGGATAAAGGCTAGAGGAATCGAGGCAGGTTAGGTTCAGTTCAGTTTAGGGTGTGCAGCTCACATTTTAATAAGGTTTGTTGGTTAGCTAGTTTTGAGGTTGAGCTGAGTGTAGTTTTGGTTTAGTTTTATGCGCTGTCGAAAGGCTTTGTAAGAGGCTTTGGGGTTAAAGTCATTTGGGTTAGCTAAAAAGAGGTCGAAACAGTGAAAGACTCGAGTCTAGTCTGTGCTGTGTGTGTGTATGAGCAGCAGACTAGGCGTATGCTTGATGCACACATTTTCTGCATTGCACTGAAAGCCTTCACTTAAGCATCTCTATTATCAAGTACAACAAATAGCAAAAAGACAACACAACATGGAGCTGGATTTATGAATATACGCTGGGGTAGAAAACAAGAAATTAATATAAAGACTTTGTGTTTTATGAACGGAGATTGTTTTCGCTTGAGCAGGGTAAAAGTCTGAATTTACTAGATGTATATGAAATGTTTAGGGTTTAAGTTCAATTTAAAGAAAGATAGGGAAAGAGAGAGTTGTAAACATAAAAATTATACTAAATTGAAAATAAGTTACTTTGGCTGCTTCAGATATTCAGTTGACCTCTTGATTCCTTGTGCTGTGCTCGAGAGATCAAACAAAAATACAAAATCAGTTTCTCCCGCTCTCACTTCGTTTTATTCGCAAGTTAAACCGTTCAAAATCATACTCACTCGCACTAACTCTGTGCAAGAAACTATGGTTCTTACTCACTCACTCTTGCAAGAAAGCGACTTCGCTTCTTTTCGTTTCCTTTTCTGATTTGTTTTCTGCTAAGCACCTCGTGTTGAACTGTTCGTGTGACGCTCACATCACGAATATCATTTAGAATGAGGGAAAGAGACAGATGAAGATACGATTGACCTATGCACGATAAGAGTGAGCAAATAGCAAGAAGCCAATGCAAATGGTCTTTACACACACACCAGCACATGCACCCACTTAAGTCAGGTAGGCAATTGATATATTCGCCGAGCTTAGCTCTCGCTTGCTCACCAACACATACAAAATAGAAGCTTTCTTATAAGAAAGCGACTTCGTTTCTTTTCGTTTCGTTTTCTGATTTGTTTTCTGCTGAGCATCTCGTGTTCGTGTGACGCTCACTTCACGAATATCGTTTAGAATGAGTGAGAGAGAGATGAAGATACGATTCACCTACGCAAAATGAGAGTGAGCAAATAGCAACAAGCCAATGCAAATGGTATTTACACACACACCAGCACATGCACCCACTTAAGCCAGGTAGCCAATTGATATGTTTGGCGAGCTTAACTCTCGCTTACACACCAACACATACCCAATTGGATTTTTGCTTTACTTAACTCATGCAAACTTTAGAGAACAATTAGAGCGAAGCGAAGCAAATGAAAACGATTGCAATCCGATCGCGAATGAACTCATTGAAGTACCGAAGCAGTCGGCTGTTCTCTGAATGCTTTCTCACAATGGCAAACTTTAAAATTAAAATTTACAAATATACAAAATATATTAAATGTAATTTTTAAAACTGGTGATTTTTTTAACTTAAAAATTCTATATTTTAATTTTTTTTTTTTTTATTTTTTTTTTAATTTTCTTTTATAAATTTTATTTATTTTTCTAAATTTTTTATGGACTATTTATTTGTTACTTTTTCTTTTAATTTTCTTTATTTTTTCTTTATTTTTCCATAACATTTTATGAAATTAAATTAAATTTCGTTACATTTTGCATGCTGCTCATATGTGCCTCTGTTGCAGTAACTCTTTATCATTATCTTCTACAATTAGTAAATATGACGAAATGAATTGAAATTTACTGCGCAACATTTCTATGAAGCCTGCTTAAAACACATTAAAAAGTCGTTGGCAGAATGCAGCTTGGACAAAAAAAAAAAAAAAGAAGAATAGTAAAATAAAACATTTGCTGCAATCCTTTTGCCAGCCCTTGGCTTGCCCAAAAAGTGTTGATGTTATTCATCAACGTCAAAGTGATTACGTTGTTGTTGCTGCTGCTGCTGTTGTTGTTGTTGTTCTGCTCCTCGTTGTCGTTGTCGTCTCTGGTGTTGGTGACGCGTCATGCGGCTGTCAGCAAGGCGACATCAACTGGCAACTGGCAACTGGCAACGGGCAACGGGCACCAGCAACTGGTAAACTGGTAAAAAGCAAGCACGGCCAAGTCGAGGCTAGAGGAGAGCAAAACCCATCACAGAAGCCACAGCAGGCAGTCATCAACAACAGTCAGGAGTCGAGCAACATAATTTTTAGTGTCGCAGCAGAGACAGCAAGAAAAAATCGAAAAGAAAAGTAAAAAAACAGGCGAAATGTGTATCAAAAACATTGACGAAAAACATTTTTAATGCACCAGAAGTCATAATATTTTCATATTTCATGCTTGCTGCGCCATTTTCCTGCACGTACATGTCACAATGTGTCCTTAAAGTGGTAAATATGGTACTCAAAAGTTGTCCAAAATGTTCCAGCCGAGCAACAAACAGCAGCAGCAGCAGCAACACACACATAGACACACAGACAAATACTAACACTAATACACAGTGAAATTTTCACCTGGCAAAGTTCAGGCGCAAAAATGTCTTGATTTTCGTCGACTCCAAACATGCCCGGCACAGTGACTAAATAACCAACACGAACAGCACACAAAAACCAGCGACTACCTTCGGTCCACAACATATTTACATAAACAGCAGCATTTCTTCTTTTTCTCTTTCTCTTTTATGCTCTAACTGCAGCAGGAGTCGCTGTATTCAATGGTCTGGAATTTCATTCGATAACTTGTTGCGTGTTGTAGGTGCGATAGTTGTGAATATTGATGAATGGATAAAAGTATATGAGATAAGTGAGAATTCGAGTTTAGATAAATCTGGCTAAATTAAAAATTAAATTTGAATGTTAGATTTCATTAGTAAAGACTGCTTCACCCTTACAGCGCCATGCTATGTTATTAACAGTATTATGCGCTGTTAATAGCATAACTTCTACTGCAGTTCTTCTACTGGTTCGCAATTGACGCTTAGCATATACTTTTACTTTCTACGCTAATATTATACTAAGAAATCCACAGACATCTATGCAAAATAAAAAGCAGAATTTACAACCCGCAACTTTTTATTTATTTTGAAGCTTCCACTACAACAGCCAAGAAATAAAGTTTGTCTTAGTTAAGACTCTTACGAGTGAGAAGATAAATATTTTGTTTATTACATAAATACTTTATAATTTATTATAAGATTTATATATTAAGTCGATATTGATTGTAGCGAAATATTTATGTAGAGTTTACACTCAATCGCTCTCTCTCTCTCCCTCTCTCTCTATCATTTTCATTTTCTGTTAGGTGCCCTGAGCTGAACTATTCGTTTTATGCTCACTTAACGAATGTCATTTGGAGAGAGTGAGATAGATATACGATTGACGTTCGCACAATGAGTGTGAGCAAATGAGCCTATAAAGTCATTCTCACTTACACATGCTTACACTTGAACTCACGTAAGCATTTGACGTGTGTTAGTGAACGCAATGCTTGCACACCAATACATATACAAATATCACTTTGTCAACCAATCAGATCAACGAGGAGCCAGAGTAAAGTAACGGAAATTAAAACGATTGCTAGCCGATCGAGAACGAGTTCGTTCGAGAAACGATGCAGTTTTTTGTTTTCTGTGTTTTTTCTAGAGTGCACTCTCGAGTGTGAAAAACAGACAATCACATTCAAAAAATGAATTGAAAATTAAAATGTAATAGTCAAAGTCGAATCTAATAATAATAATAATAGTTCTAATAATAATAAAAATATAACAACAAATATTTAACAATTTACCAAATTCCAACTGTCTACATTATTTACACACTCCACTAAAGTTTTTATAGTAAAAACATGAACAAGTTATCAAGACATCATATAAACAAAGTACGACAAAATTCCATTCATGATTCCATGAGACACATAAAATATTTCAAATTATTAGACACTCCCTGCCCAAGTTAGAGCATTCGAAATTCTTTCGTACCACTTCTATGGCTCTGCTTGTTTTTGTTATTTTGTGTGTGGTGTTTGCCATCATCGGGTTAGTGTTTAACCTCTGCAGTGTGCTGCAGTCCACTCGAGAAGTCTTTGACTTGGTCCCGCTACCCTTCAAGCAGCGTTTACCTATGGACCCAAACGTCAAGGCAAGCCAGCCAAAGCAGTCAACCCCCAACTGGCATTGTGCACCCAGCCCCCCACACTTACCCACCCTTGTTCCCTGCTCCATATTTGTGCTGCCTGCTGGCATAGCTTTTAACCACTCGTTTGCTCTTTAACGCGTTAACGGGTTAAGTTGCCTATGTGCCATGTTCGCAACCTCCATCTGCAGCCATATTTGTTGCTGTTGTTGTCAGGAGCGCTGCTTGCGGTGCCTTTTTTATGTGGCCATCAAAGCAGGACCAGCAGCAGCAACAACTTTGGTTCGGCTGACTCCGGCCACATGTGTAATTAGTTGACGCTGACTTTGTCATAACTGGTTCACATGCACATGCCAGCAGGAGGCGCTTCGGGGCTGGGTATTAGAGGAGGTAGTCGATGGCAGCGATGCTGAGGCGTGCGTATTTGACGCTTTTAAATGCCTTGTGGCCACATTTTAAAGTCATTTTGAGGTGAGCGCCAAAGCTGCCGCAAAGCCAACTCAAGCAGCATCCAAAAATGTTTTTTTCCCTTGCGCTAATCGACGCCCATTATGAAGTGGTCAACGGATGACCTCTTCAGCCGAAAAAAAATAGAAATGAACAAGAAGTAGTTGCTAGGAGTGGCTTTTGGTTCGGCCGGCGCTGCAGGCAACTTCATTGCCGGCCAACAACTGCGGCTACTTCAATTTTTTGTTAAGCTGCCGCTCCTCCTGCTGCTGCCTCTGCTGCCCCTGCTGCTGCTACTGCTTCTGCATTCATTTCAGATTTTCAGTTAACGGCATTCAGTTTTCAGTTGCAGGCGGCTAACGCGGCCCAAAACTGACAGCCGTTGACGACCAGCCCCATCCGTCCGTTTGCTGATGTCTAGCTTCGCTTGAAGGATGCGGCTTTGTAGCTGCCTCGCCTCGCCCAGCTCCGCCCACGTCTGTCTGCTGTATGTCGCACGGCCTGCGGTTACAGCGGCGGCTGTTTTTGCTTTTGTTTTCAGTTTATTTTTTCATTTCTGTATTTTTCCTCCCCAACAAGTGCTCCAAGGTAGGCCAGCCAGCCAGCTGGTCTTTGTGCATAGTTTCGAGCCGAGCATAAAGCGTTTGAAGCAGTTCAGGCTAAAAGGAATTCGCCAAGTAGTAAAACTAATTATTATATTATAACTAGCTACGCTTGGCTACTCTACACTCTACTGCTATATTGAAATATAGCCTAGCTCGCTGCTTTTTAATATATTTATAATGCATCTTGTGTCTGGCAGCAGCAGGCGGCTAGCACTTCAGGCTTACCGTGGCTGCGCTGAGTTTGCTGTGCTGCTGGCACATTTCTTACGCTGTTTTGACGCTTCTTTATTAGTCCTTGGCAGCGCGGTCGCTTCATTTTTCTCCATCAGAGAGAGAGAGAGAGAGGGGGGAGAGAGAGCTTGTCATAATTTTATTTGGGGCCATGTCGCTTTCGCGTGCTGCACCTCGTCCTGTCAGCATGCTAACTCCTTTTCGTGTTCAACATTTTCAGCTTGGCTGTGGGCCGCGTGTATGTTCTGCATTATGCGGCAGCTGTCTGACTGCGGACACACACACACACACATGCACACACATACATGCACACTCATTCACATTTAGATGCGGCTTTGGTCACACTCTCAAGCGTCCGTTGCACGCGACGTTCTGTATTCTGGCTCTGGCGACTCCTCTGGAGTCAACTGCATGTCAGTTCGTGTATGTGTGTGTGTGTGTGCAGTGATTGTTGCTCGAGTGTTGCAGCTGCCTGCGCTTGATTACAATGCGCCTCATGTTGGAGCTGTGCTGGGTGTGTGCGCTGGCATCGTTTGCACTGATAACACGTTAAGTGCGCTGGTTTATCCGGCAAGATAATTTGGACAAGTGTCACCTCTCGGATTTTCACGCGCCGGCCAAACTAACAGTAAAAAAAATATATATATGTGTATGGAGGGGGCAAAACGTGGAGCAACGATGACAACGTTGGAAATGCCGCAACTTTTCTGAAATATGCACAAAATTTGTTGGCAACCAGGTTTTGGGGCTTGTTAACTGGCCGGCTAGCTGCTGCTGCTGCGGCTGCTGCTGGGACAGCAGCGGCAATGGCTATAGTTGCAGCTGCAGCTTCCAGTTTGCCCCGTTGCCAGTTTCTAGTTTCTGAACTGATGGTATTTTGCGTTCGTTCGTTTTCTCTGTTTTCTGTTCTGTTCTGTTTCTTTTTTTTTTTTTCGCTTGTTACCGGCGCGTCAAGTTTTTGTAGCATACTTTTTGGGGTGGGCACACGCGTAATTGGCGCTTGGTCGGTTTCTCGAAATGCTGCGGCTTCTAAATATTAGTTTAGACTAGCAGCAGCAGCAGCAGCAGCAGCAGCAACTCCCCGGTCATGTGGCTGGCAGCTGTTAGCCCGCAAATGCAGGTGTAGCAATTACGGTCTCACAGCAACCGCAACCAAATGGCAACACGAGCACAAACATTAAGCTTGCAAGATTTTTGCAGTTATATGAAATGGTAATCCTGTAGCAGATGATAATGAATATATATGAATATTCATGTGATCATAGCTCTGATTATCTAAGCCCAAGTCATTTATTTGCTGTATTAACTTTCACTTCAATTTAGCTGTGGATTATTATAATATTACGAAGCAGCTGAATTTTTATTTTGAATTTAGATAATCTATGAAATATTTTTTATTTTTTTTATTTTAATTTTTGTATTGAAATAGATAATCTATTATTATTATTTTTATATATATGCATTTCTGTTCCTAAGAACATTAATTAATTTGCTTTAAATTTGCATTGTATCCGATTTTTTTTTTTATTTAATAATCTATCATTGAATGTAAATTTAAATATCTGTTCCTAAGAGCATATATTAATTTTATTTTAGATTTTTTTATTTAATTTATTATTATTATTATTTTTTTCAATTTGATAATCTATTTTTTATCTTTTTCTGTTCTTAAGAGCATCAATTAAATATTATATTATTAAAAAATATTCATTTTTTCAATTTTTTTTTTTTTTTTAATAATTTGTTTTTTTTTTTCAACTAATCCATAATTTTTTGTTATTTTTAATTTCTGTTCTAAAAAACATCTATTAATTGTTTTTATTATTTTTATTTTATTAATTTAATTTTTATAATTTTAATTTCGTATTAAATAATTTTATAATTTACTAATCGTATATTTTATTTTAAATTTGAATTTAATTCTTTAATTAAATATGTAAATTTTATTAGAGCTATAAAATGTTTGTCTGCCCAACAGCATTGCCCTAGCTGGCTTTAAATTTAGCATATTAATATATTAACTTTTTTAATTTATTAATGCCCAAATATATTTATATCAATTAACTGCAAATTTCTTCTGCACTCTTCATTAGCACACTTCAAGCTACAGTTGATAATCTCAAGTCCAAGTCTAGTCTCAAGTCTAGCAGATAATATAGACTCCTCGCATACCATCTAACAGATGATATAGTGACTGCTCGCATACCAGGCATATTTGACAAGCGAAATATGGAAGACTAGCTAAGTATTTTTGGAGCTGTCTAGGTGATGCGCATGTGCCATAGTTTGACAGCAATCAGATGTTTTGGCACATTTGGCGCCAGGCAGCTGCGTTTGTTGTTAACCTTGTCAGCGAAACAGGCAAACAAAACAAAAGCCAAAACGGCATAGAGCCAGAGAAGGGCCCAAAGAGCAACAACAACAGAGAGACGCACAGTCCGCTGGCCACGTGCAGGAAGAGCGTTAGTGGGAGAGAGAGAGAGAGAGCAAGAGTCTGGGTTAACAGAAAGCGCAGTGAGCGTCAAGCTTAACAGCGCTTGCTGAATGGAAAGCAGAGAGCAAGAGAGCGTGAGCGCAAGAGAGAGCGAGAGAGCGCGCACGACTGTAAAAGCTCTGGCGAATGCTGTCGCTGTCGCTGTGGCTCTGCTGCTGCTTTCGGGGGCGTCCAGGACCCGTCAACGAATCGAGTTGTGACCGTTGTGCGTTGCGTTGAACGTCAGTAGTTGGAACAAGGACGCGTAGCGTGCAGAAGCTCGAGCGCAAAAAAAATTGCCGTGCTCGCGTAACGGGCCACAGAAAACCAAGTGAAACCCAAATCACACAGCAGCCAAATTTTTGTATACTCCGTCGCGTAGGGCTGTGTGTGCGTGTGTGTTTGTGTGTGTTTGAAAGTCAAAAGTGAAATGCAGCAAAATCAGCTGGCGAAGCACATCAATTTATTGGATATACGCTAGCGTTACGTATACGCAACGTGTGACCGCTTAAGCGCTCAACGCCAGCGTGGCTACGTGTGTGCGTGTGAGTGTGTGTGTATTTTTATTGATTGCACCTTATCTCTGTGTCGCTCTCAAGGATACGAAATATTAAGCTCATGCTTTAAAAAATGTTAACAAAGCAAAGTCGGGCAGCTGCAGTGGCGCCATAAAACTGTTGCCCCAAACGACAGTCGGACAGCCAGCCAGCCAGCCAGCCAGTCTGTCTCTGTGTGTGTGTGTGCGCCCGTTCAAGGTCACATTTTTGGTGCGCTCACACTGACAAAATGTCACAAGCAAAAACCTAAAAACAAATACAAACAACACCATTTGCCACATATTCTAAACGAATAACAACAAAAAGTCAGCAGCAGCAGCAGCAGCTGCCGTCGCTTCAGCAGCAGCTTCAACACAAATTAAAGTAAGTCAAACAGAATTGTATATAAAATTGTAATATATATATATGTATATACGAATGGAATGTCGAATCGGTCGAGTGAATATCGAAGAAATCGCATTAGAGACAAGGCAAAGGCAACGAACTGCAAAAGTTCACAGTGCGTCCATAAGTTTATCCTTCAGTCGAGTCTTGGGAGCGGACACTCACACCCAAAAGTAAATGGCAGACAGCCTTAAGCCGGCAACAACAACAACCAGGAGTATGAGTGTGGCACAGGTCATGTGACTGGCCCTGTTTTGTAGGACAACGAACTGAGCATCAGCTCTTGCATTATTTTGTTCTTTCGTATCGAAAATACATATTTTTTCATCAGTCACTATTTGCTCTTTTTTTTTTCTTCTTTTTGGTGGACTGACACAGTTTGTGTCTCTCTTTGAGTAAGCTGCCATAAAAAACTAGCAAATCGCTTACAATACGAAGGCAATTTTTTTTTCGCCAGGTAATGCTAAGAGATTGCCTAAACCGAAATTTGATAGCTTCGACTGTGACATATTTTTAGAGTTTGCAAATGTTGTTGCAGCAGCATTGGGCAATGTGAGCTAATGAACTGATGCTGAGCATACATAATTAAGAAAATATTTGCCCTCTTCTTGAAGTAATTTCTTTACACATGAATAGCTGAATTCATTTGCTGTGAATGGTATTTACTTGATACATTAAACAAATTTACATGCTATTCAATTTTGACTTAAATTTTATACTACATTTTTTTGTTAATAAATATTTATTAAATTTTATTTATTTATTTATTTTTTTTTCACTAAAATTATAATTTTTTCTTAATTAATTTATTTTTATTTTTATTTAAATATCGTAATATTATATATTTTTATACGCATATTAAAATAAGCAAAAAAAAATATATATATATATATTTTATGTATGTCATTTTAATTTTAATAAATAATTATGTTTTTTTATATATAATATAAGTATAACTGAATATGAAAATAATATAAAACACATTTTACATTTTTATTTTTATATATAATTTTTTATTTATAATATAAGTATTGCAGAATATAAAATAATACATATATATTTTTGTAAAAAAAATAATACATTACATAAATATAATAAAAATGTATAATTAAAAAAAAAATTTTTACAATTGAAATATTATAGAAAAAAAAAACACACACACATTATCCATTCTGTTTTGATATACATATTCATATATATATATATTCATTTTAGCATTATTTCTGTGGTATAAATTATAAGCAAAAAAATATAGCAATAAATTAAATTATGTATTTACTTTTATTTTTTGTAAATTTAAAAATATTTAAAAAAAAATATATTAAAAAAAAAACAATTATATATTAAATCTGATTATGTTTATCTTTTGTATATTTAATTTATTATTTTTTATTTATCTATTTTTTATCTATTTTTTTTTTTTTCAATTAGTTAAATATCATTAAAAAAAAATATTTACTCAAATTTGTTCTCTATATGTAAATTAATATATTTTTATTTAAATATTATACAAAGAGTACAGCAAAAATTGAACAAAAACCAAATTGAATATCAATTTATTATTCAAATTGAGTTGTTCTCCATTTAGCAGCTATCTGTCTGTCTTGGCACTCGAAGGCACTTCGCTTCCAGTTGATTGTGAATAATTTTATGATTCATTCACACTTGGCAGAAGCTGTGTGTGTGTGTGTGTGTGTGTGAGAATGCGATTGGTATGGCATACCAAAGGCATTTGAGCAGTTTGCCGTCGCATATTTTTGGCAAGTGAAGCATGAGAGCAACACAAATTTATTTGGTTTACCCAGTTTAGTATGCATAAAATGTAAGAATATCTTAGATGCTCGCTTTCGCTCTCAGCATTGGAGTTTTCTCTGTGCTATCTAAATAAACACTTCATTTGTGCCCGGAGTCAAGTGTTGTAAGCAACTTTTCTGCTATGCCCTCTGGCTATGCCGGCTGCATTGCTGATAAATCATATAGCCAAAAGTGTGTTTAGCCACGCCCGCACCTAACCACTCGGACACTTGTGGGTCTGCCAACTGATTTATCCAACTAAGAACCGAAAAAACACGTTACATTCACCACACACTCTCAGCCCAGTTCATGTTCTGTGCTGACATCAGCTGTTTGGATAGCTAAGGGCTTAGATTTTGGACTGACCTCGTTTGGCTGCGACTAGGCAAGAAAAACCTAAAAATCCAGCCAACAACAACAGCAGCAGCAACAACAATGACAAGCAACAGAAATATGCTGTTGTCCAATGCGCAAATATTTGTCGTAATGCGTTGCACAAACAAGCGCACTAAGCAGACCAAAAACCCAACCCGAAACGGCCGAAGTCGAGCTAGAGAGCAAGAAATGAAAGCACATAATGCATAACTCATACGCAACGTGGGCGCATCCCTGTTTGATATTTTCTCTTAGGGCAACAACAAACGACAAACTTACTTAGCCAACATCAAATATGCAGCATGGCCAAATTATATGTGTGCCAACATCTAACATTCATTATTGATAACGACAGAGCTGTACGACGTCTTGTCTTACATTTTGCAAATTAATTTCTTTTTTTTTTGTCTTTACTGTTTTTTAAAAGCTTTTAAACATGTATTTGAAATGAAATTGAATTGCAATTTAAGTGAGAGTCTAGACGAAGTCAACTAGAGGCTTTTTATAAATATGAATATTGAGTCTATTAATAATATGAATATTAATATTAAGTAATATAGTGTAAGTTAGGTGTAAAGTCTAAGTCTAGACTATATTAGTATGGATGCTCATTAATTTCTGAGACATCGGACAGCAGAATCTGGCATACTTCGGACTGGACTAAAAAAAAGCGAAGGCTTATAAACATTCTAAATAAAAATTAAAAAAAAAAAAAATATTATACATTTATATAGATTTTTCTTTTTATTAAAAATTTATTTATTTTAAATTGAATAAACTAAATTAAACTATTCATATGATATCCTATATGATTGCCTTAGAATGCGAGTCAATGATTCAAAGTTTTTATACAATTTTTCGATACAATTTCACATCGTTGATAAAGTCGCCAATTTTATTTATTCAGCGAGAATTTTCTTGAGCAAAATGTTGCTGAATGCCGAAACAGGACGCAGAAGCATGTCAATTATAAAATTTGCTATGTTAAAATTTCTATTACAAAAAAAATATATATATTTTTTTTAAATAAATAAATATGTATTAATTTATATAAATAAACTTTTATTAATTTATTTAAATAAATGTTTATTAATTTTGTTTATTTTTCATTTAAGTATTTTATATTTACTTATTAAAATAAATATTTTTTTATTTATATTAATAAATATTTATTTATTATTTAAATAAATATTTATTTAAATAAATGTTCATTAATGTATTTAAATAACTATTTATTAATTTATTTTAATAAATATTTTTTAATTTATTTAAACAATTATTTGTTAACAAATTAGCGAAAATTTTCGTACTTAGTAAGCTTTTTCTTTAGCCTCAAACATGTTTTCAGCCGCGGCGGTATCATTAAAGCTGTGCTAAATCATTACCGTTCACTTAAAATAAGATCAAGACAGATGTTTATTATTATGTTTATTATAATACAATATTTAAAAATATATTTAAAAAACAAGCTTAATATAATTTTAAGCGAGAGTTTTCTATTTATTACAATTTGTCTTTGGCCTCAAATTCGACTAAATTTCGTCGATTGCTTCTTCAGCAAAATCATTACAGCTGATTGCAAGTGACATTCGTTGGGCACAGTATACGCATGCGGAAGCAATTCGAAGTCCAATTCATAAAAATTGTCATAAGAAATATTTAAAAATTTAATTGAAATCAAATTTGATTGCAGCTTCAGCGAGAACACGGCTAGACTCAGCAGCTGAAACATTTTCTTTCAAGCTGTGCATACATATATATTTATATATACTATATGTACATACATATATAGTATATATGTATTATTTTATGTGCACACACTTGACATCCATACGCTGCTTAAGATATACACTTTTATATTTAAAAGCTAATGCCATATGCACAACTCAATTCCATGAGCTAGCTCTTGTTGATTTATATGCTAGTTTTTTTTTTCTTTCTTTCTGTTTGTGGCACGCTGCTTCTTTTTCCATTTTGCTTTCTATTGCAACGTTAACTAGTTTTCGAGAGTTGTGTGGCAGCATTTTACTCCAATTAAATTTTCATGCCATATGAGCATTTTGTGCAACAACAGCAACAGGAATAGCAACAGCCCTGGCAGCTGGAGTGCCAAGCGAACGTGGCGCTATTTTCAATTTCCGTTGCACACAAAAACTGGGAAAGGAATGCGATTTTTTGTTAACACAATCTCACATAGGAATAGTCAAGCGGCGTGAGAATCTTGCTATATGTTAACGACAAAAGTCGAAGAGTCAGCCAGTCAGCCAGTCGGCCACTGGCGGCACTTGGCATACAAAATTGTTGACGTTTAAAAGCTGAAAATGAATAAAAGCCAAGAGAGAACCGAACAAGAAGTGAAATGAAATGAATCGATTGACTCAGTGATTGACCAACTGACTGAATGACTGAATGACTGCCTTCTTCTTCTTCTTTGCCACACTGATTGACAGTTCAGGCCACTTGTCCATTGTCCCTTGCCCTCTGCTTGCAATTTAAGCATTTGGGTCATTTCCGAATCGTGTTTGTGTAACTGGCTTATCGTTTAAATATAGCAAAGGCCTTGTGACAAAACATTTGTCTGCCTAGCTATAGATAGATTGGTATAGCAGCAGAGCTGTAGATTGAATGACGACTTTAGACATCAGCCGCATATACAGTAGCGCACAAAAGTATGTAAATGTTCACAACTTTCACAAAAAAAAAAAAAATAAAATAAATAAATAAATAAGTACAAAAAATTTAATTATTTTTAATTATTTATTTCTTATATTATACTTCACAAATGTAATAAATCTTCAAGAAATACTGAGTTCAATTCTAAGGCTTAGAAAGACAAAACAAAAATCCATATAAACTCAGTTTTGCGTGTTTAAAAAAATTAAATAATTGAAATAACTAATTTTTAATATTTTTCCCACAAACTCATTCTAGAAATAATTTTCTTAATTTATTTTAACATGCACATTATTGAACTTGTTATTATTTCGTTTGAAAGATACATGCAAGTTTTTTTTTTTAAGATTAGTAATTAAAATTTCTATTGTAAACTAAATCAGCCTATTTAAAAATTAAAAGATTTGTTTTTTTTTACATTTAATAATATGTTTTTAATATGGTTTTATTTTTGGTTTATTAGTAATTAAAATCTCTATAGAAAAATAATATGGATTTATTACAAAATTAAAAGTTATTTTGTACATTTAATAATATATTTTTAAATAAAATTTTTTTTGTTTTTTAGTAATTATAGTTTCTATAGAAAAATAAGATTTATTATAAAATTAAAAATAGATTTTTTTACATTTAATAATATATTTTTAATATACCTTTTTTTTTATTATTAATTAAAATTTCTATAGAACAATTAGACAGATTTATCACAAAATTAAAAATAGTTTTTGTATACATTTAATAATATATTTTTCATATACCATTTTTTGTTTTTTATTTATTTATTTATTTTTTTTATTATTATTAATTAAAATTTCTATAGAAAAATAAGCAAGATTTATTATAAAACTAAAAATAGTTTTTTACCTTAACAATATATTTTTAACTTACAATTTTTTAGTTTTTTTTTTCAAATAAATTGTACATTAAATTAGATATAATTTAAAAAAATATATTTGTACTTTTTATTATATTTACTCATACATATTTTTTAAATATTTAATATCAAGTCAGGCAAAATATATATGTTTAGATATTTATGAAAAGTCAAGAGCAAGACTAACTAACTAGATGGACCTTAAATTAATAATAAAATCAACAAAAAATTTATTATAATATTTTGAACATCTACAATTCCTAATGCTGCCTAAGGCTTTTTTATATATATTATATAATATATATATAAAATATGTGTATATACAACTAAACATTTTTAGCAAATCAGCAAAATGTATATTTGTTTTTAATGTAACTAATCCTTTATCTCGCTTAGTTCTGTATACATTTTTTATTTCGAGGCTTGCGCGTTTATCAATAAGCTTAAAAATCAATAAAGGCAAAGCAGCAGCCAGCATTAACAGCTAAAAGTGTGGCTCATAACAACAACAACAACAGCAACAACAATTTAGATAGCTTAAACACTCAGCTGTTCTAAAAACAGAAAAAGGGGCAATTCACATGGCTCCATCGGCATGCATAAGAGACGAGGCAGCTCGCGTCGAGCTTTTTGTCTCTGTTACTTTTTATTTAGTTTAATTTTTTATTTTTTGTTTTTCTGTTCCTGTTGTATTGGAATTTAGTTGTTGAACTGTCTGCCAAACACACAAATAGTACATATTGTAATGGAAATTGTTGCGCCGACAGTATTGCATTTGTTATTTAAAATGTTTCTACGTTTCTGGGCCATTTACCAGGCCAGGCCAGGCCAGGCCAGGCTTGCATGTTGTATTTGTTGGACTTTGCTGTTACTTGTAGCCAAGTCTTAGTTACATGCATTTTGTCGCATTGATTTCTGTTTTTTTCGTTCTTTTTATGTACAACTGAGTGCGACAATGTAGTGCTTTTGATACAATGTGCATATTATTTGGCCTCTCTATGTATTTGCTTGTCGTTGTCTTGATTGGATCATTGTTGCTAGCTTATGGTATCTAACATTTCCGACTGGCTTGAGCAAGTTCGTTTCTTTTCTCTATAATACGAGTAGTAGATCGTATTGAAGCAATGTGAGCAGTCACAAGGAGAGCAAGCACTAGCAGAATGAGCATATGTAGAATGAACATAGGTAGAGAAACATTCTCACTCATCGCATTGCATCACTCGTATTGCTGGTTTTTTTTTCATTGCGTCGTAATTTTCTTACGTCAGGAAAATCTAAGACGCATCATGCTAGAATTTTTCAATTCTTATTGAGCTGCATATTATATTTACATGAATATAAAATAACAATAACAATAACAAGAGGCCTTCAGGCAAATATACATGAATATATTATTTATTATTTACCTCAGCCCAACAAAAAAAAATATATATATATATATTATTATTATTATTATTATTATTATTATTATTATTATTATTATAAATATTATTTTTATCTATTATTATCTAAAAAGTGATCCGATTTGTTTATAAATTAGTTCAGACTTCTCCTCTGCACTCTCGTTAACATTCTTGGTCAATGCATTTTTACTCTCCCTAAGCGTAAAGTCATTTTTTAATAATTTAATATTACATTTGGTATATTATTTATTAATATATTTTTAAATCTTGCATACATTATTATTATTATTATTTTTTTTTTTTAATTTTTTATACATCATTTAACAATAAAAATCTACATAAACATTTGTTCAATATCTATTAGAATAGAATGACTGAACGTCTCTGTCACGCCCTTTACTTACGCTCCATATACATTTTTTCCATGATCAATAGACAATTCATATGCTCTCAACTGTATATATTTCCAAATAACTCTTTAGTGTGCACCGTCAACTCTATGTATGTATATATATGACAGATATAAAGCTCTTGGCTCTATATAACTCAAAGAGTTAAGCCAATTTAGTTGAACAGCAGTGACACTCACATTAACATGTGTTCTTCATCTCTCAGCATACCCACATATAACGACTTTCTCATTATTTATTTATTTATTTATTTATTAATATGTTGACAATTCTTGAATCAAACTTAAAAACATTAAAATTATATAAACATGAAGCCTACACAAAAGTACAAAATATTTAAAATAACAATAGTATCACCAACCCGATGGAGGTATTTTATTTGCCAGACCGGCCAGCTATGCCGGTTAATTATAATTTTAATTTATGCGTATTGAACCTCTTACGTATCCTATGTTAAAATTAATATAACTTTAAGTTGTTTTATAAATTAATAAACTTCCGTTTAGATCAAGTTGCCTAAAAGCTAGTGGTCCGTTAAGCTGTAAATAAATATTAAATTTAAAAAAAAATAATAATAATAAAAAGAACTTCTTATAGCTGTATATAACTTTTAAGTTGTACGCTCAACTCTACATGAACTACATACTTGTAAGAACTCTTGAGTTATATTATGTGTCAGACTATATATTATATAATTTATATATATAATTTAATAAATTCTAAATATACGAAACTTCTCTTACATGTCTCGTAGCAAATGTATGCATACTGAACTCTGAACTGAACTCTGTATTCGTACTGAAAGAGCAGAAATTTTCTATATATTGAGCATTTATTAAAGCTTTATACAACTCTTCAGTTGTGCACTCTAATACACACACACTAATATGATAAACAACTATAATATTCTCATAAATATTATTTTAATATATTCTCAATACAGCTACATAGCTGCTGCTGCCATTTGACTATTAGCAAATGTATGCGCAGCTCGCTCTACGACTTGGCCTTACTTTCCGTAATGCTTAAGTCTTACTTGTTATTGTTGCTCATTTAACATACGAAGCCTTTGGCATGGGGCAGAGCACACATAATTGAATGCCTGCATTTATATTACGAGCATGTTGTTGTGGCCTTCAATTCGTAATACTTTCACTCTGACTGTGAAGCGGCACTGGAAGTCTATCCAGTGTCAGCCAACTCTTGTAGGCAACATTTTTATTGGCTTTCGTTTTTTAAATGTTTTTCGTTATTCGTTTTTTCTCTTGGCTTTTGCGTGTATGCGCTTAATATATTGTGCTCTATATGATATATGTGTTTGTGTGTGTGTGCATGAGCTCGTATGCTCTTTGCCTTGCATGTTGAAAATGTTTTATTCTGCTATTTTGTCGGGCCTGTGGAGCGGGGCATACAAAACTCGGCTAAAACAAATTACGTACGAGCTCAAGGCCGCTGCGGCGGTCAGGCCAGAGTTTTGTTGGCCGCTGCTCGCTCGCAATTATATTGTAAAGCATTGGGGCTTTTGGCCACTCGACGCCCGCACTAATGAAAAATGCTGGCTCGACTCTTTGCTTGTTTACCACTTTGCACACTTTGCACACTTTACCCACTTTACCATTTTCCCACTTTGCCACTCTGCCACTCTACCGTTTGGCCATTTGGCCCATTGCATGTGTTCATAAATAATTAAATTTTTCTTTAGCTATGTACTAGAGTGAAAAATGGCACAGGGTCGCCCACTAATTAGGCGCATATTTCATTTTCGGGCTTCCACTGCGCCGAAGTCTGTCAAAAAGTCGCCCGACTGGCAGCTGCCCAGCCGGAAACGGATGCATGAAATTTCCATGCACACAAATGTCAAATGCAATGTCCGAGCTCGTCAGCCTCCCACCCAAACTTGTAGACGGATTTGCAACTGCCAGTTGTCAGTTGACGTTGTTGCCGTTGTTGCCGTTGTTGCCGTTGCTGCTGTTTCCTGTAGGACAGACTTTGGACACAATAATGCAGCCGCTGCCGCCAATTACAAAAGACAGCAAACTGTTCGACTTGACGTGGCCTACATATGCACATACATAAATGACTTGATTTCTTTGATCAACTATGCCAGTGTGTCTGGCGAAATTGAATTGATTCGGCTACAGGCGAAAGATTAAAGTTAATTTAACTAAGTAAAATATGCAAATAGAGCTAAATATTATTTACAAATTACTCCCCTCTGCACTCCCTCACCATTAATTTGTGCTAAAAGCGTATTTACTTTTCTATTAGCTGTAAAGTTTGCAAAATTAAAATTTCTCTTTACTGCGTAGAGCTTCATTTACTATTTCGGCTGAACTGAATATCTCTCTCTCTCCCTCTCTCTCTCTCAATATATAAAACTTTTTCAATTCAAGTCATTTATTTTTAAATATTTTTTATTTATTTATTTATTCATTGCAGTTACCATTTTATTTCTATTTTATTTTATTTTTTTTATTTAATTTAATTATTATTTTATTTTAATTTTTAAATTTATTTATTTTATAAATTCTATTTATTTTACTTAGTTGAAAAATTATTTTTTAAATTTTATTTAATAAATATTTTTTGTTTATTCGTCAAAGTTAGCTTTTTAATGTAATATATATTTTTATGTGTTCATTGCAGTTTATTATATTTTCTAAATATTTTTTTTTTAAATATATTTTTTAAATCTAATTTCATTATTATTTTATTATAATTTTTAAATTTATTTATTTTATGAGTTCTATTTGTTTTATTAAACAAAAAAAAACATGCATTTTTTGTTTATTAATTTTAAAATTTAATTTTACATTGAACATATCAAAAAATTTAATTTTATTTATTATATATTTTAAATTGTTTATATTTAATTTAATTTAATTATTATTTTATTTTAGTTTTTTTTTTTAACAATAAATTTTGTATATTTTATTACTATGTGTAAAATATATTTTATTTCGTTCATTATTTTTTAAATTTTATTTATATATTTTTTTTATGTAAGTCATTTTTTTAATTATTCAAATTATTTATGAATTTATTTTTAATTTTATTTGTTTTTCTGTAACATAAAAATTGAGAAATGAGTAACATAATTAAAACGATAAATAATGAATTAATAATTAATTACTTTATACATTTGATGTATTTAGTTATGTAATTTATTTCGTTCAATGTTTTTTTTTTTTAAATTATTTAATTAATGTATTTTATTCATTTGAACTATTTTATTTATATTTGATATAATTTTTATTGAAATTATTTTCTTAATTTATTTTATAACATTTGTGAAATCTTGCATATAATTCATTCATAATTTCATATATATAATTTATTTTATTTTATATTATTTATTCACTTAACTTAAAATCCAACTCTGTTCTATTATTAGAATTTATAGAAGATTGTTAAGGCAACTAAAATTAATATAGAAGCAAAAAGATGCTTGGACTCTGATGGATATATAAATAATTAAATATTATATACAACTACCCCAACTCCACTAACTATCACTTTTAATCCAAGCTAAAAACTTGCTCATATTTCTATTGTTTTTAAAGTTTTCGTAATCATATCTATGAAGTTGACTCTTTCGACTGGGGCAGCCTTTGTGTGAGCACGCTGTGTGCCATCTTTTCGAAACGAAATTGAACTGTGTCATGGCACAGGCCCACAGGAGCGCAAATAGTTGTTGTCATATAACAAGCGAAACAATTGTGGAAAACATCCATGTTACGTGTCCGTTGCGCTCTGCTTACGTGGCCAGCCCAAGCCCAAGCCCAAGTTCTCTGGCTGACTCACATGCAATTGCATTTGCTTCATTTTGAAATGTTGGCATTTTTTACCAGAGTGTGTGTAAAGTTTATAAGTTATATATATTCGCATGGTCGCAGCAGCTTGGCTGTTGGCCCAAAAGCCAAGCATCAATTTGATCAACTTGGCGCCAGTCTTTAATATGTTTTCCTTGCTATTTCTTTGCTGGCTTTGCGAGTTTTCTTTTTAGTATTTTTTTATATATATATTTTTTTTTTCTTTGCTTGTTACACGCCATTTAGTTTCACTTTGCATATTCATAGAATTTTTGGCCAGGACCACAAACATATTATACATATATTTGGTCAAATGCTTCGACTGCTGCACATATACATGCCAGCTCGATAGCTGCTCAGCTGCTCAGCTCCTCAGCCCTCAGCTAAACAATTGCACACACATTTTCTTCATTTAGGGCAGCCAAATGACAACTAAAGTTTTGTGGCCAAACTGGAAATATGACTGCAATTTTTCGTCGTATAGAAATTGCTTTTCATATGTTTTCACATGTGTCTCTGTGTGTGTGTCTTGATAAATTTATATAGTTTTTGCTTGTTGAATTGCTGTTCTCTACGTTTCGTAGCTAATTTGAAGTTTGTCATTGCGAGTTTCCGCAAGTTATGAAGAATTACAGATTTTATTGATACAACGAAACAAAAAATTGTCAAAAATAATAAATTGAAAATTGAAAATACGAGACATACATAAATAAATAAATCTGCAATGTGCCATGTGCCATGTGTATTTGATAAAGATTTTGTGTTTGAGCAAAAATGATTTAAATATGAATTATGCAATTTATATTTAAATCAAGTCAAATTGCTGGCTTCCAATTTCAATTTCGTGTGTCATTTCACATAATTCGAGCTTTTTTCTCATTGTGGTCTGTGCGAGCAATGCCATCAATTAATTAAAAGTCTCTAACAAACTGCTGGCAGGCAATGCGACACGCACTTATGGCCTGTGAGCCAAACAGAATTTCAATTGCAAACGCTTAAAAGCATCCAACAGCGAGTGGAGCTTAGCAATGAAAACTGCTTTTTGTCTGTGTAATTTGATTTGCATGAAAACTAAATAAATTGCCAGCACAGTTTTTTATGCCAGCGACAAACGTGCTGGGCACACAAAAAAAAAAAAATAGTAGAGAAAAAATAGAAAGAAAAATAATATACAGATAAAATCCGGCTAACATATGACAGACGAAATGCTAGAAGAGCGCGTACCATGAATAAACAAAATGTCATTGAAAATTGTGTCCATAAAGAGCGGACATCAAGTATGCACAGCTGTCAGACAGGGACAGAGAGACAGTGAGAGAGAGACAGCTATAGCTTTGCGTGCAGTCAGTGAAGTGTAGCACCACCATCAAGAGCCAATAAATATGAGCAATTTCACAATAAACACGCTGCGCTCAAGAATGCCAATCCAGAAGTCAACTTAAATGCTAACAAAGAAGAAAGCTCTAGTCGAGACTGCTCGACTACAGGAGCCCCTGAACTCTCTCAGAAGAACTGAGATTCCAGCACGCACACACACACATGCATTACACTGATATACACACACATGCATCTGCAGACGTCTTGCTATCTCGCTTGCACTGCAATTGTTCTATATTATGAGAGCTTATTTGATGCATAATTGCTCTTGCAGTTGAACTTTTGCACTCAAACTTCTAGATTATGATCATTAGCTGCATATGTATGCGCCAAACCAAACCGTATGTCTCTAGCATTTTATGTGCATTTTTTGCACAATTTGCTGGGATGGGGTTGAATTGGAGGCCTGTATCGAATATCTAACAAAAACCGAAATTGTATTTAATTATTAGCTATATATATGTAAAACACATGAAGACTCTAGCTCTTAAGATGAGAGAGATATAATTTTATAACTGTTTCACTATAGAGATTTTTAGTCGATAACTTTAAAATGGAAATAGTTATCGATTTTCTATAACAAACTCGATAAGTGCGTGCAAGTTACGTACATAACACAAAAAGATTGAAGGCGCTAGCGCATATAGTTCCAGAGATCGACGAGCTCAAAGGTGTAGAGGCACGGATGGACAGACGGACAGGTAAACGACGAACGGATCGACAGACAGGCGAACGACTCAGTTCGTTGTCCTGATCAAGAGTTTAGATACCTAATGGGGTCGGCCACGCCTTCTTCTGCTTGTTACACAAATTTAAGAAAACCATTATACCTTAATTTTCCATTTTCAATGTGTTCAGGGTATTTCCCTGCCCCAATTCTAGCAATTAGGCTACTTTTTGGTTTCGTGCCCGTTCAATTTTCAACTGCAAATTCGACTTTATTTTTAAATCAAACTGCAACTGTCATTTACATGCATGCATATGCGCGCTGATTGAGTGCCAGAAAGTAGGCCACACATGATACAGAGACTTTAGCCTCAGCTCTCGAGCCTTTGGCAGAGTTCGCTTTCTTTTCGAGTGCGAGTGCTGGCAAATGTGGGCTAAGTTGTTTGTTTGCCGTTTGTCTATTGATTACATTGAAGGCAAGGGCGCAGGCGCCTTAGCTATTGTCTTATGTGGCGTATACGTAACACACATTAAAATTCAATTTACGTTCGCACTGACAGTTTGAACTTTAATTAAAGGCGCACGACAGCAGCCAGGCAGCCAGGCAGCGTGGCCAGATGACAAGGGTCATTGATTAGGCAGCATGGCAGGCACGTGTGCAGACACATAATAATCAGAAATCAACACAGCGAGAGAGAGAGAGAGAGAGAGAGAGAGAGGAGGGAGAGAAAAAGCTAATGTCTAATGTAATTTATGCCCGCCAAAATCTAATATAGAATAAAGGTCTTGCCAGCACACTCGAATGACATTTTGACAGCCAACCAGAGCCGGCTCCCAGGCAAAAATTCTTGAAATTTTCGACTAATTAAGTCATCGACTGGCGCTCGCTGCTGCCACTGACAGTGACAATGGCAATGGCTGTGGCTGTGGCTGTGGCTGCTCCTAATATACAGGTGACACGCAAACACGTCGACAATTATCATCAGCCCAGTGGCAATAGACAGCGTCGCAGCTTTAGCATATTTGAAAGTTTTGCTGCTCGAAATTAAATATAGCTATTTGCGTTGGGGGCTACGAGTGAGCGACTATATAAACAAATTAACACCATTTGTTATATAGCAAATGAGTGTGCTTAGCCATGAAACAATTTGATATACATCAATGAAACGACTTGAGCTTAAAGCGTCATAAATTCTTGAGCACTTTAGCAACAATTTATGAAACTAAATTCTTTGGGCTGCTTCTTCTGCAATGCTAGTCAAGTTTTGTTTAGTTTGGACTACAAATGATTCTAAAGGCATTTCATAAGTTTCTTTGCATTTTTATGTTGGCTTTTCAGCACACAGAGAGAGAGAGAGAGAGAGAGAGAGAGGTAGTTGTTAATCCTGTTTTTTATAGTCTACCTGCACACTTTATAGCTTTAGCCGCATTAAAACTTTTACATTCTGTTCTGTCCCTAGCTGCTCTAGCCCACACTTTTAATTAAAGCTGCAAAAAAAATAGTAATGCTTTCATTTTATGCACATATGCAACTAGGGACAGAGAGATGACTGGAGCCGAGAGAGGGAGAGCGAGAGGGAGCGAGTGCGATGCCGACACGTTTTACTGCAACCAATTAAACCATATCGCATACATTATAATTTTATTTTTATTTTAATATTTATGTGTTTTGCTATGCCTCCCATGTGACCAAACACACACACGCACACCGTCTCAACGTGTGCCATAAAAATGGCGCCCAATTACTTAAAACTAACGAAAATTCCCCAAGCGTTTGCCGTACAATTTGCGTTCATAAATATAAATATCACACCTTTGCAGGGTTTCCGTTAGTTACGTAGGCTTTGTCCCATTGGAGTGTGTGTGTGTGTGTGTGTGTGTTAACCAGGCCAAGACAATGCTAGTTTGCTATTGCTCTATTTCCATCTCTATATGTTTGGCTAGTCCCTTTGCTCGTCTCGCTCTCTCACTCGCACTCGCACTCTCTCTATCTCTCGCTCCGCATGTGGTGTATTCAAGTAATCAAAAATGCAAATCGAGCCCATGAATTTCGAATTAGTTTTTAGCTCGTCTCGCAACAACAAGAACAACAATGGCAGGCTTATAGCCAACGCGGATTTTAGGCTAACGAACACACACAGACACTAGCTATGTGTGTGTGTGTGTGTGTGTGTGTAGCACTATTGAGTTCTGTACGTGTAACAAATTTGTATCAGTTAGTTGGCGGCCTCCCTCGCAGCGTTTACCTGACAGATAAAAAGAGAAAAAAAGGAGAGCGAGGCGAATGAGAATTGTTAGTGGCGCAGCGCGTGCAACGCGTTTTGACAGTCAACTGCTGCACTGAGCGAAAAAGTTCAGCTTTATAAATAAACAATAGAAGTGGAATTTCCATAACATTACCTATTTATATTTGCTTTAAATGAATTGGACTATGTTCTTATAATTTTCATAGCTTTCAATTCTTCTTTTTACACAAAACTTATAAACATTATTTATCAGAATAGATATAGAAATTTATAGAATAATATACATTAAGAATACATAAAATATATTGTAGTAATATAAATATTTTAAACAATATAAAATATATATATTTTTTTTAATATTTTAAATTCTTATATATTTTTATGTTTATTTTTTAACAAATTAAAATATATTAAACAATACAATATATTTTTTAAAAATATTTTAAGTTCTTATTTAAGAAACTCAAATATTATAAACAATACAAATATATATATATATATATATATTTTTTAATATTTTAAATTTTTATTTCTATTTTTGTTATTCTTCAACAAATTAAAATAATTTAAAAAATATAAAATTTATTAAAATATATTTTTTTATTTTTCAACCAATTAAAATAATTTATATAATAAAATAATTTTTTTAATATTTTAAGTTTTTATTTATTTTATTTTATTTATTTTTTTTTTATTAATTTATTTTATGACAAATATTTAAGAAATTACTATACTTACAAATAATATTTTTAATTTTAATTTATTTGTTATTCCATTTTTTATTCCAAATGCTAAATATATACAGATAATATTTTTAATTTTAATTTATTTTTTATTCCATTTTTTTAAATTTATTTTAACATATATTTGCCGAAATCTTGTTATTTTATTATTTTTATGAAGTGCAGAATTTGCCAACTTGATTTTAAATAGCTTAAATTAAGCTAGAATATATATACGAAATTTGTCAAGTTTTTTATACAAAGCATGTTTAATTTTTAAAGAACTCTGCAGCAGTCTAATTTTTTAAATAAAATACATTATTGTTTATTTTTTCATTTGTAAAATTTAATTTTTTTTATAAGTTTTGAGTTAAGTTGTTTATACAATTTAATATTTATATAAATTAATTTTTCATGAATTTAATACATATGTTTAGAAGTTTTGTATAAAATAATCTAATATAAACAGTTTTTTTTTGTAAATTTTTAACTTTTCTTTTAAATTAAATTATTTGTAAATTTGAATTTAAATGAAATTATTAATAATTAAAATAAATCAAATAGAGTTTGAGTTAAATCTTTTAAATGTATTTATTTAATTTTAAATTTAAATTTTATTTAAATTTATATTTATAGTTTTGTCAATTACTAAATAAATAAATAAATAAAATAAAACAAAACTAAAATATATAATAAAATATAATATACAATTATATTACATTTATTTTTAACTTTTAATATACTATAAGATACCTTTTAGAAAATAAGGCTTTTTTTGCTTTTAATTTTTAAATTTTTAAATATTCAATTTGTTTGACTTATGCCTCATAAATATTATTAAATTAAAACAGAATTTGCTAATTTTTGTATATAATGAGTCATATTTTCGTTAGATTTCCCCAAGAAATATTTTTCCAATTTTCCTCAAGTTCTTTAAGCTTAACTTTTTAGACTTTCCATCAACGATTCAAATATATATATGCTATAAATTCGTCTGCAACATCACTTTATATAACAAAGTAATATTTATTTCGTTCAGTATCTCACTCGCTTTATACTCCTGCTTCTTCTTTTTTTTTTTTAGGTGGTTTTCTGGGTGGTTCGTGGTCCGTTTTGATTTGCGGCATGTTGGTTTTTGAGTCTGTGTGGCTCTGTACGTGACGCGCATTTGCGCTCGATGCCCATCAAATATAAAGTGCCTGCAATTTATACTTGAATTCCAGCAGAGCAGAGCAGAGCAGAGCAGTGCACTGCACAGTACCAGGAAATCAATGTAAATATTTTGGGAACGCCTTTTAGCGCGGCTTAAAACGCTTCCGAATAGCTGCCATCGCCTGTGCCCAGATGAAGTAGTTGTAGATGCCATTGCATTTTCCACTGCTTTTCCCGCTTTCATTGTTGTTGTTTTGCTCTGCTAGCTGAGCGCTGCATTCCACTGGTTTTGGCCTTCTTTTGGGCCCGTTTTAGAGTTTGGGATTTTGGTTCTTGTTCTCCATTCCCGCTGGCATTTTCAATTTTACTTTATATGCAAATTTGGCATTTTGGCAACGGCAACGGCAACGGCGCCTGCCATTGATAGCTGCCGCCCTGACCCCGTTCGCCACCTGCTCCTGGCCTTGGCATGGAGCGCTTTAAGCCAGCTTTATGTCCAACTCTGTCTCTGTATTGCATTTGAATTTCTATAAATTTTACATTTTCTATTTAGTTGCAATGCCATTGCCTACACAGAAAATCCGAGCCTGTCTCTCTGCGAGTATATTTCATTTAATATTGTTGCCAAAAAATACATATCGATTTTGAAATATTTATAAATACTTGATTGGCAGCGTGTGAATTGAATGAATGAAATGCTTGGCAAATATTGTTTATTGATCATTTTTCTTATGTATATATATGTCTATGGATTTTCCCAACATTTGTTTGGTTTTTTGTCGTTGGCAGCTAAGCAATTATGGCATTGAGCCATTAGCTGTGCCATTTACAATATGTATTACGTTTCGTTTCGTTTATCTAACAACAATTGTCAGTTAATCTGTGCTGCGAGTTATAAACAAGATCTCGAATCAGAGCCTAAAAATAAACGTAGCATACATTAAAGCGCACTCAGGCACGTAGCCCACACGCAATGGCATCGTCAACGCCAACTGCCAACTGCCAACTGCCGACTGCGGACTGCGGACTGCCGACTGCTATTAATCTAAGACAGGCGCTAAGCCAGCTGCACGACACGTAGATAAACCCAGCGATCGCCCTCCCGCTACGCCTACGCAACATGGCCGCTCTCCATATTTAATGGCCTCAGCTCAGCTCAGCAAAGTCAAAATAGCGCCCAAAAATTGTGTTGTTGTTGCCGATGCGGCAACCGCAGCGACAGTCGCAGCAGCGGCAGCAGCAGCCATTGCCATTTGCCATTTGCCGTCGGCAAAAGTGTCAAAGTGCTAAAGTATGTTCAAAGATTCATAAGATTTTCGTTTGCCCAGCCTGTTTGTCTGTCGCTCTGTCTCTCTGTCTGTTTCAGTTTTTGTGGTTTTGCTGCTAAAATCAACGATAAAAGGTACTGACTGGTCCAGGGCCATAGAATAGGACACGCGTCGCAATGCAAAGAAGAGTTTAGCATCTGAAGTGTTGTGTGTACATGGCATTGCTTTCAATTCCAGTGAAACAAGAGCAACGCTGCGTATGCGTGATATGCTGCCTGCACAGCTCATTATGTCACCCCACAAACACAATATACACCAAAAGAAATTTATGACTTATTCCACAGATATTTATGCGAAACTTAGGACTTCTTTCACATATATTTATGTGAAACAATTTAAAGAGAGCTAAAGTTTTACTGAAATATTTTTATAGAAATTTTATAATGCGGGAATCAATTTAAAGAAAGATAAAATGTTGCTATAAATAGAAATATTTGTAGAGAAAATTGTTTCAAATATAATCAGAATATGTCAATTTGTAAATATTAAATTTCTTCTTTTTTTTGTTTAATTTTATTTATTATATATTATTGAGCTTTTTTTTAAATATAAATATTTTAATGGCAATTTCTTTGATTATATTTCAATTTATAAATACATGAAATTAATGACACATTACTTACATATTTATATAAATTAATTAAAGAATTTCAAATAAATTAATAATATAAATCTAAAATTTAAAGTTTCAGTTTTACTATAATTAGAAATAGAAATATTTTGTAAAGAAATTTCTTTGATTATATGCCCATTTTTATAAAATATTAAATTTGTTATTTTTTTTTTTTTTTTTAATTTTATATATTACTTACTATTATATAAATATAAATATTTTAATGGAAATTTCATTGATATATTTCAATTTATTTTTCATTTATTTTTTTCAATTTTATTTTTATTTATTATTTCCATTTATATATACGACATTTATTTTCTATATTTATATTAAATTTATACGGTTTATTGCTTATATATTTTTGTAAATGAATTGAAAGAAAATTGAAATTTTCTAAAAATAAATTATATATAAAATGTATTTATAAAATTATATTTGAATTTCTATATGAAATAATAATAAAACAGTAAACTTTAGAAATATTATATTATAATACTATATACTATTATTGTGAAATTTCATTTATTATATTTAACTAAAAAAAAAATAATTTACTAATTAAATTTTAGTTTACAAAGAAAAATAATTAATGCAATATGCAATATTAAATTAAATATTATAAATATATTTCTTAATATTTTTCCCGCATTATACTATTTATTTATTTTTTTTTATATAAATGAATTTGTTATATTTATATAAAAAACAGATCAGGAAATATTTATTTACTAATAGGAATATATATATATATATATATCTATTTATTTATTTATATTTTTATTAATATTTAATTTTATATATACATTTTTTATTTATTTATTTGTTTATGTTATTAATATTTTTATTTTTAATATATTTTATTTATTTATTTATATTTTTATTAATATTTAATTTTTTATATACATTTGGTATTAATTTATTTATTTTATTTATATTTTTTTATATACATATTTTTTTTATTAATTTTTTATTTTATGTTTATACATTTATTTTTTTATTTACTTTTACTTATTGGTTATACTGGTTATATATTTTTTTATTATTATTTTATTTTATGTTGATAAATATATTTTTTATTTACTTTTTTATTTAACTGATATTATTTATTTTTATTTTATTCTTCTTTTTTTTTTTTTGCAGTGCAGTGCAGATTCTTGTCCTGCCTATGCCATGCCTGGCGGCTTTAAGCGTCTGCTCTCCTTGAATTCCGCTCAAGATGCCACAGCAGCTGGCTGGCTGAGCTTTTGCACTTTGCTATTAGCCCGGGCGAGTTCATTGCACCGCCGGAGCATGTGCTATTATGAATCACATTTTACATTTTATTCTTTTGCATTTCTTGGCCGGAAATTTCAATTTACACTCGGTGCGCGCATACACAGCGCCCGGAAGCGCGGAAAAAATGTAAATTGGAAAATGCTCATATGCAATTTGTTTGGCTTGCACCACGGCTAAAATCGTTGAACACAAATTTTGCCATTCGCTGTATTTTTTTTCTTCACTCGCTACGCTATCTCTCTGCCTTTTGCTGGTCCATACATTGTTGTCAGTGCTGTGTAGCTGTGTGTGTGTGTGTGTGTTGGCAACAATCGTTGGCTTTACGATCTCACAAAAGTATTTGGCATTTTATGCGAAATGTTTGCTGAGGCACTGTAAAAGCGCCAGACTCAAGACCGCTGGGATCGCCCATTATAGTTGCACACCCACGCAACGCCGTTCCGTCATTCCAACGCATCGTAGAGCTTTAAAATTAAACTTACATTTTTAATGTTCCGTCTGGCATGAAGTCAGTTTGCCATACAGAACTCCGCCCACTGACACAGCAGCTTTATGATTGTAACTTTAATGGCCATGACTCTAGCAATGTCAGCGGAGCAGCAGGAGCAGCCCAGTCACTAGTTGAGTCAGCTTGGGATATAGTTAAAGTCATGGCATGTAGAAATAAGTCCAATCATGTCGCAGCATTTCAAGCAAATGACAACAATAGAATGTCAAATAAGTCATAATTTTGATGGCCATTCACACAGAGAGTGAAGGAGAGAGAGGGAGAGAGAGAGAAAGCGTCACAAAATGCCATTGAATTGTTGTATTTATGGTGCATGAGCAGTTGTTAGGAATTTAAAGGAATTATTTGTCAGCTCATTCGGCTTCAGTTGCTGCGAAAGAGTTCAGTTGAGTTGAGTGAATGAACTAAAGAAAGAACGAGAGAGAGAGAGAGAGAGATAGAGAGAGCAGCAGACATGGCGTGACAGTAGATGTGGAATGAGAATATAGCTGGACATTCATTTTAGTGATAGATCAAAGGAATGTGTGCAAAGTAAATATATTGACTCAATTAAACGATAGCTGAAACAATGTTTGATAGCAAACTGATGCATCTACTCTACTACTACTACTGATGCTCTACTAACAGATAAGTTTAGATATATATTGAAATTTGTATATTATTGAAATTTCATAAATGGAAAGCTTATAAATATTCATTTTTTATATTTTCTGTAGAGAAAATAAATAAATTTAAGAAAATGTTAACAAATTTATTTTATATTAAAATAATAAACTGATTTGTATTGTAATATAAAAAATTATGTATAAACATTTTTATTTTTATTTTTTGAAAATGAATTTACTTTATTGTTTCTAATAATATTTTATATTATTTTGACAGACAAATAGAAAAAATTTTAATTAATAAATTTTTTATATGTTTTTAATAATAATACTTAATAATATATTTAAGAAAAGACATCTCCCCCTTTTTTTTGGATCTTAATAAAAGTATGTTTAATTATTATTTTATTTTACATATTATAAATATATTTAAAAAATGAAATAGCCGTTTCTTTTCAGTTTAATACAAATATTATTTATTGTTTATTTATCTTTTTTTCTTTAAAATATAAATTTAGGAATTGAAATCTACGCTTTGTTTTTTTTCAGCTTAATACAAATACGATTAAAAACTTCTTCTATTCATTAATTTTTAATTTTTTTTTTTTATATATATTTATATTATATATATTTTTATTATATATATTTTTTTATAAATTTCTTAAATATAAAATTTAATTTCCATTATGTTTTTTTTTTTAGAATATTAAAGAGATTATTATGTTTGATTTAAATAGTTTTATGTATTAATTAATTAATTAATTAATTAATTTATTTATTTATTTATTTATTTATTTATTTATTTATTGATTTATTTATTTATTTATTTATTTATTTATTGATTTATTTATTTATTTATTTATTTATTTATTCCCCCGGGGTGGGGATTGGTTGTTTTTTTTATAGGGGGGGGGGGGGCCCCCATATATATATTTTTATCGATAAAATAAGTATTGGCCTCCTGTCCCCCCCCCCCCCCCCCCCCCCGCACCGTCCGCAGTTAGTTTTTTTTTTGTGCGTTCGCCGGTTTTTGGTTGTTTCAGAAATTCGATTACTTGTATATTTGAAAAGTACGATAACCGAGTATCGGGACCCAGTTATAAAATTCTAGCTAATTCATCTTTAGAGTTAGAGTCTCCTAGTCTTCTACAAATATTTATTTATTTATTTATTTATTTATTTATTTATCCCCCATAAAATTTCTTCTCTCGCTGTTATTGGTTTATTTATCTATTTATTTATTTATTTATTATTTATAAATATATTTATTTATTTATTTTTAATTTATTTATTTAATTATATATTTATTGATTTATATTATTTTAAAAATTAAGTCTGTGCTTTGTTTCGTTCAGCTAAAAATTAATTAAACTGTCTCCTTCATTATGCAGGCAAATATTTGTTCTTATAATTGTTTTCCTATTATTATTATTTTTATGTTTTTATAAATTTCTGCTCTGTAGTAAAAATAAAAAAATATTAATTATTTTCTCTTTTCATAACATGTTTTTGTAATGCAATTTTAGTTCGATTTTCCCATTATTTATTTTATATAAAATGCTTGAAAATACAATAATATTGTATTTTATTGAATTTTCTATATAAGCAGTCATGTGAAGCAACGGCAGAAACCATTGAGTATAGCAAATGCCGATGACTATAGCAGCTCTATGAGATTCGCTACGTTGAATGCTCAAATTGAATGTAGCTTGAGAGCGTGCTTGGCAGCTAAGGCTGCTCTCTTATTTCACACGCACACTAAGCATTGCGCTCGCTGTTGGGATATATAATTAAATATTACTCATACGCCGCATGGCCGCTGCAATACATCACAATGGTTCGTCGCGCTGCAGACGAGCGTGATTGAGCTGCGGCATTTCGTGGCGCCAAATCACGTTGCAATTGCCATGAGACGCGGACGCAGACGACGACGACGACGACGACGAGGACGACACTCATTAGAGCAAAGTGTGATGCGTGACACCAACTTTAAATTGTCGAAAGACACGCCCTAATACCCGGCAGCTCGGCTGCCACAGCTAGCTAGCTGTAGTTCCAGCTGCTGCTCCATCTATCTTCTGCCTGCACACTGCAGCGTAATCTTGGCCATTACTCAAAAAGTAGCCGGGCACGTAACGGGCCACAGAAAACCAAAAAGAGAAAAATAGCAGAAAATTGAGGCAATGCTAACGAGAGACGCCGAGGCTGGACTGACACCCACAGTGGCAACTGCTGCAACCGCTGTTCCAGCCGCTGATATTTGCTGCTGCTGACATTTGTACTCTGCGCTTGTATTTCTGTGTGTGTGTGTGTGTGTGTATGTGTGTTTGTGTTTCCGTGTTGGTATTTGTGTGCTTGGGCCGCGTCCTTGGTCCACTGTCAGTGGCACAGCGACAACGACATCGCCGCGCCATTGCCATTGCGTTGGCCTTTGAAATCACAAGCGTTATTCTTTTGTTTTTTGTTGGGCTCAACGTTTTTGTTCTTTTCTTTTAGTATTTTTTTTTTTAGTATTTGTTGCCGTTGGTGCTGGCTGCTCGCCTCGCCCCTCTAATGGCTTTGTTATGCTAATTTCCTGACGCCTTCTGGCCATTGAAGCCGCCTCGCTGTTTCCGCTGCCGTTGTTGCTGGCTTTGATGCCATTTCTTTATTTTTAGGATTTTTCTGTTTTTAATACAACAATTTTGGCGTCCCTCGACACTAATTTAATTATATATTATTATTATTATTATTATTATTATTATTATTATTATTATTATTATTATTATTATTATTATTATTATTATTATTATTATTATTATTATTATTATTATTATTATTATTATTATTATTATTATTATTATTATTATTATTATTATTATTATTATTATTATTATTATTATTATTATTATTATTATTATTATTATTATTATTATTATTATTATTATTATTATTATTATTATTATTATTATTATTATTATTATTATTATTATTATTATTATTATTATTATTATTATTATTATTATTATTATTATTATTATTATTATTATTATTATTATTATTATTATTATTATTATTATTATTATTATTATTATTATTATTATTATTATTATTATTATTATTATTATTATTATTATTATTATTATTATTATTATTATTATTATTATTATTATTATTATTATTATTATTATTATTATTATTATTATTATTATTATTATTATTATTATTATTATTATTATTATTATTATTATTATTATTATTATTTCCCGTGGGGGAAGCGGGTAGTAGAATACTCCCTCAGTTGGTAGAGAAGCTTGTCGTACAAGGCGACTAACCTACCACACGGCGCTTTTTGAAGATCGGCCCACTGGATTGCGATTGGTCAGCTGACCAATCGTTAACTATGGGGGCAGCGACTTCAAAAAAAAAAAAAAAAAGAAAGATTGAACTTACTAAAGTGAAATCTTCGACCGACCACGGACTATGAAAAAATACACGATTTTGGAAATGTTTGCACCTGGGCTGACAGGAGTAGCATTCTAGGACCTCAGTAAGCAAGAGTGACATCTTGCAGAAATGGCTTCTAGGATAATGCTGCTGCTGCCTCCGTCCCGTTAAAACCGTGGCAGGCCTCCAAGTACGTTCGAAGCTCGTCGCCAATCTAATTTTTGGTGGTACAGGTTTAAGTTGATATATATCCTTAATCTGCACAAGATCTTGGCTCTGAACGCTGGCTCCCATAAGGTCCAGCGTCAACCCTCGCATGGCCTCCCTGCTCTGCATAGACAACCATGAGGATCGTCTGAGTGACTGTACATCCGAGCTGAGATAGCGGCTTGGAGTTGGGACCCAAAAAACAAAAAAATGAATAACAACCACAACAACAACAACAACAACAAGAAGACCGACGAAACACCACGAATGGAAAGTGACTCTCGCTTCACTGACCCAAAGTTGGGCTTTGGTAAAAGCTCAAAAATACAGCGAAGCCCGGTAGCATCTGCACCAAAAAGCGTGGAGGAAACTCCAAAAACAACCGCGACGGAAGCAGGCGCCCCAAGCTCAAATGCAGGGCTGGTGATGTCACCAAGGCAGGAGTACATGATGAAACTCCGTGCCGAGGAGGAGGATGCCATCCTGAAATGCCGCCAGGCATTGCGGCGTATAAAAACCGCTGTGGCTAAACAAAAAAACATTAGCCTGGACGTACGAAGCGGGGTATCGGACCTGGACGAACTGCTCGATGTCTTAGGACACTGCAGGAGCTCCTGGAAGAAGATTGAGGCTGAAGCCAATAAGCAGAAGCAACAGCCATTAATAGAGAGAGAGGCAAAGAGCTCTGAACCAGTGGGAACACCCACCATACAAAAGAGACAGGCCTCTAGCCCCTTAGAGTCAGAGTCTGGTAAAAAACTCTGCGAAAGACCACAAAATCTTTGGCAAAAAGTTACCAAAAAAGGTGCCTCGCACCAAAAAGTGGGAAAATCTACTTCGGCAGCAGGAGAGAAGCCAAAAGTAGCAGCGAAAACGCCAAAAAAAGAGAAAAAGAAGCCCCTCCGAACAGAAGCAGTCCTTATAAAACCTGAAGGTGGACAAAGCTACGTAGATGTTCTTAGAAACATACGCAGCACAATTCAACAGGACGAAAAGGCAAACGTGAGAGCTATAAGGAAAACCCGATCCGGGGCACTCCTTGTCGAACTCGGTAAAGGGGAAAAACTACAACCGGAGTTGGTGGACAAACTAAAGGCTACCGTCAAGGAAACAGCCACGGTAGCCGAGCTGAAGCCTACAGCGACAGTAGAGATCAGAGATCTTGACTCACTCACTGTAGAGTCCGAAGTGGCTGAGGCAGTACATAAAGCACTCGCCAACACAACAGTTGACTTGCGAATAAAAGTCACTGCTCCGAACAGCCGAGAACAGGTAAGAGCTTTCGTAACACTGGAAAGCCAATTAGCGGAGACGCTGCTCAACCTACAACTTAAAATAGGTTTTGTCAGTGTCAGGCCCAGGATGTGCCACACCATCCGCAGATGCTATCGATGTTTCGGGGTCGGTCACCTACAGACCAATTGCACGGGACCAGACCGAAATGGCGGAGGCATCTGCATTAGATGCGGGGAAGCAGGTCACAAAATGAAAGACTGCAAAAAACCCCCAAAATGCTGCATCTGCACTGACGCAGGGCGTAGCTCTGTTGCCCACATGCCAGGATCGCAGAAATGCCCAGGCACTCGTATAGCACCATGATAAAGATACTCCAAGGTAACCTACACCGGAGCAAAACTGCAGATGCACTTTTGACACAGATCGTAGCGGAATACGCTATCGACATTGTGATCATTAGTGAGCAATACAAGCAGAAAGCAAACGGAGTTTGGTTAGAGGACGAAACCAAGACTGCGGCCATATGGATTCCCAGTGCCAGTGGACAGCTGCTACAAGAGAGCAAGCTAGGAAATTGTTACGTCTACGCACGGTTCAGGGATGTCGTAGTAGTTAGCTGCTACCTGACACCTAGCGACGACATAAACACTTTCCAAATTAAGCTAGACGCAATCGAGGACCTGCTCATGGATCGAAGGAAGCCTTTCATTGTGGCAGGCGATCTCAACGCACGAGCAGTAGATTGGGGTATGCCCTCGACTAACTCTAGAGGACGTAAAATCATGGATATGGCAGCCAGGACTGGACTTGATGTAGCAAACCGCGGTAACAGACCCACCTTCCACAGGCCAGGATGCGAAGGCACTATTCCGGACATAACCCTTGCATCGGAGCATATCATAGATCGGATCAAGGACTGGAAAGTATTGGACGACTTCACTGGTAGTGATCATGAGTATATCTCATACACCTACCAGAATAATAGACGACAAGTACCCCACGCGCGTCCTATAAAAAAACCGCGCAGATGGGACATAAATAAAATCGATACGGGAAAATTACTCCCCGAACTGGATAGAAGTGAGCGACAATTCGATGGGGCATTGAGTACGAACCAAATTGTCGAAAGAAGTCTTACGGCCATAGTAAAAGCGTGTAACGCTTCGATGCCAAGAACGCACGGCAAACATGGCAGTAGGCGGCAGGCATACTGGTGGAACCACGATATCGCAGAAAAAAGACGAGTATGTATACAGTGCAGAAGAAAACTGACAAGAGCACGACGCACTGGAAATTTTATTCTTGAAGCGGTTGCAGCGAAGAATGCGAGAAAGGAGCTGTCGATTGCTATCGCTCGCAGCAAACAAGACAAATGGAAGGAGCTCTGCCAAGATGTAAACAGAGATCCCTGGGGCCTTGGCTACAAAGTAGTCATGAAAAAATTGAGGAACTCTGGAGCAACGCCAAACGTGGATGATAAAACGATGGACAACATAGTGGAAACACTATTCCCAACACACATTCACGAAACGAATGCGCGGGCAGCCGAAGAAACTCATAGCTCAGCTCCTAATTTTACGGAGGAAGAGCTCAAGATTGCGGCACTTTCCCTGAAAAATAAAAAATCCCCGGGACCAGACAATATACCGGCAGAGATACTGAAGATGATAGCAACAGGACGACCAACTTTTCTCCTTAGAATGTACAACGCATGTCTAAAAGAAAGAATATTCCCAGAAGTATGGAAAGAGCAGAGACTTGTGCTCATCAGCAAAGGCAAAGGCGATCCCAACACCCCATCGGCATACCGTCCATTGTGTATGCTAAACACAGCTGGTAAGCTGTTAGAAAAGCTCCTGAAACCAAGGCTACTAGCTGCAATAGATGCCGCTGGAGGACTCAGCCCCAGACAGCATGGTTTCAGGTCCGGAAAATCCACAATGGGAGCTATTGATGAAGTTGTACAGGCAGCCAGAGCAACGAAAAGAGGAAATGCATACTCGCGCCCAGTGGTTCTTTTAGTAACGCTCGACGTCAAAAATGCATTCAATAGTGTTAGATGGAGCGATATGCTTGCTTCCCTGGAGCAACATTTTCGAATACCGGAGTACCTAGTGCATATGATGAGAAGCTACCTGCAGGATCGAGTACTCCTGTATGACACACAGACTGGTACAAAACGTTATAGAGTCACTGGAGGGGCTGCACAGGGGTCGATCCTAGGACCAGACCTGTGGAATATCAGCTACGACGACATTCTAAGACTGGAAATGCCTGAAGAAACATTTCTAATCGGATACGCTGACGACATCGCGGCCGTTATCACTGCCAGAAACACAACAGAAGCGCAAAAGAGACTGACCCAAGTCATGATCCGCACGCAGACATGGCTTAGCTCTCGAGGATTGGAACTTGCCACCCATAAAACAGAGTTACTTCTGTTTACAGGAAAGCAGATTCCAACCGAAATAGAGATGCGAGTAAGCGGAAATCAAATAAGGACCCAGAGGACAGTGAACTATCTAGGCGTTAGACTGGATAGCAAACTCACTTTCGGGGAACAGCTGAGGCACGCCACGCGAAAAGCAGCCGCAATAACGGGCTCCCTCAGTAGACTGATGGCAAACGTTGACGGTCCGACGGAATGGAAACGGAGACTTCTCATGGAAACGACGAACGCTACACTACTCTATGGTAGCGAAGTATGGGCGGATACTCTACAGGCAGCTGTAAGGCGAAAACCGATGTTATCCGTGCAGAGAAGAGCAGCCTTGCGGATAACATCGGCGTATCGCACAGTATCTGGAGCTGCAGTAGTCGTGATAGCAGCAGTCATACCGGTGGACCTACTTGCTCAAGAACGCAAGAAAATATGGCAACTCCGGCAGAGCGGAGAATTCTCTAAACAGGCAGCAAATACCATACGGCAGCAAACCATAGCCTCCTGGCAGGCGAGATGGTCGTCCGAAAGATATGGAAGATGGACTGCAAAAGTAATCCCCGATCTTGAGCAGTGGATAAGTAGAAAACACGGTGAAACGTCTTTCTATCTTACACAAATGCTCTCCGGTCATGGATACTTTCGAAAGTACCTATATAAGATGGGAAAAACGGATGAATCCAGCTGTATTTACTGCAAAAATACAATGGACGACGCAGAACACACTTTCTTTGACTGCGAAAGGTGGTCAGAAGAGAGAACCGCCTTGGCAGGCTCTGTCGGCGAAGTCACAGTAGACACAATAGTACAGAAAATGTGCAGCAGCATAGATGCCTGGAAAAAAGTGTGTGACTTCGCCAAAAATGTTCTGCGGCGGAAGAAGTATGACCTGGACGCAGGCACAGAGAGGGTAACGCTCAGATAGAGCATATTTGAGGGCGCCACCTTGAAGGTTAATGCGAGATAGTTCCCGGTTCCAAGGTGGAATTTAGCCCTAGAAGAGGAGGTTTTTTTAGTCGGTAAGCAGGCATGCAGTCCGACACACCAGCAGAGTGACGACCTGTCTGACGGTGCATAAAGCATTTTTACCTACCTCAGCCCAACAAAAAAAAAAAAAAAAAAATTATTATTATTATTATTATTATTATTATTATTATTATTATTATTATTATTATTATTATTATTATTATTATTATTATTATTATTATTATTATTATTATTATTATTATTATTATTATTATTATTATTATTATTATTATTATTATTATTATTATTATTATTATTATTATTATTATTATTATTATTAAAATTATTAATTAGTATTATAAGTTTTAAGAGAGATATTATCTAGAGTATTTCTGAAATGACTCTTGTTACTAGTCTAGATGTATCTGTAGGTGAAATTTTTAAATTGTGTATTTTTTTATAGTGTGGTGGTGAAGATTATTATTTAGTAGTTATTATTATTATTATTATTATTTAATGTGCCATAGTTAAGATTGGTATGATAATGTAATATGATTTAAAAAGCGTGTGGTAGGTTAGTAGTCTTGTAGATAAGTTATTATAATGAGGGAGTATTATATATTATTGGGGAAATTATTATTATTATTATTATTATTATTATTATTATTATTATTATTATTATTATTATTATTATTATTATTATTATTATTATTATTATTATTATTATTATTATTATTATTATTATTATTATTATTATTATTATTATTATTATTATTATTATTATTATTATTATTATTATTATTATTATTATTATTATTATTATTATTATTATTATTATTATTATTATTATTATTATTATTATTATTATTATTATTATTATTATTATTATTATTATTATTATTATTATTATTATTATTATTATTATTATTATTATTATTATTATTATTATTATTATTATTATTATTATTATTATTATTATTATTATTATTATTATTATTATTATTATTATTATTATTATTATTATTATTATTATTATTATTATTATTATTATTATTATTATTATTATTATTATTATTATTATTATTATTATTATTATTATTATTATTATTATTATTATTATTTCCTTGTCGAACTCGGTAAAGGGGAAAAACTACAACCGGAGTTGGTGGACAAACTAAAGGCTACCGTCAAGGAAACAGCCACGGTAGCCGAGCTGAAGCCTACAGCGACAGTAGAGATCAGAGATCTTGACTCACTCACTATAGAGTCCGAAGTGGCTGAGGCAGTACATAAAGCACTCGCCAACACAACAGTTGACTTGCGAATAAAAGTCACTGCTCCGAACAGCCGAGAACAGGTAAGAGCTTTCGTAACACTGGAAAGCCAATTAGCGGAGACGCTGCTCAACCTACAACTTAAAATAGGTTTTGTTAGTGTCAGGCCCAGGATGTGCCACACCATCCGCAGATGCTATCGATGTTTCGGGGTCGGTCACCTACAGACCAATTGCACGGGACCAGACCGAAATGGCGGAGGCATCTGCATTAGATGCGGGGAAGCAGGTCACAAAATGAAAGACTGCAAAAAACCCCCAAAATGCTGCATCTGCACTGACGCAGGGCGTAGCTCTGTTGCCCACATGCCAGGATCGCAGAAATGCCCAGGCACTCGTATAGCACCATGATAAAGATACTCCAAGGTAACCTACACCGGAGCAAAACTGCAGATGCACTTTTGACACAGATCGTAGCGGAATACGCTATCGACATTGTGATCATTAGTGAGCAATACAAGCAGAAAGCAAACGGAGTTTGGTTAGAGGACGAAACCAAGACTGCGGCCATATGGATTCCCAGTGCCAGTGGACAGCTGCTACAAGAGAGCAAGCTAGGAAATTGTTACGTCTACGCACGGTTCAGGGATGTCGTAGTAGTTAGCTGCTACCTGACACCTAGCGACGACATAAACACTTTCCAAATTAAGCTAGACGCAATCGAGGACCTGCTCATGGATCGAAGGAAGCCTTTCATTGTGGCAGGCGATCTCAACGCACGAGCAGTAGATTGGGGTATGCCCTCGACTAACTCTAGAGGACGTAAAATCATGGATATGGCAGCCAGGACTGGACTTGATGTAGCAAACCGCGGTAACAGACCCACCTTCCACAGGCCAGGATGCGAAGGCACTATTCCGGACATAACCCTTGCATCGGAGCATATCATAGATCGGATCAAGGACTGGAAAGTATTGGACGACTTCACTGGTAGTGATCATGAGTATATCTCATACACCTACCAGAATAATAGACGACAAGTACCCCACGCGCGTCCTATAAAAAAACCGCGCAGATGGGACATAAATAAAATCGATACGGGAAAATTACTCCCCGAACTGGATAGAAGTGAGCGACAATTCGATGGGGCATTGAGTACGAACCAAATTGTCGAAAGAAGTCTTACGGCCATAGTAAAAGCGTGTAACGCTTCGATGCCAAGAACGCACGGCAAACATGGCAGTAGGCGGCAGGCATACTGGTGGAACCACGATATCGCAGAAAAAAGACGAGTATGTATACAGTGCAGAAGAAAACTGACAAGAGCACGACGCACTGGAAATTTTATTCTTGAAGCGGTTGCAGCGAAGAATGCGAGAAAGGAGCTGTCGATTGCTATCGCTCGCAGCAAACAAGACAAATGGAAGGAGCTCTGCCAAGATGTAAACAGAGATCCCTGGGGCCTTGGCTACAAAGTAGTCATGAAAAAATTGAGGAACTCTGGAGCAACGCCAAACGTGGATGATAAAACGATGGACAACATAGTGGAAACACTATTCCCAACACACATTCACGAAACGAATGCGCGGGCAGCCGAAGAAACTCATAGCTCAGCTCCTAATTTTACGGAGGAAGAGCTCAAGATTGCGGCACTTTCCCTGAAAAATAAAAAATCCCCGGGACCAGACAATATACCGGCAGAGATACTGAAGATGATAGCAACAGGACGACCAACTTTTCTCCTTAGAATGTACAACGCATGTCTAAAAGAAAGAATATTCCCAGAAGTATGGAAAGAGCAGAGACTTGTGCTCATCAGCAAAGGCAAAGGCGATCCCAACACCCCATCGGCATACCGTCCATTGTGTATGCTAAACACAGCTGGTAAGCTGTTAGAAAAGCTCCTGAAACCAAGGCTACTAGCTGCAATAGATGCCGCTGGAGGACTCAGCCCCAGACAGCATGGTTTCAGGTCCGGAAAATCCACAATGGGAGCTATTGATGAAGTTGTACAGGCAGCCAGAGCAACGAAAAGAGGAAATGCATACTCGCGCCCAGTGGTTCTTTTAGTAACGCTCGACGTCAAAAATGCATTCAATAGTGTTAGATGGAGCGATATGCTTGCTTCCCTGGAGCAACATTTTCGAATACCGGAGTACCTAGTGCATATGATGAGAAGCTACCTGCAGGATCGAGTACTCCTGTATGACACACAGACTGGTACAAAACGTTATAGAGTCACTGGAGGGGCTGCACAGGGGTCGATCCTAGGACCAGACCTGTGGAATATCAGCTACGACGACATTCTAAGACTGGAAATGCCTGAAGAAACATTTCTAATCGGATACGCTGACGACATCGCGGCCGTTATCACTGCCAGAAACACCACAGAAGCGCAAAAGAGACTGACCCAAGTCATGATCCGCACGCAGACATGGCTTAGCTCTCGAGGATTGGAACTTGCCACCCATAAAACAGAGTTACTTCTGTTTACAGGAAAGCAGATTCCAACCGAAATAGAGATGCGAGTAAGCGGAAATCAAATAAGGACCCAGAGGACAGTGAACTATCTAGGCGTTAGACTGGATAGCAAACTCACTTTCGGGGAACAGCTGAGGCACGCCACGCGAAAAGCAGCCGCAATAACGGGCTCCCTCAGTAGACTGATGGCAAACGTTGACGGTCCGACGGAATGGAAACGGAGACTTCTCATGGAAACGACGAACGCTACACTACTCTATGGTAGCGAAGTATGGGCGGATACTCTACAGGCAGCTGTAAGGCGAAAACCGATGTTATCCGTGCAGAGAAGAGCAGCCTTGCGGATAACATCGGCGTATCGCACAGTATCTGGAGCTGCAGTAGTCGTGATAGCAGCAGTCATACCGGTGGACCTACTTGCTCAAGAACGCAAGAAAATATGGCAACTCCGGCAGAGCGGAGAATTCTCTAAACAGGCAGCAAATACCATACGGCAGCAAACCATAGCCTCCTGGCAGGCGAGATGGTCGTCCGAAAGATATGGAAGATGGACTGCAAAAGTAATCCCCGATCTTGAGCAGTGGATAAGTAGAAAACACGGTGAAACGTCTTTCTATCTTACACAAATGCTCTCCGGTCATGGATACTTTCGAAAGTACCTATATAAGATGGGAAAAACGGATGAATCCAGCTGTATTTACTGCAAAAATACAATGGACGACGCAGAACACACTTTCTTTGACTGCGAAAGGTGGTCAGAAGAGAGAACCGCCTTGGCAGGCTCTGTCGGCGAAGTCACAGTAGACACAATAGTACAGAAAATGTGCAGCAGCATAGATGCCTGGAAAAAAGTGTGTGACTTCGCCAAAAATGTTCTGCGGCGGAAGAAGTATGACCTGGACGCAGGCACAGAGAGGGTAACGCTCAGATAGAGCATATTTGAGGGCGCCACCTTGAAGGTTAATGCGAGATAGTTCCCGGTTCCAAGGTGGAATTTAGCCCTAGAAGAGGAGGTTTTTTTAGTCGGTAAGCAGGCATGCAGTCCGACACACCAGCAGAGTGACGACCTGTCTGACGGTGCATAAAGCATTTTTACCTACCTCAGCCCAACAAAAAAAAAAAAAAAAAAAAAAATTATTATTATTATTATTATTATTATTATTATTATTATTATTATTATTATTATTATTATTATTATTATTATTATTATTATTATTATTATTATTATTATTATTATTATTATTATTATTATTATTATTATTATTATTATTATTATTATTATTATTATTATTATTATTATTATTATTATTATTATTATTATTCCCCGTGGGGGAAGCGGGTAGTAGAATACTCCCTCAGTTGGTAGAGAAGCTTGTCGTACAAGGCGACTAACCTACCACACGGCGCTTTTTGAAGATCGGCCCACTGGATTGCGATTGGTCAGCTGACCAATCGTTAACTATGGGGGCAGCGACTTCAAAAAAAAAAAAAAAAAAAAAGAAAGATTGAACTTACTAAAGTGAAATCTTCGACCGACCACGGACTATGAAAAAATACACGATTTTGGAAATGTTTGCACCTGGGCTGACAGGAGTAGCATTCTAGGACCTCAGTAAGCAAGAGTGACATCTTGCAGAAATGGCTTCTAGGATAATGCTGCTGCTGCCTCCGTCCCGTTAAAACCGTGGCAGGCCTCCAAGTACGTTCGAAGCTCGTCGCCAATCTAATTTTTGGTGGTACAGGTTTAAGTTGATATATATCCTTAATCTGCACAAGATCTTGGCTCTGAACGCTGGCTCCCATAAGGTCCAGCGTCAACCCTCGCATGGCCTCCCTGCTCTGCATAGACAACCATGAGGATCGTCTGAGTGACTGTACATCCGAGCTGAGATAGCGGCTTGGAGTTGGGACCCAAAAAACAAAAAAATGAATAACAACCACAACAACAACAACAACAACAAGAAGACCGACGAAACACCACGAATGGAAAGTGACTCTCGCTTCACTGACCCAAAGTTGGGCTTTGGTAAAAGCTCAAAAATACAGCGAAGCCCGGTAGCATCTGCACCAAAAAGCGTGGAGGAAACTCCAAAAACAACCGCGACGGAAGCAGGCGCCCCAAGCTCAAATGCAGGGCTGGTGATGTCACCAAGGCAGGAGTACATGATGAAACTCCGTGCCGAGGAGGAGGATGCCATCCTGAAATGCCGCCAGGCATTGCGGCGTATAAAAACCGCTGTGGCTAAACAAAAAAACATTAGCCTGGACGTACGAAGCGGGGTATCGGACCTGGACGAACTGCTCGATGTCTTAGGACACTGCAGGAGCTCCTGGAAGAAGATTGAGGCTGAAGCCAATAAGCAGAAGCAACAGCCATTAATAGAGAGAGAGGCAAAGAGCTCTGAACCAGTGGGAACACCCACCATACAAAAGAGACAGGCCTCTAGCCCCTTAGAGTCAGAGTCTGGTAAAAAACTCTGCGAAAGACCACAAAATCTTTGGCAAAAAGTTACCAAAAAAGGTGCCTCGCACCAAAAAGTGGGAAAATCTACTTCGGCAGCAGGAGAGAAGCCAAAAGTAGCAGCGAAAACGCCAAAAAAAGAGAAAAAGAAGCCCCTCCGAACAGAAGCAGTCCTTATAAAACCTGAAGGTGGACAAAGCTACGTAGATGTTCTTAGAAACATACGCAGCACAATTCAACAGGACGAAAAGGCAAACGTGAGAGCTATAAGGAAAACCCGATCCGGGGCACTCCTTGTCGAACTCGGTAAAGGGGAAAAACTACAACCGGAGTTGGTGGACAAACTAAAGGCTACCGTCAAGGAAACAGCCACGGTAGCCGAGCTGAAGCCTACAGCGACAGTAGAGATCAGAGATCTTGACTCACTCACTGTAGAGTCCGAAGTGGCTGAGGCAGTACATAAAGCACTCGCCAACACAACAGTTGACTTGCGAATAAAAGTCACTGCTCCGAACAGCCGAGAACAGGTAAGAGCTTTCGTAACACTGGAAAGCCAATTAGCGGAGACGCTGCTCAACCTACAACTTAAAATAGGTTTTGTCAGTGTCAGGCCCAGGATGTGCCACACCATCCGCAGATGCTATCGATGTTTCGGGGTCGGTCACCTACAGACCAATTGCACGGGACCAGACCGAAATGGCGGAGGCATCTGCATTAGATGCGGGGAAGCAGGTCACAAAATGAAAGACTGCAAAAAACCCCCAAAATGCTGCATCTGCACTGACGCAGGGCGTAGCTCTGTTGCCCACATGCCAGGATCGCAGAAATGCCCAGGCACTCGTATAGCACCATGATAAAGATACTCCAAGGTAACCTACACCGGAGCAAAACTGCAGATGCACTTTTGACACAGATCGTAGCGGAATACGCTATCGACATTGTGATCATTAGTGAGCAATACAAGCAGAAAGCAAACGGAGTTTGGTTAGAGGACGAAACCAAGACTGCGGCCATATGGATTCCCAGTGCCAGTGGACAGCTGCTACAAGAGAGCAAGCTAGGAAATTGTTACGTCTACGCACGGTTCAGGGATGTCGTAGTAGTTAGCTGCTACCTGACACCTAGCGACGACATAAACACTTTCCAAATTAAGCTAGACGCAATCGAGGACCTGCTCATGGATCGAAGGAAGCCTTTCATTGTGGCAGGCGATCTCAACGCACGAGCAGTAGATTGGGGTATGCCCTCGACTAACTCTAGAGGACGTAAAATCATGGATATGGCAGCCAGGACTGGACTTGATGTAGCAAACCGCGGTAACAGACCCACCTTCCACAGGCCAGGATGCGAAGGCACTATTCCGGACATAACCCTTGCATCGGAGCATATCATAGATCGGATCAAGGACTGGAAAGTATTGGACGACTTCACTGGTAGTGATCATGAGTATATCTCATACACCTACCAGAATAATAGACGACAAGTACCCCACGCGCGTCCTATAAAAAAACCGCGCAGATGGGACATAAATAAAATCGATACGGGAAAATTACTCCCCGAACTGGATAGAAGTGAGCGACAATTCGATGGGGCATTGAGTACGAACCAAATTGTCGAAAGAAGTCTTACGGCCATAGTAAAAGCGTGTAACGCTTCGATGCCAAGAACGCACGGCAAACATGGCAGTAGGCGGCAGGCATACTGGTGGAACCACGATATCGCAGAAAAAAGACGAGTATGTATACAGTGCAGAAGAAAACTGACAAGAGCACGACGCACTGGAAATTTTATTCTTGAAGCGGTTGCAGCGAAGAATGCGAAAAAGGAGCTGTCGATTGCTATCGCTCGCAGC